>CM022946.1:25881761-26245451 GCA_012931725.1 Litsea cubeba
ATCCATTAGTAATCACAAGAATATAATGATCATAAATGGGAAGTCTATGGCTTTGTCTTTTCAAATCGCTAGAGGGATATGACCCAAGCAATATGAAGAAGGCAAAAAGCCATAGAGTGTACAATTGTTCTGATTGCAGGTATGGTGAGCCCAGAATGAGCGTTCCAATGACTGCTAGAAGCAATTGTGAACCTAAATTCGACTTATCGAGAAATAGAGCTTGCTCAATGTAAGAAGAATATAAGTTTGGAGTTACAAATGTGCCGGTCGCGAATACAGTAGACCCTGAAAGGGCGTACTAGTAACGCTAGACACACAATGTTTGGAGATTGCATCCATGAGATGAGATTCTTTGTTTTGAAAGGTCAAGATTGGATTCATCAAAGAGAGCAGATGGTATTCCGATCCAAATACGGTCTCAGCGATTTCCGCAAGCGCCAGTACTCAGAAGGGAATGAACCATAATTTCTCGGATATGAATCCAAAAATGACGAGTTTTTTTTTTTTTTTTTGAAAGGCCAAGATCGGGTTCATAAAGGGAGCAAAAGGCATTCCAATCTGAACACGGGCTCAACGATTTCGTGAGCGTCAGTGCTCAGAAAGGAGGAGACCAAAGTTTCTTCTTCGATCTGAACCAAAAATGATGGAAGTTTTTTTTTTTTTTTTTTTTTTTTTTTTTTTTTTTTTGAAGATTTTTTTTTTAAAATCTTTTTTTTTTTTTTTTTTTTTTTAAGATTTTTTTTAAAATCTTTTTTTTTTTTTAATATTTTTTTAAAAATTTTTTTTTTTTTTTATTTTTTTTATTTTTTTTTTTTTTTAAGATTCTTTTTGAAAAAATCTTTTAAAATTTTTTTTTATTTTTTATTTTTACTATTTTAAAATTTTTATTTTGAAAATCTTTTTTTATTAATAGAGGAGAGAGTACACATAGGCCTCCTAACCCGGTCTTATGAAATCTCGATTGATAGAATTGCCCCTAGGTAAGGGTAGGATGTACTTAATGAACCCGTTTGGAGGACCTTGCCTAGAACAGGTCAAACTGTCTCCACACTCTGGACAAGGCTTTTCTTGAATCAACCGTGATAAAGAACGCAGTTGGTTTAACTTAGTGGTCTATGGCTTTTTTTTTTAGATCCCAAATAGACTCATCGAGAGAGAAGCGATGGCCCAAATCCTTAGTCGAACAGGCTCAACATTTCTGCAAGCACGATGAACGATAGAAGAGGATCAAGGTTTCTTAATTTTGAATCCCAAACTGAAAAATCTGATGTTTTGATTTTTTTTTTTTTAGATCTCTAATGAACTTATCGAAACGAAACGATGGCCCAAAACCTTAGTCGAACAGGCTCAACATTTCTGCAAGCACGATGAACGTAGGAGAGGATCAAGGGTTCTCCAATTTTGAATCCAAACTGAAAAATATGAAAAAAGTATTTTTTTTTGTTTTTTTTTTTTAAGATCCCTAATGAACTCATCGAAGAGAACGATGGCCCAAATCCTTAGTTCGAACAGGCTCAACATTCTCTGCAAGCACGATGAAGATAGGGAGATGATCAAGGTTTCTCAATTTTGAATCCAACTGAGAAATCTGATTTTTGTTTTTTTATTTTTTAGTTTTAGATCCCTAATGAACTCATCGAAGAGAAACGATGGCCCCAAAACCTTAGTCGAACATGCTCAACATTTCTGCAAGCACAATGAACGTAGGAGAGGATCAAGGTTTCTCAATTTTGAATCCAAACTGAGAAATCTGATTTTTTTTTGTTTTTTTTTATTTTTTTACATCTCTAATTAACCTAATCGAAGAGAAACGATGGCCCAAAACCTTAGTCGAACAGGCTCAACATTTCTTGCAAGCTCGGTGAACGATAGGAGAGGATCGAGGTTTCTCAATTTTTGAATCCAAACTGAGAAATCTGATTTTTTTTTTTAGATCCTAAATGAACTCATCGAAGAGAAATGATGGCCCAAAACCTTAGTCGAACAGGCTCAACATTTCTACAAGCACGATGAACGATAGGAGAGGATCAAGGTTTCTTAATTTTGAATCCAAACTGAAAAATCTGAATTTTTTATTTTATTGTTATTTTTTAAGATCCTAATGAACTCATCGAAGAGAAACGATGGCCCAAAAACCTCCAGTTCAAACAGGCTCAACATTTCTGCAAGCACGATGAACGATAGGAGAGGATCAAGGTTTCTTAATTTTGAATCCAAACTGAGAAATCTGATTTTTTGATTCTTTTTTTAAAAAAGAGAAAAAGTGGGAATAAATTCAAAGAATTAGAAATTTCCAAAAAATCTCAATCTCATTTTTTTTAGATGCGGAATCCAACATAGGCCACCAATTAGAAAAGTAGCCAAGGAATCGAGAAAAGAAGTATAAGCATAGAGCAAAAGATATGATATGCAAATATTTCATTTCTAGCATCGTGTACTCAAATGAACGAGTCCCACCGGGTGTGCCAGCTTGATGGACCGCATTCATGCTCGGTGCTACCCGAGGGTCGGCGGATGTGGGAGTCCGTTGGGTACGACCCTTTCGCGCCCGGGGGCAGAAGCGGGTATCAATATTTTTTATGTGTGGGTGTGCCAGATTTTCTAATTTACTTGGAATTGTAAATGGTGATCCAGAGATCGACCTTCGCAAGTAAAAAGAAATTCAACTTCTTCAAGTTTTCCATTGCACATATATTTAAGAAATAGACATTTTCTTGATTTGCTGTGAAAGGCAATTTTTTTGGCATTTATAGCCGATTTTTGGGTTTATAGCCGATTTTGGCATTCATAGCTGATTTTTGGCGTTATTAGCCGATTTTGGCCTTTATAGCCGATTTACAATTCTTATCAATAATAAAAGACAAGAGTTGTGATTTTGTCTCTTTTAGAAAAATACAAACTACAATGAAAAATAAGAAAATGAGGATCTAACTTCTCAGGAGATTGTGGGGGACTCGTTCAGATTGACGGTCGCAAGCCATATGTGGACTTCGCCATCATCTATGCAGATGAGAATAGAGGATGCTCTTGATTTGCTTGGCTTGGCTATAACCTCAGTTTTTTAGAGGACAAAGACCAAGAGGAGGTCCTATGTCCAATAAAAAACCAAGTAGACGGGCTGAAAAGCCACGTCTAAGCCATTGGAGGCAGAAAGAGAATGCAAGGACCTTGGGGGGGGGGGGGGATCCCCCCAAGGGACTTTTGTCACCTTATAGCGGTGGCCGGTTGCAGAACTTTAGCAGAGTTTTCTTTCTTCTTTCTCTCGGATTTTCTGTGCTTTTTTCTGATCTGGGATGTGATGTTTGTATCTCTGATCTCTGTGATTTTTCCGATCTGGAATTCTTTGGAATGCTCTCCTATTTATAGGCTCTTGGTAGCCATTTAGGAGGGTTTATGGGCTTTTATTGTCATTAAGCCGCATAATGGGAAGAGTTAAAGGGTTTAGTTCCTTTATTTTGTAACTCCTTTTTCTTGGTTTTTGATTGGCCGGTGGAGATTGAGGGCATTTAATCGCCTTTAATCTCCATGATGGAGGAGTTTCATGGGTTTAATGCCATGAATTAATTGACTTGTAACTCCTATTTGCTTGATTCTTATTGGGCCATCCAAAGAAATGAATTAATGACTGCAATAAAGCTAGTCAATTAATCGCATTAAGTGGTCGCCGAGCAATTGAAGAGTCGCGGGCCGTGCCGCAATCTTTTGGGATTCTTCTGGCGATGATCATCGATGGAACTTTATATAGATCGACATTGGATGACCATATAACTTCAGGTATTGGTTGCCAACAGTGGGTCGATGCCATCTATCCTGTCGATTTCTTGATCGGTCGGGTAGAAAGCACACTTTTTTGGTTGACCGGTTGGCGATCAATGTTGATTTGATACACTTGATGATTGACCCGTGATTTTGACGGATGTCAAAGGATTTGGTATCTCAAAAGTATGAATTTTGGAAAATTCCAAGAGTTAGAAGCTTCGAATCATGAAAAATGATGAGAAAATGAGCTTTCCCGGGCCAACCCGGCGATTGCGGGCTCCATGGTCGCAGGCGACCCTGGGGGAATTTCCCCCCTTATGTTTTTTTTTATTCTTTTTTCTTCTGTGTTTTTTTTTTTTTGACATTTTGATAATTTATTGGCCTGATTTCCCTGTAGAAAACTTGACAAGAATCCTTGCATTTTGGAGTGCAAAGTTTCCAATTTTCAGGGAAAGCCGGAAGACTTTTGTCGCGTAGAGCGCCGATTTTCCGTCAGAAGCTGAAACTGGGACAAACGATGTCGGAATGACCTGAAATTTGGGGTGAAGCCTTCTGACCAATAAATAAGACCAACCATAGGCTTTTGTTTAAGTTTTGAAGCCGTTTGGGGTCCTGTCGCCAGTAGACTTATTTTTGTCGCGAGGGGGATGTCGCGCTTTGATGTGCGGTCAACCGATGTCTGATTGACTTGAATTTTGATAGGGAACCTATTGGAGTCATTTTGAGATGATCATGGGCTCTGTCTTGGAAACCATAGTCCTGGGGTGCTTCGCCGCCGAGAGGCCTGATTTGGCTTTCGAGCGTCAAAGTTTGGTCAAATGTTGTCGAAATGACCTGAAATTTGACGTGTAGCCCTTTGTAAGCATTTTGAAGCCATCCATGTGCTTCTTTCTGATGAGTGATGGCCTCGGTGGTTCTTGTCACCGAGAGGCTTGATTTAGCTGTTTGAGGGTTCATGGAGGGTCAAACGTTGTCGGTTTGACTTGAAACTTGACGTGGAGCCTTTTGGATGTATTTTGATACCATCCACAGGCTCTGATCGAAGATTTGGTGTCTCCGATGCTTTCACTGCTGGAAGCTCCTTTTCAACTGCCGGAGAAGCGAAGTTAGGCCAAATGATTTTGAAATGGCCCGAAACTTCTTGTGTACTCCTCTTTTGGCTGTCTTGAAGGATCTTACAGTTTTTGTTTGATTCTGATAATATTTGATTTTTTGGAAGTAGCATTGCCTATTTATGGCAGGTTGCGACTTCATACAGCTTTTTGGATCTTGAAGAAGCAAAGTGACATTTTTGGTGTCAACAGTTTCTTTCTTCTTCCTTATTCTTTGTTTCTTCTCTTCATTCTTTAGTTAAGTGGTTGAAGAGAGATTTTGTTTACAAGGGAGTTATTAACAAAGAAGTTGACATTGTCTTCTTCATCATCTTCTTCATAATGTCTTCAAGCTTTTGTGGTTTCTCTTGGTAGAACACCAAGGTTTCAATTGGGTGTTTTGGTGATGCATAAAGCCTGGAAACAAAGGGGTTTTTGTGTTAACCTTGAGATAAGGCAAGTATAAATAGATCATGGTTTATATGTTGATGAATATGGTTTCTTCTCTGTTTTATAAGAGATAGAATGTTGAACCCATTTTTATGATAGAATTTGATTTGATTTGAATGAATGGAATTGATTAGATAATGGAATAGAAGTTTTATTTGGTTTATAATGATATTTAAGGATGGGAATAGGAGGTTCCATAAGGTGTGTGAAGATTGTGAGTGAATGGGAGAAGAACAGAATTCTGAAAAGAATTCTGCAGAAATTCTGGGCATTGTCAGTCAACCAACAGACTGACTGATGACCTGACCGATAGTGTAAAAATGAAGGGAAAATGTGTCTCTGGTTTTTAAACCGAAACCCTAACCGACACATGTCGGTCAGCCGACAAGCATATATCGGTCAGCCGACGAGTGAACCGACAACCTAACCGACGCTATATAAATGGGGAAAAATATGTCTATGGTTTTCGAACCGAGACCTGACTGACAAGTGTCGGTTAACCGAGGGTTAACCGACGAGCTGACCGACAGTCAGTAAATTTTAGAATTTAAGTATGGTACTACTTAATGATATGATTCCTTCCGTATGGAAGATGCGATATGATTCCTTCCTTATGGAAGATGCGATATTATTCCTTTCGTATGGAAGATGCGATATGATTCCTTTCTTTATATTTATGAAAGATGCGATTCCTTCCTTTTGTTAGGAAGATGTGATATATAATTCCTTTTGTATGAAAGATGCAATTCCTTCCTTTTGTTTAGGAAGATGCGATGTGAAAAGAAATACTATGGTAGTTGCCAAAGTTTAATAAAGACTCATACTGTTAATGTCATTAGTAATGTTCTTGTTATTGATTTTTGTCTAACATTGAATTAGACAGCTTATCATTGTCTATTTATTTAAGTCTAATGATTAATTAGACACATTGAAAATATGATTAGCATATGAAATCGTAGAACTGTTTATACATTGCTGAATTTGTGAATTCACAGTGTTATTGATGGCATTACAGGCACAGCTGCCATTGCCGGTCCTTCAGAAGTTGCAGCACCAGTGGAAACAATGAATAATGTTTCGTCCAAAGGACTAGTTGAGTGAGACTAAAGTAGTATAAGAACTGTTAGAATAATGTTTATTATTCATAATTTAAATAAAGTTTTTTTTATATTCCGCATAATGTATTGTTTGATATCCCTTGTGAAGTTTATGAGTAAATTTCACGGGAGTAAATATGGTCGCGACACCGGGATTAACTCGATTTAAAGTTTTATCTCGGGCTCGGGTCATGACAGTGGCCCACTCATTGGGTCACTAGAATTACTGCACATTTCCAATGTTGCCACATTACACCGTTTCCAAACAGTCTTTGACTCAGTCCACTGAAATCCAACATTTATTTCTTCAACTAGTCAAAAAGCCATCATTCAATTTCTCAGCAGTTGGAGTTGTCCTCTTATATTACAATTTTGCTTTTCCTTTCATTTCATTTCTTCTTTTGGACTTCCTGTTTTCCATTGAATGACTTCAACTGTCCATATATATCCATAAAAAAAAATCCATGAAGATCAGATTCTTCCTTTTTTCTCCCATGATTCTCTTTCCTTTCATGCACCAATCTCTTTAACTATTATTAGAATGCTAATGCATCCATCCATAGAAAGACAGATAAATATACAGATGTATGCATAGGATGGGATGAGATTATGGCAATTTGTTTGTTTTCCAAATCTAAGTCTTGTTGGAGGCCTTGAAGAGCTTGGGACATGGATGGTTTCTCTGCAGTAGATTGCAATGTTGTTTCAAGCAGAAAGGGTGGAGATAGCAGGAGTTTTCTGTACACTGATTTGCAGCATAAGTGGTCTAAAAGGTAGATTTCCCAAATTTTGCTTCTGGGTGTTTTTTTTTTTTTTTTTAACCTTGAAATGGCCAGTGTTTGATGTTTGTGTGTTTTGAGGTATTGATGGGCTGATTAGTGTGGTTCATTCAGATGGGTTTTTGTTCTTTTCTTGTTTGTATTTAGTTGTTGGGTCTGGTGTTTTAATAAGCCTTCTGTTTTGTGAGTAGATCATGTTGCATTGTTTTGTGATTGTAAGAATGCAAAACCTGTTCGCAATGTATTTTGGCATGAATTAGTGTTCTTATTTTTTCTAACTTGCTTTACAACTGTTGCGAATGTCACTTGGGACATTGCAACCAATTAGAATGCAATAAATGAGGACATGATTTGATCTTGACTACAATTATTGGGATCATTTAAGAACTCATGGAAACAAAACAATACATGAATTAAGTTTTTTTTATTTTTATTTTTGGTGTACTATGCAACTGTCAAGTCCAGCAATTTTGACTGCAATTATAGTCCAACCATTGCGTGGGACCCACTTTGGCCATGTGTTTTTGCTGTCGGTGGTTGGATAAGAAGGCACTTTTATGGAATGTTTGATGGTCATAATCATCTCCTGAGGGGCCTCATAAACAAATGTCTAGAATGATTTAGTTGGGAACTGTTTTTAATGCATTCTCTTGATTCAGTGGTTTATGATCATCAAGTCAAATTGAAATTTTCTACCAAAAAATGTTCCTATTTCTACCCAAAAAAAAAAAGTCAAATTGAGATTTAGATCAGACATAACAACCATTATATCATTCTTATCCAATCATGATTCATGACACAAATGGCGACAGTGGATCCACATGGTGGGTTAGACTCCTACTTTAGTCCAACCAGTTGGACTTGATCATTCCTCATTATATATTATTACTGCATCCCCTCACTCTTGGATGGGGCCGACCTGAATGCTTGACAATTGTAGACGGTAGAGGTTATATAGGTTTGAGAGTGAAATAGTGGCGGGCCAAATACTACTCAAATGAGATAGTCCTACGTACCATTTGCTTCTCTCTTTCTATCTCTCTCTAAATGGTTGGTAAAAAAGACACTTTTGGTTGCAAACACACTAATGATCGAGTGGTTTTGGCACTTTAGTTTCACACACATGCCCAGTGTTGATCTCTGGGTCTTTGAGTCTGAAATATCGCTTCTAATCAATACCCCAAGACTAGCAAAAAAAGAAAAAAGAAAAAAAGAGGCAGTTTTGGTTTGTGGCCCAGTACTTGATTTTAAAGCTTCAAAGTGCAAATTGAAAATGGTCTGATCATTGTCAAATTAGGAGCTGCGTGTAGCTGGGTTTTGAATTTTGATTGGTCTTTCAAGCGTTGTCATGCATAGCAATGTTGGGTCAATAACGACAGAGTTATTATTGGGAACTATTCAGAACTTTGGGCCTTTTCTGGCTCATTGATGAGAAATGCAACAGAAATAAAAAAGAAAATGTTTGAAACTGAATGGTTAAAAATATCTTAAAGTAAAAAAAAAAAATCACATATATGTAAAGTTCAAATAGATTTAAGTAAATACTGTGTTATTGTAGCTATAATATCATTTTGCCGGAAATTTCAATTTTCGTGTTAATAACTCAAATTATTAATGGTACTTGTGTCTTTTAATCTTGGATGACTTGGTCACTTAGAAGTGGGCAGCATTTGGAATTTTCACATAGCTGACCATTTTGCATTTTATGTCTTCATCTGTTATCTTGTATATTTATTTTTAGAATCATTCTTCTGCATGCATGTGAATTGATCTACTGCTTCACTTCTGTAGCTTTCTTCTGGCAGCCTATCTATGCTGGAACTATTTCATCATCATCATCAAAGCCTTGTCCCAACAATGTTGGAACTATTTGCTTTCTGTAATTCATATTGAGATGATGATGTTTTTTCCACAGTGCTGTTGATAAGAAGTCAGATTCTGCACATGAAACTTCTCAATCCATAGAAAAAGATCCAAATGTATCTAAGGTGAGAAGAATCTTAGCCTTTGTCTCTATACTTCTACCTTCTAAGGGCATTATTCTTTGCAAGAATTCCTGACAGAATTTCTTGTTGTTGGGAATTTATGACACCATACAGGCCCAGATAAGAGCTCCATGCCTATCCCTTATCCATGTTGCATCACTGCATCATCTGTTATATGCCTTTTGCATATGTACTCTTGCACCAAGAAGCAGCAGTTCCTTGTTGTGTATGTAACGTTTGAGGCTCCTTTTTTTTCAAATAATTTATTTATCGAATTATGTACCAATTCTTTAGGCAGACACATTTTAATGATTTTAATGTATACAATTTTTGTTCTTTCTTGTTCTTTACGGTGCTTTTACGGAAAACATTAGATGCGAAGGATGTTAGATTACGTTCATGACTGAGCTGATGTTTTTGAGTCTTAATATGGTGCTGGTGAAATTGTCAGCTAATTATCATCAAACTGGTCATGGAAGTCGGGTGAGGAGCTTTCCGCATGTCGAAGGAAACTATGCTTTGCACGTTTTCATCCCAGGTTTTGTCATTTGACCTTTTTTCTATTTATTCTGTGGTGTTGGTTTCTACTGTCATGAGGTTTGCTTAGAACACGTTATCTCATGTGTCTCTTTTCTGCTACTTTAGTTGCATTGTCATTATTGGATACTTATTTAGCTAGAGAGATATTCATGGTACTGAACCCTAGTAGATGGGGCAAACCAGTTGTAGGTGCAGAAAATTATGACCCACAATAAGAGGGTGCCTTACAGGACTTATCCGAGAAGATGATGGTGACTGGGTATTACTGGATGCCGTCCGGAAGCCTGAAAGGGAAGAACAAATGGTCAGAGGACCCTAGCCTGGGCGGCGCAAGGCTCTCCGATGCCAAAGTCAGTATGGGAACTGGAACAATGGAAGGAGAGGAAGAAGAGAGGCAGAGTAACGGCTCTGGGTATGGAAAATGGCGTACCTTTGATGGTGGTTTGATCCTCTATTTATAGAGTTTAGATCGTATCTTTGGGAGATATTTTGGAGTGGGTCCCATGATTGGACTGGGAAGTCTCGATCAGCCCACATTGCATTAATTGTGGTCCAATCCAGCCCACTATGCATTAAATGCCCGTCGGGTCAGCCCACATCGCATTTAATGCGCGTCTTGTTGGGCCAGGTCCTGTTGGGCGCCTTTGGCGGTAGGAGTACCAGCGGATCTGCCCTCGGGCCCTGCCCTGATGTGGCTTCAGCCGCTGGATGGGACTCTGTCAGGGATCTGGCGAAGATCGTGGGCGGCTGGATGTCGTGTCTGTCCCACTAGCTCGTGCCCCTATCCCTCCACGTGCCTGATGACGTGGGGGATGAGGGGCGCAAGTGAAGGTTCCCTCTTGCTTCGGCTTCCGTCCCGGCTTCTTCAACCGAGGTGGAGCTTTCTGCCGAGATGGTACCCGGGGTGGCTCAGCCGAGGTGGAGCTCCTTGCCGAGATGACGCCCGAGGTGGGCCAGTTCGGCTATAAGGGCCCTGAGCTGCCTGACTTCGGCCGGGCCTCGTGCCCTGGTAGCCGGGGTGAGCTTGGTGCCACGTGGATGGCACGAGGATGGCACGTGAGAATGCTTAACCTCATCTGATGGCTGCGATTAACTTAATCCTGTGGTTCTAGAAATCTCCCCACACAATTGCCCCCTAGCTTTTGACTTCTGAAGTGTGCTAGCCTTTAGGGGTTGAAAGCTAGAAGAATCCGCCTAGGGATACTGTGATCATTACCTGGTGTCGCTTCAACTCTTTATGCCCGGTGTCGCTTCAACTCTTTAAAGCAATAAATGCCCTGCCCTGTTCGCCTTTGGAACCGGGCTGACGGCTACACGCGTAGCTTCTGCGCCGATTGTGTTCGTCTCATTGATTGACGAGTTGTCTCATTGATTGACGGGCACGGGCTTTGAAGTGTCTCTTCGAATTCGGAGGCGGTACCCAAATGAGGGTTCGCCTTCTATAAATAGGGTCGTCCCCTTCTTTTTCTCGCGCCCGATTTCTTTCGCCTTCGTCTTTGCTTTCGATTTCTGCTCTGGTTCCTGAGATCTGTTCGAGGGCTTTCGATTTCTGCTCCGGTTCCTGAGATCTTGTTCGAAGAGGACGACCGCAGATCGCGTCTGGATCTGCTCTTGATCTGCCTCTTCGTCCCTGTAAGTCGCTCTGTTCCTCCGTCTGGTTCTTCTTGGGGTTTTTCAATTTCTAGGGCTTTTCCTCGTCGTCGCCCCTTCTAGTCATGGGCACCCCTAGATTCAGGGTAGATTCCGATAAGGGCTTGGCCGAGTTTAGGGCTGCCTTCGAAATTCCGGAGGGGGTCCTCCTGAAACCGGCGGACCTTGCCGACGCTGCCCTGTATCGCTGCTACGGTGGCTGGATGCCATTCCCTCTGATCTCCGTGATCGAGGGTGGGGTCAGGTTTCCACTGCACCCCTTGCTTAGGGCCTGCCTTAGCCTTTGGTCCCTCGCCCCGGGCCAGCTGATGCCCAATGGCTACAAGGTCATCATGGGCACAGCGAAGCTGAACGAGATCTTGGGGACCAACTTGGGCCCTCACGACATCGAGGACACATATGATATCTGCAAGGCTGGGGAGGGAAGATATTATCTACGTGTGAAGCCGCAGCGAAGGGGCTTCGTCCTAGCCTTGGAGGACTCGAGTAAGAACGCTGAGGAGGATTTCTTCTGTGTCTCGGGGAACTGGGAGTTCGGCCCGGGTGAAGACAGGAGGCTGTCGGTCCCACGTCGCCCTGGGGAAGTCCCAAGTAATCTTCACTGCTTTTCTCCTTTTCTGTTTTGCTTCTCATTGATGCCGAACTGATACTCTTTTTTTGCCTGTTGAGCAGAGGCGGGTGCAAGGCGACGCCGAGCTATCAGCGAGGGTTGGAGGAGGAACACCGAAGACATCAACAAGGTCGAACGGTACAAGGGGCACGAGACCAGGTCAGCTTGGAAGCTGCTTGGGTACACGCCGAGGTATCGCGGCCACTACCACAGGACTGGAGTACCTGAGGTGGACGAGACACACCCGGACCGTCCGACCGTATCAGTTGCGGTTTTCAGCGGGGGTCCCCTTGACCGATCCTGTTGTCGACCGAACTGCGTCTGGAGCTGAGGCGTCCACTTCCGATCCGGAGCTGCCAGACTTGTCGCAGATAGTGGAAGCTTATCTCTCTGATCGAGAGGACATGGAGGGAAGCTCGAGGGAGCTCGCTGTCAGAGATCTGGCTGCTAAGTTTAAGCAGAGGTCGTCGTCGTCTTCTGGGGCTTCGTCGCCTGCTGGTACTCGTGCTGCTTCGGGTCCGGTGGGTGCCGGTGCTCCCTCTGCTCCTGCCCCTGCCCCGAGCAGTGGAGCTCGGCGACGCTCGCCGGAGCGCTCGAAGGAGGGGTCCCCGCCCAAGAAGAAGTCCAAGGCGGGGGAGAAGAGTTCGGAGGCTGATCTGCAGCCGAAGGGCAAGACTTCTGAACGAGCCCCTGGGGCTAAAGCTCCAGCCGAAAAGGGAGGCGAGAAGAGCGCGCCGAGGGAAAAGAGTGCGGCGGCCGAAAAGAGTGCTCCGGTCAGCAAGTCGGCCGTTGGTCCAGCGCGCGAGCCTCTCATCTCGGCGGGGCAAGGGTCCGGATCGGCCTCCGGGCCCCGAACTGCCCCAGCACCGTGGATGCCGAAAATGGAAACCTCTACCGGCCAGCCCCTGAACGTTGAAGATCGATTGCTGGGAAATGCCGGGGTGATCGGGGCTCTCGCCAAGGCCTGTGCTCTGCCAAGAGACATGGAGACGCACGATAGGTTCGAGGATGAGAGCCTGATGGTCTCGGCGATCCAGGATAATCTTCGGGTGAGTGTCTGCAACGCTTTTCTTCATTCTTCAAGTGTCTTGGTCGAACCTGACTCTTTGTTTCCATTTGCAGAACGTGCAGAGGCTCCTAACCGTGGTGGGAAGGAGGGATAGGAACGCTGCGAGAGTGACCCGCCTGGAGTCCGAGCGGGAGAAGTTGAAGAAGGAGCTGGACGAGCAGCGGAAGAGATTGGAAGAGCTCAAGGTGGCCAGTGCCGGAGAGTCTGCTCGATTGGCATCGGTTCTCACCGAGAACGCCGAACTTTCGTCCAGGGCCAACCACATGAAAGGCGAGCTCTGGATGAAGAACAAGAAGACCGCCGAACTGGAATCTGAGCTGGCCAGATTGAAGTCTGAGTCGACGGCTGAGGTAACAAGGTTGCGGGGGGAGGTCTTGGCTGGTCGCGCCGAGAGGGAGAAGCTGGTGAAGGAAAAGGCCTCTCTCCAGGCTGAGGCCCAGTCCGCCTTCCAGGAGGGGGTAGATCGAGCCACTGAGCTGTACGAGAAGCAGGTGGAGGAGATCACCGCAATCTTATTTGAGGAAGGATGCCTGGCCGCACTGAGACGTGCGGGGGTCCCTGAGGACCACCCTGTCTATCAGGACCTGCCGAAGTATTCGGACCTGGATCCCGAGCCGAGCTCTGCACCTGCAACTGATAATGCCCCGGTCGAAGCTCCTGCTGCTGACGACGCTCCAGCTGCCCCGGTCTCGAGCGATGCCCCAGTCGCCAGTGAGGCTTTGGTCGTGCCCCAGGGTGAGACCTCTTCTGCTCCTGGTTCGGCTGAGGCTGCTCCTGGTTCGGCTGAGGTACCAGTCGAAGCCCCTTCTGCCAGCGATGCTCCAAGCGAGGTCCCTGTCTCGGCCGAAGCCTCTGGCCCCTTGGGAACGGTGATTGATCTGGTCGAATCGCCGAGACCGGAGTAGCTCTGTCTCTTTTGGTTTCTTTTGTCTGTAGTTCTTTTGTGTTTTGGCCTTGTAAACATTTTTTTGCAATCAATGAAAGTCGAGCTTCTTCACTTGTGCATTTTCTCTGCATTTGCTTCTCTTTCATTTCTGGATGTGCATTGAATGGTGTTAAATGCCTTCACTGTATGGCGTGGCCCTTGAGGTAGAAAGAGTCAAACTGTCAGTGATGACTCTCCGTAGTCTGGAGACCATAAATAGCAACAAACAAGGTGGCGCAGCCGACGAGGGAATCGGACGGATGTATCCACGTGGCACCATAAGGGTCGCTGGCCAACAGTCGTGCATCCCCAGTAGTGCGTGGGAGACTTCGCCCTCATAACTTCTTTCGGAGACTGGGCCTTTCTTCTTCCTATAAATAGGGGTGGCAAGCTTGCCATGGGAGAAGAAAAGAACCTAGCTGTAGGAATCATGTCCGGGAGGTGTCCGAAATTACTTGATCCGGGGGGAACCCTGCGCCGTTGGACGGCTATCCCCGAGGGGGGAAGGCTATCGTGGCCTGCGCGCTCTCTGAAAGAACTCCCCGTGGGCCACGCGCTCTCTGAACGCGGGTCCACGGCCATCCGTCCCTGGCCAGACAGAGTGAGGATGCGTTGCAGGGGGACGGTGGCGCATTCTCGTCCGACACGGCCCTATGCGCCCGTCGTACGGAAGGCGGGTTGAGGCCCTGCTGGACCGAGAGGTTTCTTCAAGCTCGGCTGGTCCCACTGACCGCCGAGGGTGTTGCAGAGCCCAGCGGGGTCCAGGGCCTCCAAACTGGAGGGGCTGTGCGATGTTTTGGTCTGACCTGCCAGAGTGCATTGCTGCATAGCCCGGTGAAGTTCAGGATCGCTCAGAGCCTCCAAGCAACGATCCGGCGTCGTGGAGTGAGCGAAGATCGGAGTCTTTCCGTCACTTTATTTTCTGCTTCATTTTCTGCTTTCAGAGGACTGCGATCCTCCTTTCTGTTCTGTAGCTCTTGTAATAAAGCAGTTCATAATGAATAAAGTGCCGAGTTGTGTACAATGCTCTTGCATCGTCTTCTGTTTTTCTTGCACTGTTTTGGAACACTTTCTGTGCTGTGTTTGAGTGCTGGTACTGATCTTGGCCGAAATGACTGGCTTTGGCCGAGGCGAGCTGCCTTATGCCGAAGTGGATCCATTATTCCACTGGTCCCGACTGTGGAAGCGTGAGCTCGGCAATGATCTTTGAGGGGTGTAAAAACCCTGATATCAGGAATCCGGCCGAGTGTCTGAACTCAAGGCCTTCTCCGTGGCCCAAGGCCAGGAGCTTTAGGAAATGACCGAGTCTGGACTCGAGGTCTATTCCAGGGCGGTGGGCCCGATCCCGGCCGAGTAAACTCGAGGCCTTCTCCGTAGCCCAAGGCTAGGAGCTTTAGGAAGTGACCGAGTCTGGACTCGAGGTCTTTTCCAGGGCGGAGGGCCCGATCCCGGCCGAGTAAACTCGAGGCCTTCTCCATAGCCCAAGGCTAGGAGCTTTAGGAAGCGACCGAGTCTGGACTCGAGGTCTCTTCCAGGGCGGTGGGCCCGATCCCGGCCGAGTAAACTCGAGGCCTTCTCCATAGCCCAAGGCTAGGAGCTTTAGGAAGCGACCGAGTCTGGACTCGAGGTCTCTTCCAGGGCGGTGGGCCCGATCCCGGCCGAGTAAACTCGAGGCCTTCTCCATAGCCCAAGGCTAGGAGCTTTAGGAATCGACCGAGTCTGGACTCGAGGTCTATTCCAGGGCGGTGGGCCCGATCCCGGCCGAGTAAACTCGAGGCCTTCTCCACTAAGGCTAGGAGCTTTAGGAAGCGACCGAGTCTGGACTCGAGGTCTCTTCCAGGGCGGTGGGCCCGATCCCGGCCGAGTAAACTCGAGGCCTTCTCCATAGCCCAAGGCTAGGAGCTTTAGGAATCGACCGAGTCTGGACTCGAGGTCTATTCCAGGGCGGTGGGCCCGATCCGTTGAAATCAGTCAGAGAGATGACAAATTGATGACAAGGTGAAAGCTGCTTTCATTAATTCTGAGATTCATTACGTCCTTAGAAATAAAATTTCTTCAAGTGGGATGCATTCCACGGTCTCGGCAGCGGCTTGCCTTCCAAGTCTTCGAGCTTGTAGGCTTGACTTTCCTGCCAGTGAGACTATTCTGAACGGGCCATGCCAGTTCGGGGCAAGTTTCCCCTCACTTGGTTCTTTGTCAGCTGGCAGGGTCTTCTTCAAAACGAGCTCTCCCATGGTGAACCTTCTTTCTTTGACATTTTGATTGTATGCCCTGGCTAACCGCTGCTGATAGTCGGTCAGTCTCAGGGCTGCTGCTTCTCGTCGCTCGTCCGCCAGCCCCAGCTCCATTGCCAGGTTCGTCTCATTTCGGCCTTGATCGACCAGCTCTGTCCTTAGGGTAGGAAGGCCGATTTCCAAGGGAATGACCGCCTCTATCCCGTAGGCCAGAGAGAAAGGTGTTGCCGAAGTGGACCTCCTTGGAGTTGTTCTGTATGCCCACAGCACGCTCGGAAGCTCCTCTGTCCATCTGCCCTTTGCCTTGTCCAGGCGCTTCTTCAGGCCGTCCAGGATCACTTTATTGGAGATTTCTGCCTGGCCATTACTCTGTGGATATGCCGGGGTGGAGTAATGGTTTCTGATGCCGTGCTCTTGGCAGAAGTCTCTGAAGGATTTGGAGTCGAACTGGGTCCCGTTATCCGAAATCAGGGTCCGGGGGATGCCGAACCTCGTAAGGATGTTTTTCCAGACGAAGTTCCTGGAGTCCTTGTCCGTGATGGAGGATAACGGTTCAGCCTCTATCCACTTTGTGAAGTAGTCCGTAGCCACTATCAGCCATCTCTTGTTCCCTGGAGCTCGGTGAAGAGGTCCCACGATGTCCAGGCCCCATTGAGCGAAGGGCCATGGACTGGAGAGGGGACTCAGATCCTGTGCTGGCTGATGGAGGGAGTGGGAGAACTTCTGGCATTTCTCGCATTTCCTGGCGTAGACCTGGGCGTCCTTCTGCATGTAGGGCCACCAGTAGCCCTGGCTGATTGCTCTGTAGGCCAATGACCGACCTCCTATATGGCTGCCGCAGATTCCTTCGTGGATCTCATACAGGAAGTCGTCCACCTTGGTCGGGTGGACGCATTGGAGGTATGGACCTGTGAAGGACTTCCTGTAGAGTTTGCCTTCGGGAGAGAGCCAAAACCGAGCTGCCTTGAGCCTGATCTTGTGGGCTTCAGTCTTGTCCTCAGGGAGCTGGTCGTCCTTCAAGTAGGCGACGATTGGATCCATCCAGCTGGGGCCGAGGTCAGCACAGAGGACAAGCCGAGATGAATGGAGTTCTAGACTTGACCTTGATACTGACCCGACTTCGATGGTCCTCTTCTTTCCTGCTTCAACAGCGGAGGCCAGGTTTGCAAGCGCATCTGCATGCGTGTTGGTATCTCGGGATATTTGCCTGACCTCGGCTTTCTGGAATTGGGAGAGTAGTTTTTTCGCCAGGGCTAAGTAGGCCGCCATCCTGTCGTCCCTGGCCTGATAGTCTCCAGCGAGCTGGCTAGTTACCAGTTGAGAGTCGCTGAAGATCTCCAGGTGCTGGGCTCCGAGGATTTGGACGCTGTTCAACCCTGCAATCAGTGCTTCGTACTCTGCCTCATTGTTTGTCGCTTTGAAGTCCAGGGTGAAGGCCTGTTCAATGACCAGTCCCTCTGGCGATTGGAGAACTACGCCGGCGCCAGCTCTCTTGGAGGTGGACGACCCGTCGACAAAGATCTTCCATGCCGAGGTGGGAGACTGTTGGACTTCTGTTTCTGCTGGCTCATGCCATGTGCCCCCCAGTGCCGTGCCGAGCTGGGTCGGAGCCGGGTTGGGGGAGACGAATTCGACTATGAAGTCTGCCAGAATCTGGGCTTTGATCGCAGTTCGGGGACGGTACTGTATATCGTATTGCCCCAGCTCAACTGCCCACTTTGATATGCGCCCTGAAAAGTCAGCTTTCTTGAACAATGAACGGAGTGGGTGCTCCGTGATCACCACAATGGTGTGGGATTGAAAATAATGGGAGAGCTTGTGGGAAGCGGTGACAAGAGCCAACGCAAGCTTCTCCAATAGGAGGTACCTGGTCTCGGCATCGAGCAGGGTTTTGCTCGTGTAATAGATTGGCTTTTGAACTCCCTCGTCCTCCCTGATGAGGACGGAGCTCACTGCGTGATCCGAGACAGCAAGGTATAAATACAAAATCTCCCCCCGAGTTGGGGTGGAGAGTAATGGGGGTGACATCAAATAAGTTTTGAGTGCGGCCAATGCCTGGTCGCACTCAGGGGTCCATTGGAACTTCAAATTTTTCCTTAGAAGTTGAAAGAAAGGCCTGCACTTATCTGACGAGCGGCTGATGAAGCGATTGAGTGCCGCGGCCATTCCTGTAAGCTTCTGAACTTCCTTCGTGGTAGAGGGACTCTGGATGTCGTGGATGGCAGTAATCTGGTCCGGATTGGCCTCTATCCCCCTCCGCGTCACCAAGCTGCCGAGGAACTTGCCAGAGGCTACGCCGAAGGCGCACTTGGAAGCATTGAGCTTGAGCTTGTATGCGCGGAGGATGTCGAAGACTTGGCCGAGATCCGCCAGGTGGTCGCTGGAGCGCACAGATTTGACGACCATGTCGTCGATGTACACCTCTACCAATCGGCCGAGCTGGGCCTGGAACATTTTTGTGACGAGGCGCTGATAGGTCGCCCCCGCGTTCTTCAGCCCGAAGGGCATCACCTTATAGCAGTAAGTGCCGCGGGGGGTGATGAACGATGTTTTCTCCTCGTCAGGCGCGTAGAGCGGGATCTGATGATAGCCTCGGTAGGCGTCAAGGAAGCTCATGCGGTCGTGACCGGCGGTGGCGTCGATCAGTTGATCAATTTTGGGGAGGGGGAAACTGTCCTTAGGGGCAAGCCCTGTTCAGGTCGGTGAAGTCTACGCACACCCTCCACTTTCCAGTTTTCTTCTTGACCACCACCGTGTTGGCCAACCATACCGGGTACTGGACTTCCCGGATGGTCCCTGCTTTCAGCAGGTTGTCGACTTCTTCGACGACCGCATCTGTCTGCTGCAGCCCGGTCCGTCGGGCTCTCTGCACTACTGGCTTGTGGTCGGGGTCGACGTTGAGCTTGTGGCACATGACTTCAGGGTCGACCCCAGGCATTTCGCTTGGGCTCCAAGCGAAGACGTCCACATTCTGTACCAAGAACCGAGAGAGTTCGGCCCTTTCTTCATCTGGCAGCTGGGTGCCAATCAGGAAGAACCTGTCTGGGTCTGCCGGATCTAGCCTGACCTCGGCCAGGTCTTCGATACTCTTCTTTTCAGGGTCCCGGCCGATCTCATCGAGGCCTTTCTCGAACTCGGCCAGGTTGACACGCTCCGGCTCCTTCACAGCTGGGACTGCGGCCAGCATGCACTGCCTGGCCTGCTGCTGGTCTCCCTTCACTGTGACTACCTCCATCTTGCCTTCCTCGTTCTCATGGACGAACTTCAGCTTTTGGTGGAGGGAAGATGGAACTGCCTCTAGCTTGTGGAGCCACGTTCTGCCCAGAATGACATTGTAGGGAGAAGGGGCGTCCACAACCAGGAAGTCGGCCGACACGGAGGCTCCGCCAACCCGGGTTTCCAAGGTGATTCTCCCCTTGGGGTAGACTGGTGTGGCGGACAACCCTAGCAGGGGTGCACGGACCTCCGTGAGGTCTGCTTCGGAGAGTTTCATCCTTTTGAAGCAGTCGTAGTAGAGGACCTCGGAGGAGCTGCCGGAGTCGACGAGGATCCTCTTCACGGTGAAGTCTCTCAGCTTCATGGTGAGGAGCAGGGGGTCGTTGTGAGGGACCTGGACTCCCTCTAGATCTTGATCTGAGAACGAGATGGCGGGTCGGTCGCGGCGGGCCTTCTTAGATGCCGGAGCGAGGTCGGCTTTCATTACTTCTTTCTCGTGCGAAGCCCGCCTGGCTTCGGCACGGATCTGGGAGCTTCCCCGGGACGAGGAAGCGGGAGCCGAGGACGCCAGATGGATCACGTTGATGATTTTTTCCGAGTCCTCGCTGTCTGGAGCCGGGGCTGCGCTCTGGTGGATTCGGCCCTCACTGCCGCCGGCATCACCTGCCTTGATGAACTCTGGGATGTGGCCCTGTTCGGCCAGCTTCTCCAGATACCCCTGCAAAGTTCTGCATTCCTCGGTCTTGTGCCCGTTGCCCTTATGGAAGGAGCAGTAGAGCTTGCTTCGGGGGCCTTCGGTGGGCTCATTCTTCAAGGGCGGAGGATACTTAAAGAACGGCTTGGACCTGATCTTGGTCAGGATGCGGTAGATTGGCTCCTTGAAGACGACGTTAACGCTCTGACTAGCGCTGGAGGGAGGTCTGGGCTTCCAAGTGCCCCCAGACCTGGACGACGAAGGCTTCGCCGAACTGGAGACCCAGTCCCGCTTGGGCTCCTGCTTCTGGGAGGGCCTCCCGCCTCTTTGGCGAGGTTGGTCATTCTTCTGTTCGGGCTCCGGATGCCCGTCCTGATCCTTAGCCCGGATCTCGTCTTCCTCCCGGGCGATGAAGCGCTTCACCCGGGACATCAATTCTGACATGGACTCTGGGGTGTCCCCGGCCAAGTCCTTTCGCAAGTCGATGCCGGGATCAGGGCATGCTGGAAGGCGTAGATGGCTATCCCCTCCCTTGCGCCCTCGATCTGGCTGTAGACCGCCCAGAATCGGTGGGTGAACTTGGCGAGAGTCTCGCCCTGTTTCATTCTCAGGGCAATGAGGTCCCCTTCCTTCTTGGGGACGACAGTGTAAGCTTGGAACTTCTTCAGGAAGGAGAGCTGGAGCTCCTTCCAACTGGAAATCGACTGCTCCGGGAGGGAGCAGAACCACTTCAGGGGGAGGTCACCCAAACTGGAGGAGAAGATTTTGCAGTTTAGGTGACCCTCGTTTCCCCAGATGGACATCTTCTGGGAGAAGTGTCGGAGGTGTGCGGATGGGTCGGACAGTCCGTCATAGGGGACGAACCGCGGGACGGAGAACTTCCTGGGCAAGGGGGTGCGCTCGATCTCTTTTGTGAAGGGCGAGCCCCCCAGATCAACGTGGCCACAGATCTGCTTCTGGTCCCGCATGTCCAAGTTATGCTGGAGAGCCAGTCTGACACGTTTGTCGAACCACTCCTGCTCGTCGTCCTCCTCTGGAGTCTGAACTCTGGACTTTCGCTTGGGGTGGTTCGGACTGCGATGGCTATGAGTTCGGCCATCGCGACTATGGTGACTCCGGCTGTTGCTCGAGCCTTCGTCACGAATCTGGCTCCGCTTCTGGTCCAGATGATGTCTGAGGTCCTCGCGGGGAGGCCGGGCTGCCCTGCCGGGGGCGTCCCCCTTCCTCCCATGAGGCTCAGAGACTTGCCTCAAGGAGGCAGGTCGCGTTGCCTTCAGCTGCTGTCGGAGCTGCTGGAGCTCTCGGACTAACTGCTCCTGCTTCTGGAGAAGAGCGTCTTGGTCTGCGACGTCTCCTCCAGCGGCTGGAGGTTGAACGTGGCGCGTTTCTCCTACGGCCACGGCTTTGTCCTTCCGAGGACGTTCGCGCCGGTGCTCGTCGCGTCGGGGTGGCACGGTTTCGTCCGCTGAGAGCGAGGCCTCGACTCCCTCTTGGAAGGGGATCTCGACAAAGAGTTGGGAGCCCAGGCGGCCCTCGCCTGCGGACGTGCCTTGGACCGTTCGGGATCGTCCCTGAGGAGGGACGTCCGTTGACGGTGGTAGCATCTCGAGAACTGGTCTTGAGGATTCTCCGCCTTTCTTAGCTTTCGGTGGCATGGCTTCTGGGAGATTTGAGGTTTAGAAGGTTGTTTGGAAAGATTTGAAGAAGGTTGGGAAGGTTTTGAGAGGTTGGGATATTACTTCCCCACAGACGGCGCCAATTGTAGGTGCAGAAAATTATGACCCACAATAAGAGGGTGCCTTACAGGACTTATCCGAGAAGATGATGGTGACTGGGTATTACTGGATGCCGTCCGGAAGCCTGAAAGGGAAGAACAAATGGTCAGAGGACCCTGGCCTGGGCGGCGCAAGGCTCTCCGATGCCAAAGTCAGTATGGGAACTGGAACAATGGAAGGAGAGGAAGAAGAGAGGCAGAGTAACGGCTCTGGGTATGGAAAATGGCGTACCTTTGATGGTGGTATGAACCTCTATTTATAGAGTTTAGATCGTATCTTTGGGAGATATTTTGGTGTGGGTCCCATGATTGGACTGGGAAGTCTTGATCAGCCCACATTGCATTAATTGTGGTCCATTCCAGCCCACTATGCATTAAATGCCCGTCGGGTCAGCCCACATCGCATTTAATGCGCGTCTTGTTGGGCCAGGTCCTGTTGGGCGCCTTTGGCGGTAGGAGTACCAGCGGATCTGCCCTCGGGCCCTGCCCTGATGTGGCTTCAGCCGCTGGATGGGACTCTGTCAGGGATCTGGCGAAGATCGTGGGCGGCTGGATATCGTGTCTGTCCCACTAGCTCGTGACCCTATCCCTCCACGTGCCTGACGACGTGGGGGATGAGGGGCGCAAGTGAAGGTTCTCTCTTGCTTCGGCTTCCGTCCCGGCTTCTTCAACCGAGGTGGAGCTTTCTGCCGAGATGGTACCCGGGGTGGCTCAGCCGAGGTGGAGCTCCTTGCCGAGATGACGCCCGAGGTGGTCCAGTTCGGCTATAAGGGCCCTGAGCTGCCTGACTTCGGCCGGGCCTCGTGCCCTGGTAGCCGGGGTGAGCTTGGTGCCACGTGGATGGCACGAGGATGGCACGTGAGAATGCTTAACCTCATCTGATGGCTGCGATTAACTTCATCCTGTGGTTCTGGAAATCTCCCCACACACCAGTGATGATGATGCTGACATATTTGTTCTAACTATTTGATTGATGTTAACTTTGTTAATTTTTTGTCCATTTTGCATAATTTATGGTTGTTTGCTTTAGATATAAACAAGGAGAACACATTTTTGTTAATTAATGAATAGATTGTCCATCACCATTTCTCAGTGTTAGTAGGAATAAAATTGACCTATTCTCTTTAGATTTTTACTTTGGGATAGAAGGTTAATCACTATATTTGTTAACATATACGAATCACCTGTTGCCCACATCTTTTTGTTCACGACCTCGAGGAAGCTCTAGGAAAGGCTTATGTAAGGAACCAAGGAGGTAGGTCCATTGCATGGTATTGAGATGGGGGTTGGGGGGGTATTCATGTTTATTATTTTTATTTTTTTGTGCTTGAGGGCTGTCTATATCTTACCTTCAGGTTACAAATGGCACCCCCGCTGTACCTTTAACTTACGAATGCTATGGACATGCTTAGCTTTCACTGGCTTCCAGAGCTTGAGCTGGAATTGCCTACCTTGTACTTCTGTTTGTTCCTGGCGTGAACTCCAAATTCAAGATGGTGAGGTTGGGAAATATCAAAAGAAGTCAGTCACTTGGAAGTGGAATTATATTTATTTCATGAGGGGAGAAGAAGAAAGGGAGGGGGTTGTTGGGTGGGTAGCAATTGCATTGATTACAGAAATGCTGGCAACCACCCCCCCCCCCCCCCCCCCCCCCAGCAGTGTAGTACTAATTCTTTTAGAGCATTGATTGAATAGTTTGAAATCTTACAGTGAGTTGTTCTTTCTTTTCTTTTTCTTTCTTTTTTTTTTTTTCCCTAAGAGGAGCAAAGAATTGAGTTATATCCCTTAATTAAATAGGAAGAGATTGTGAAGCCGGGAAAAAAAGTAGTTTGAGGAATATTTTTGAAAATCGAGTTTGTATCGTAATTCATGCAAGGTTGAATAGAGTTGAATCGTGAATCCTATGATTTTTTTTCTTTTGAAAATTGAAATACTAAAATAAAAAATAAAAATGTAGTAGCTATTCATGGTACATCCATTTTTTGTTATAAAAAAAAAAACCTAGTACATCCATTTTCTACACATAGCAACATCAATACAGTGATGATTAGACTACAATACAATCATACAAAGAATGTCATTGACACATACCATGTTTCCAAACCAAACCAAACCAAACCAAGCCTTTTCCCACTAGGTGGGGTCGGCTATATGGATTTTACGACGCCAATCAAATCTGTTTAGGGCCATATCCTCCGTTAGATCCATGTAGGCAAGATCATGTTTAATAGTTTCTTTCCAACTTCTCTTGGGTCTCCCTCTCCCTTTCCTATTCTTGGCAAACTCCATGCTTTCACACATACCATGTTTCATAGATTAAAAAATCTATCAATATTTCATATATGAAATATTTAACTTGTACCATATTTCTTTCTTTCTTTTTTCTTTCTTTTGTTTTTTGCTCAATGACATGTACCATATTTCGTATATTAAAAAAATATCAATATTTCATATATGATGTTGCCCAATCAAGAAGTAACGCATGTACAAAATGAGTGTAGTGGAGATGAGAATGTTGAGATGGATGTATAGTAAAACTAGGAAGGATAGAATCTGTAATGAGTGTTTTCGAGAGAATTTAAGGGTAGTATCAATAGGTGATAAAAATAAAAGAAACCTGTTTGAGATGGTTTGGACATGTCCAACTCAAGCTAGCAACAACGTTGGTGAGGAAAAGTTTTTCTATGTGGGTTGATGGCCCACCGAAGGGAAGAGTTTGGCTGAAGAGGACATGAATGGAAGTAGTAAGAATAGATCTGAAAAAGTGCAACCTATCTGAAGATTTGGCTTTGGATAGATCGTAATGGAGAAACATAATTCATGAAGCCAACCCCAACATAGGTGGGACAATGCTTTGATGATGATGATTTCATTAATCATGCATGATATATGTGTAAAGAAACAGATCAGGTCCATTCGACCTAATGGACCCATGTTCTGGGTCAGCCCATGTATTAGATTAGATAGATACTAATCTGCTGAAATCTTGTGATTAGATTAACTGTAATTAGATTTAGTTTCTTATTCTTTTCCTTTGATTATGTAATTAGTTTTTCTAATCTAGACAACAGTGTATTATAAAAGAACATCTTCGTCAATACAAAGATTACAGAAAATCTTCCATACATTCACTGTTTCGTTTGTCTTCTCTTGTATGCATCTAGTTTAGTTTGATATCATCTTACATGGTATCAGAGCCCCTCCAGCACTAATCATCTATCCATTCCAGCATAAGGAGAAGATTTGCAACTGAATCGGTTGTTCTGAAGCACTGTATCGACTATGATCAAAGGTGACCCACCTATTGATCACCCACTGCCCAAAGAAATCATCCCACTCTGGTCGACCATCTCTTCTGGAAATTATACACATTTTTTCTAGATTTTTTGATCATCTGAGGTAGGCCATCTTCTCTGTTTTGCAAATTTTCAGTTTGAGCATACTGTTTTCATCTCGACCGTCCATCTTTCTGGTCTCTCGAGCTTTCATCAAAATTCCACCTAGAGGAGTTTCGAAATTTTGAGGCCTAACTCCCTGTGAGATCTGATCATACAGCTGATCAACAAGTGGGACCCACAGACCAGATCTGTGCCCAGATTCATGCTCGCCTGGGCCATTTTCTTGCATTTTTTGCACAATTTACATCTACTTGCTTCTGTTTGGATCTTTGGGTGTGATCATCCATCTGGTTATTTAGTGGAGCCTACAGCACTCCTCTATGATCAGATTCAGGACATCTGATTCGTTGATGTGGCTGGGATTCCATCTGCTGTTTGGATCTCTGGATGTGATCATCCATCTGGTTATTTAGTGGAGCCTACAGCACTCCTCTGTGATCAGATTCAGGACATCTGATTCGGTGATTTCTGGGAACTGTTTTTTTTCCCTGTGACCAATATGTCTTCTGATCGTACTGTAACGGGTATTACCATCAAACTTGATGGTACTAATTATCCCTATTGGTCCCACTTAATGCAAAATTTCCTTAAAGGTCAGAAACTTTGGAAATATGTTGCTCAGCAGATCCCTCAACCAGATAGTAAGGCGGATACATTTGAAGAATGGGAAGCTTCTGTCGGAAAAATAAACTCTTGGATTGCCAATTCAGTCACTCCATCCATTGGGAATCAGTTGGCTAAATTTAATTATCCTAAGGCTGCTTGGGATTATTTAGCGCAACTATACACTCAGTCCAATGCTGCTCGTCGATATCAATTAGAATGGGAAATCAAAAATGCAGATCAAGGCACTAACTCCATTCATGATTTCTTCATCAAAATGACTGCATTATGGGATCAACTGGCTCTAATGGAGCCCACTTTTAAAACAACCGATGATGCTCACACCTTTGAAGTCTATCGGCAGCAGACTCGTCTGGTTCAGTTTCTTATGGCCCTCCGCCCTGATTTTGAACAAGTTCGTGGTCAGTTATTACATCGGTCACCACTGCCTTTTGTTGATATGGCGCTCTCGGAACTTCTGGCAGAAGAACAAACTCAACTTTCTCTTACAAGGAAGAAACATGTCGAACCCACACATGTCTTGTCCGCAAATATTGGTACCCCTCAGACTGATCGATATTTTCCTCCTGGTACCAATGACTTTTGCAACTACTGTAAGAAGAAAGGACACTGGAAACGGGACTGCCCCATCAGACCTCCAAGGCCTAATACTAAGAACAAACCAACTGGTCAACAGTCCAATCGTGGTCCCATGCACTCTTATCCACAGAGAACCTATGCAGCCAATGTTACTGACGATGATAGTTTTGTGCCTCCGCAAATGGATCTTTCATCTCAGATTCAAGCTATGGTTGATCAGCGTATGCAACAATTGTTTCTGGCTTCCTCTCCTGGTTCTGCTTCTCAGATAACCACCACATCCTCAGCTTCTGGTTCTGCCATGTCCATTTCTGGTCCATCAGGTACTCTTGATTCTTCATGGATTTTTGATTCTGGTGCATCCTACCATATGACAAATGATGTTTCCAAACTTCACAATTGTTATACTCCTGCTAGCTCTCTCATAATTCATACAGCTGATGCCACTCCTCTCTCAGTCTCCCTTATTGGCTCCATTTCAAATAAGTTGATCTCTCTCACTAATGTTTTGTGTGTTCCTCACCTATCTATCAACTTAATATCTGTTAGTCAATTGACTTCATCTGGCTTTCTTGTCTCATTTTCTTCTACTGGCTGTTCTGTGTAGGATCCGCGCACCGGGAGACAGATTGGGACCGGCCTTAGGTCAGGAGGACTTTACTATCTCCAGTCACTGCACCTTCCATCCTTCACCATCTCTCCTGCAGCACTCGTTTCGTCTACATCTCCTTTTGCCTTTGGCATTCTCGTTTAGGCCATTTATCTTTAAATAAAATGAAATTTTTATTTACTAGTGGTGTTTTTGGAAACATTTCTGTATCAGACATTTCTTCATGTTTTGGTTGTCAGTTTGGTAAACAACATGCTTTCCCTTATAATAAAAGCACTTCTTTTACTACTGCTCCTTTTGATTTGGTGCATTCTGATGTCTGGGGTCCTGCCTCTCAGCCAACAAAAGGTGGTTCTATTTATTATGTGCTGTTTATTGATGATTTCACTAGATATACTTGGTTATATTTAATGAAAAATCGTTCTGAGCTATACTCCATCTACACTGCTTTCTCTAACATGGTTTCCACTCAGTTTAACAAAAAGATTAAAATCTTCAGGTCCGATTCCGGGGGAGAATACATATCCCACAAATTCCGTTCGTACCTAACCAGTCAAGGGACTTTAGCTCAATTATCCTGTCCTACCACACAACAGCAAAATGGTGTAGCAGAATGGAAACACAGACATATCATTGAAACTGCTAGATCCATGATTTATTCCTCACACGTTCCTTTGCAATTTTGGGGGGAAGCAGTCCTGACTGCCATATATCTGATTAACAGAACTCCTTCCTCTGTATTATCTGGCACATCTCCCTATGAAAAATTCTTCTCTTGTAAACCAGATTTGTCCTATCTCAAAGTTTTCGGCTGCACCTGTTTTGTCCTGTTGCATGATCATGAGCGAACCAAACTTTCTCCTAAATCCACTGTCTGTGTTTTCTTAGGGTATGGCATCGAACAAAAAGGCTATCAATGCTATGATCCTAAAACCAATAGGTTACGGGTCTCTCGTAATGTCACCTTCTTGGAACATATACCCTTCTATACATTACCTTCTCAATCTCCTTCACCTGAGCACCCTACAGTCTATCCTCTTGATCCATTTCCAGACCTGTTTCCCTCCGATACTCCTTCTCCTCCAACCTTGCAGGTATATCATCGTCGACCCAAACCTCCATCTGCTCCTTCGGAATCTGCAATCTCACTTACTCCTGATCATGGGCCTATCTCTTCTGCTCCAGATGTGCAGGATCCTCCTCAAGCTCCAAGGTATCCTGTTCGCACCAGAATCCCTCTCTCTCGGTTTGGCTTTGTTTGCACTGATCATTTTTCTCCATCATATATGTAACGCCCCACCCCTTACCCATGCATGATATTGTCTGCTTTGGCCCACTGGCCTCACGGTTTTGTTTCTGATGGGCCTCAACCCATCAAAAGGCCTCATGCTAAGTAAGGGTGTAAGCTTTACATATAATCCCAATCACTTTCCTCTCTATAGTCGATGTGAGACTCCGGGGCGTCTCATTTCGGCCTTGGTCGACCAGCTCTGTCCTCAGGGTAGGAAGACCGATTTCCAAGGGAATGACCGCCTCCATCCCGTAGGCCAGAGAGAAAGGTGTTGCCGAGGTGGACCTCCTTGGAGTTGTTCTGTATGCCCACAGCACGCTCGGAAGCTCTTCTGTCCATCTGCCCTTTGCCTTGTCCAGTCGCTTCTTCAGGCCGTCCAGGATCACTTTGTTGGAGATTTCTGCCTGGCCATTACTCTGTGGATATGCCGGGGTGGAGTAATGGTTTCTGATGCCGTGCTCTTGGCAGAAGTCTCTGAAGGATTTGGAATCGAACTGGGTCCCGAATCAGGGTCCGGGGGATGCCGAACCTCGTAAGGATGTTTTTCCAAACGAAGTTCCTGGAGTCCCTGTCCGTGATGGAAGACAACGGTTCAGCCTCTATCCACTTGGTGAAGTAGTCCGTAGCCACTATCAGCCATCTCTTGTTCCCTGGAGCTCGGTGAAGAGGTCCCACAATGTCCAGGCCCCATTGAGCAAAGGGCCATGGGCTAGAGAGGGGACTCAGATCCTGTGCTGGCTGATGGAGGGAGTGGGAGAACTTCTGGCATTTCTCGCATTTCCTGGCGTAGACCTGGGCGTCCTTTTGCATGTAGGGCCACCAGTAACCCTGGCTGATTGCTCTGTAGGCCAATGACCGACCTCCTATATGGCTGCCGCAGATTTCTTCATGGATCTCGTACAGGAAGTCGTCCACCTTGGTCGGGTGGACGCATTGGAGGTATGGACCTGTGAAGGACTTCCTGTAGAGTTTGCCTTCTGAAGAGAGCCAGAACCGAGCTGCCTTGAGCCTGATCTTGTGGGCTTCGGTCTTGTCTTCGGGGAGCTAGTCGTCCTTCAAGTAGGCGACGATTGGATCCATCCAGCTGGGGCCGAGGTCAGCACAGAGGACAAGCCGAGACGAATGGAGTTCTAGACTTGACCTTGATACTGACCCGACCTCGATGGTCCTCTTCTTTCCTGCTTCGACGGCGGAGGCCAGGTTTGCAAGCGCATCTGCATGCGTGTTGGTGTCTCTGGATATTTGTCTGACCTCGGCTTTCTGGAATTGGGAGAGTAGATTTTTCGCAAGGGCTAAGTAGGCCGCCATCCTGTCGTCCCTAGCCTGGTAGTCCCCAGCGAGCTGGCTAGTTACCAGTTGAGAGTCGCTGAAGATCTCCAGATGCTGGGCTCCGAGGATTCGGGCGCTGTTCAACCCTGCAATCATTGCTTCGTACTCTGCCTCATTGTTCGTCGCTTTGAAATCCAAGGTGAAGGCTTGCTCTATGACCAGTCCCTCTGGCGATTGGAGAACTATGCCGAGGCCTGCTCTCTTGGAGGTGGACGACCCGTCGACAAAGATCTTCCATGCCGAGGTGGGAGACTGTTGGATTTCTGTTTCTACTGGCTCTTGCCCTGTGCCCCCCAGTGCCGTGCCGAGCTGGGTCGGAGCCGGGTTGGGGGAGGCGAATTCGACAATGAAGTCTGCCAGGATCTGGGCTTTGATCGCAGTTCGGGGACGGTACTGAATGTCGTACTGCCCCAGTTCAACTGCCCACTTTGATATGCGCCCTGAAAAGTCCGCTTTTTTGAACAATGAACGGAGTGGGTGCTCCGTGATCACCACAATAGTGTGGGATTGAAAATAATGGGAGAGCTTGCGGGAGGCGGTGACAAGAGCCAACGCAAGCTTCTCCAACAGGAGGTACCTGGTCTCGGCATCGAGCAGGGTCTTGCTCGTGTAATAGATCGGCTTTTGAACTCCCTCGTCCTCCCTGATGAGGACGGAGCTCACTGCGTGATCCGAGACCGCAAGGTACAAATACAGAATCTCCCCCAAAGTCGGGGTGGAGAGTAATGGTGGTGACATTAAATAAGTTTTGAGTGCGGCCAATGCCTGGTCGCACTCAGGGGTCCACTGGAACTTCAGATTTTTCCTTAAAAGCTGAAAGAAAGGCCTGCACTTATCTGATGAGCGGCTGATGAAGCGATTGAGTGCGGCGGCCATTCCTGTGAGCCTCTGAACTTCCTTCGTGGTAGAGGGACTCTGGATGCCCTGGATGGCAGTGATCTGTTCCGGATTGGCCTCTATCCCCCTCCGCGTCACCAAGCTGCCGAGGAACTTGCCGGAGGCTACGCCGAAGGCGCACTTGGAAGTGTTGAGCTTGAGCTTGTAGGCGCGAAGGATGCCGAAGACTTGGCCGAGATCCGCCAGATGGTCGCTGGAGCGCACAGATTTGACGACCATGTCGTCGATATACACCTCTACCGTTCGGCCGAGCTGGGCCTGGAACAACTTCGTGACGAGGCGCTGATAGGTCGCCCCCGCGTTCTTCAGCCCGAATGGCATCACCTTATAGCAGTAAGTGCCGCGGGGGGTGATGAACGATGTTTTCTCCTCGTCGGGCTCGTAGAGCGGGATCTGATGATAGCCTCGGTAGGCGTCAAGGAAGCTCATTCGATCGTGACCGGCGGTGGCGTCAATCAGTTGGTCAATCTTCGGGAGGGGAAAACTGTCCTTAGGGCAAGCCCTGTTCAGGTCGGTGAAGTCCACGCACACCCTCCACTTCCCAGTTTTCTTCTTGACCACCACCGTGTTGGCCAGCCATACCGGGTACTGGACTTCCCGGATGGCCCCTGCTTTTAGCAGGTTGTCGACCTCTTCGACGACCGCATCTGTCTGCTGCAGCCCGGTCCTGCGGGCCCTCTGCACTACCGGCCTGTGGTCGGGGTCGACGTTGAGCTTGTGGCACATGACCTCAGGGTCGACCCCAGGCATTTCGCTCGGGCTCCAAGCGAAGACGTCCACATTCTGCATCAAGAACCGAGAGAGTTCGGCCCTTTCTTCGTCCGACAGCTGGGTGCCAATCAGGAAGAAACGGTCTGGGTCTGCCGGGTCTAGCCTGACCTCGGCCAGGTCCTCGACGCTCTTCTTCTCAGGGTCCCGGCCGATCTCATCGAGGCCCTTCTCGAACTCGGCCAGGTTGACGCGCTCTGGTTCCTTCACTGCTGGGACTGCGGCCAGCATGCACTGCCTGGCCTGCTGCTGGTCTCCCTTCACTGTGACTACCTCCATCTTGCCTTCCTCGTTCTCATGGACGAACTTCAGCTTTTGGTGGAGGGAAGATGGAGCTGCCTCTAGCTTGTGGAGCCACGTTCTGCCCAGAATGACATTGTAGGGAGAAGGGGCGTCCACAACCAGGAAGTCGGCCAGCACGGATGCTCCACCAACTTGGGTTTCCAAGGTGATCCGACCCTTGGGATAGACTGGCGTGGCGGATAGCCCTAGCAAGGGTGCCCGGACCTCCGTGAGGTCTGCTTCGGAGAGCTTCATCCTCTTGAAGCAGTCGTAGTAGAGGACCTCGGAGGAGCTGCCGGAGTCGACGAGGATCCTCTTCACGGTGAAGTCTCTCAGCTTCATGGTGAGGAGCAAGGGGTCGTTGTGAGGGACCTGGACTCCCTCTAGATCTCGATCCGAGAACGAGATGGCGGGTCGGTCGCGGCGGGCTCTCTTGGATGCCGGAGCGAGTTCGGCTTTCATTATTTCTTTTCCGTGCGAAGCCCGCCTGGCCTCGGCTCGGGCCTGAGAGCTTCCCCGGGATGAGGAAGCGGGAGCTGAGGACGCCAGATGGATCACGTTGATGATCTTCTCTGAGTCCTCGTTGTCTGGAGCCTGGGCCGTGCTCTGGTGGATTCGGCCCTCGCTGCCGCCGGCATCACCTGCCTTGATGAACTCTGGGATGTGGCCCTCTTCGGCCAACTTCTCCAGATACCCCTGCAAAGTCCTGCATTCTTCGGTCCTGTGCCCGTTGCCCTTATGGAAGGAGCAGTAGAGCTTGCTTCGGGGGCCTTCGGTGGGTTCATTCTTCATGGGCGGAGGATACTTGAAGAACGGCTTGGATTTGATCTTGGCCAGGATGCGATAGATCGGCTCCTTGAAGATGACGTTGACGCTCTGACCGGCGCTGGAGGGAGGTCTGGGCTTCCAATTGCCCCCAGACCTGGACGACGAAGGCTTCGCCGAACTGGAGACCCAGGCCCGCTTGGGCTCCTGCTTCTGGGAGGGCCTCCCGCCTCTCTGCCAAGGTTGGTCATTCTTCTGTTCGGGCTCCGGATGCCCGTCCTGATCCTTAGCTCGGATCTCGTCTTCCTCCCGGGCGATGAAGCGCTTCACCCGGGACATCAATTCTGACATGGATTCTGGGGTGTCCCCGGCCAAGTCCTTTCGCAAGTCGATGCCGGGGATCAGGGCATGCTGGAAGGCGTAGATGGCTATCCCCTCCCTCGCGCCCTCGATCTGGCTGTAGACCGCCCAGAATCGATGGGTGAACTTGGCGAGAGTTTCGCCCTGCTTCATTCTCAGGGCGATGAGGTCCCCTTCCTTCTTGGGGACGACGGTGTAGGCTTGGAACTTCTTCAGGAAGGAGAGCTGGAGCTCCTTCCAACTGGAAACCGACTGCTCCGGGAGAGAGCAGAACCACTTCAGGGGGAGGTCACCCAAACTGGAGGAGAAGATTTTGCAGTTTAGGTGACCCTCGTTCCCCCAGATGGACATCTTCTGGGAGAAGTGTCGGAGGTGTGCAGATGGATCGGACAGTCCGTCATAGGGGACGAACCGCGGGACGGAGAACTTCCTGGGCAAGGGGGTGCGCTCGATTTCTTTTGTGAAGGGCGAGCCCCCGAGATCAGTGTGACCACAGAGCTGCTTCTGGTCCCGCATGTCCAAGTTGTGCTGGAGAGCCAATCTGACACGCTTGTCAAATCGCTCTTGCTCGTCGTCCTTCTCTGGAGTCTGAGCTCGTGGCTTCCGCTTGGGATGGCTCGGGCTACGATGGCTATGAGTTCGGCCATCGCGGCTATGGTGACTTCGGCTATTGCTCGAGCCTTCGTCACGGATCTGGCTCCGTTTCTGGTCCAGATGATGTCTGAGGTCTTCACGAGGAGGCTGGGCTGCCCTGCTGGGAGCGTCCTTCTTTTTCCCTTGAGGCTCAGAGACCGGCCTCAAGGAGGCAGTTTGCACTGCCCTCAGCTGCTGCTGGAGCTCGCGAATCAGCTGCCCTTGCTTCTGGAGTTGCTTCTGGAGGAGAGCAGCTTCGGGAACCTCTCCAGTGGCAGGGGGTTGAACGTGGCGCGTCTCTCCTACGGCCACGGCTTTGTCCTTCCGGGGACGCTTATGCTGACGCTCATTGCGTCTGGGTGGCGCGACTTCGTCCGCTGAGAGCGAGGCCTCGACTCCCTCTTGGAAGGGGATCTCGACAAAGAGTTGGGAGCCCAGGCGGCCCTCGCCTGCGGATGTGCCTTGGACCGTATGGGAGCGCCCTTGAGGAGGGACGTCCGTTGGCGGTGGTGGCAGCTCGAGCGCTGCTCTCGACGATTCTACGCCCTTCTTAGCTTTCGGAGGCATGGCTTCTGAAAGGTTGAGGTGAAGAAGGTTTGGAAGGTTGGGAAGGTTTTTTGAGAGGTTGGGATATTACTTTCCCACAGACGGCGCCAATTGTAGGTGCAGAAAATAATGACCCACAATAAGAGGGAGCCTTAGAGGACTTATCCGAGAAGATGATGGTGTCTGGGAATGACTGGATGCCGTCCGGAAGCCTGAAAGGGAATAGCAAACGGTCAGAGGACCCTGGCCTGGGCGGCGCAAGGCTCTCCGATGCCAAAGTCAGTATGGGAACTGGAACAATGGAAGGAGAGGGAGAAGAGAGACAGAGTAAGGGCTCTGTGAATGAGATTGTGCGTACCTTGCATGGTGCATGGAGTTCTATTTATAGAGGTTTGGATCGTATCTTTCAGAGAATATCTTGGTGTGGGTCCATGATTCGACTGGGAAGTCATGATCAGCCCACAAAGTAATAAATGCAGTCTAATCCGGCCCACTCAGCATTTAATGCTAGTCGGGTCAGCCCACATTGCATTAAATGCGTGTCTTGTTGGGCCAGATTATGTTGGGCGCCTTTGGCGGTTGGAGTACCAGCGGATCTGCCCTCGGGCCTTGCCCTGATGTGGCCTCAGCCGCTGGATGTCGCCATGTCAGCGATCTGGTGAAGATAGTGGACGGCTGGATGTCACATCTGTCTTATTGGCTCGCGCCCCTATTCCTCCACGTGTCTGACATCGTGGGGAATGAGGGGTGTGAGTGAAGGTTCTTTCTTGCTTCGGCTACTGTCCTGGCTTCTTCAGCCGAGGTGGCTTCAGCCGAGGTAGAATTTTCTGCGGAGATGGCATCCGGGGTGGCCCTGCCGAGGTGGACTCTTTGCCGAGATGATGCCCGAGGCGGTCCAGTTCGGCGCTAAGGGCCCGGAGCTGCCTGACTTCGGCCGGACCTCCCGTCCTGGTAGCCGAGGTGGGATTGGTTCCACGTAGATGGCACGCGGATGGCACGTGAGAATGCTTAGCCCCATCTGATGGCTGTGATTAGCTTAATCCCGTAGCTCTGGAAATCTCCCCACACATACTTAATCCTATTTGTAATGCCAAACATAATATGGGATCTTCAGTTTAAATTTCCCATATTACATTTCTTTTTGTTTTTGTTACACCCCATCCCGAATTAAGCGCGATTAACCTTAATTAATCATGATTATCGTTGATTAAGATGTGATTAATTAAATTATAGGAGATTAGTAATCACTGTGAGCTAAATTAGTCTTAGATGACGAATTTAAGCTTAATGAACTGATTTGGAAGACGTGAGATTGGTTTTGACCCCAATTAATAAATTGGAGGACTTTTTCGTAAATATCGATTTGTGTGAAGACATAGTCGAATTGGGTCAAATTTGATATCATCGTGTGTATCTCGATGAGTACATCACTTTTCATAATACACATATTTGCATTTGACTTAAGATAATTCAAGGAGGTCTTAGATTGACTTTAAATGTAATTTCAATAGTAAATGGGTTTAAGTAGCAAATTGAGGGCCCAGATGTCATGTACAGAATACATGCAATGTCAAACAATTTCCAAGTGTCCTTTAAGCACATTTCTATGCTACAACCCAGTTGCATGAAACTGTTTCCATCGTTTTCTTCCTTAAACATGAGTCAAGCAGCTGGAAGAAAGAGTCTGCAAATGAGTTGAGAAGAACTTCATCGTCATCTTCGTTTCTTCTCCCTGTTCATCGATCAAATGAACCACAAAGAACTGTCATCTTTCTCCATTCCTCTTATTTGATTTTCTTTGGAGAAGGAGTTTAGCAAAGACCTGAGATTCTTTTCTTCAAGCTTAGAAGAAAACTGGGTGTTGGTTTTCAAGTTCAAGAGAAACCAGTGAATCAATTATTTTCTTCATCAATTGCTTGTTGGATTTCTTGGGGAACAAGATTAAAGGATCAAACCACAAGTAAAGGCAAGTATAAACTAGTTTTATGGTTCAATTGCTACTGCATGTTAATTGAATGTAGAATATATCCATTGAAGTAGGTTTTCCTTCCATTTGTTAAATAATATAGTATGAAGCTTGAATGGAATTGATTGAATGATGTGTTATGGAATAGAAGTGTTAATTGTGTTTAAATGATGTATGGAGAAGGGAACAGGAGGTTCCAAAAGTTTTAGTGCAGGTTCAAAGGAAATTGGACAGACCAGAATTCGTGTATGAATTCTGTGTCTCGTCTCTGGACATCATCGGTCAACCGACGCTGTCGGTTAGCCGTCGGCTAACCGACGAGTTGACCGATAGTGTTAGATGGGTAGAAAAACACGTCTCTGGTTTTTGAACCGAGACCTGACCGATACCATCGGTCAACCGACGAACTGAACCGACAACAGCATTTGTAACAGAGGAAACTGCCTCTGGTTTTCGAACCGACATGTGGACCGATACCTATCGGTCAGCCGATAAACACACCTCGGTCGACCGACGGTCAACTGAAGAGTGAGCCGACAGTACATCGAAGTGATGTATTTTCAGACTTTAGGTCTGCAACTCATAAGATAAAGCCTATGGATTCATTCAAGGCTATTTGTACTCTTATACCGCCAGTTAAGGGTTAAGTGCGGGTCTTTAATGTGCAATTTTCCATAAGAACTGTAATGTCTATCAAACATAACACATGCACATTAAGTGATCTAGCTACATACCGATGGTTGGTATTCCTTGAGATTAACTGAAACTAGTGAACTCGTAACCGCTCACTAATCAACTTTTAAAATTAACATTGTAATTGAATTACATGTGAATTGGTACGGCACGACATATTGATTTCTACAAGCTCATTGAGCTGATCTTGATACTGTCTGCAGCAGTTACTTGTGGAGTGTTCCGGAACTCCGTGGTGAAGTCAGTAGTTCCTGGCCCGGACACTGATAATCCCACATATTATTCTTCTATTGAGAAGATGATCCAGTCTCCTTGTTACGGAGATGGTACTTCTTCCTTTAAGGAAGATAGCACTCGATTTGATTATTCTGGAAGTAGTATGTTAGTTGCCAATTTGCCAATATCAAGGATGAATATCCTTAATGACTTGTTATAAGATTGTTGACTGACTGTTATTTGAACATTGTACTGTTTTACTAGTAGCATGTATAATCATAAACACTGTTTGTACTTTGCTGAATTGTTGAATTCACAGTGTTATGATGACATTGCAGGCCCAGCTGCCCCTACCGATGGTGCGACCGCACCGGCAGCGGAGGAGACCCCTGCGGTTCCTCCAGGAGGATTAGTAGAATGGAAATGACAAAGTAATTGAGTTTAAAAACTTGTGTATGTGTATATACTTTTGAGATCCTTGCAGTATTTTGTATGCAAGTGATGGTACTGAACATGATGTAAATAACTTTTGAAATCAATGTAAATACTGGTTTTATTTTGGTATTCCGCAAATTTGTATCCCTTGTGAGTTTTACGTGTTAAAATTCACGGGAGTAAATATGGTTTCGACACCGGTTAACTCGAGATAATTAAATTTCGGGTTCGGGTCGTGACATATTTATTATATGGTATCAGAGCATAAGCGATCTAAGTAAAGATAAATCGTAACAATCGTAAAACGATAACACAGATAAAGAATTAAATCCTATATTGGATTTAAGATATGGACTGATTCGTTGTATGTGATATTGTTTCACTGTTAATGTGAATACTGTTCACACGTAAATTGTGTCATGGAAGTTATAGATATAAATATCTTATCTTCCTGTATTTGCTTTTCAGAATGGCATCTGGTTCTGGAAGCGGTGGTAACATGGGTGACAATCCCGATCAGAGTGTCGGTGGAGATGGAGGACCTATGCCTACGCCTCCTACCCCTAGTGATAGTGATACTAGATTCACTGCACTTATGGAGCAGCTAGCTAGAAATAGTGAGCAGATGGCTAAAAGCCATGAAGCACAGTTGACTATGCAAGCCCAGATTACAGCTTTATTACAAGTGCAAGCACAACTGCAAGCTCAGATTCAAGCTCCACCTGTACCGCCAGTTAACCCACAGCCTCAAGTGGCTACTCAAGTAGTTGTACAGGCGAAAGAGAAAGATCCTAATGTTCTTTATGAGCAGTTTAGGAAGAGAGGAGCTACTGAATTCCAAGGTAAAGAAGATGCCTTAGTAGCTGATGAATGGATTGAACACATTGAAGTTGTGTTCGAAACGATTGTCTGTACCCCAAAGCAGAAAGTATTACTTGCTTCTTCAATGCTACGGGATGTAGCACAAGAATGGTGGAAGGGTGTTAAGGGTGCAATCATTGCAACACCTGCAGCCACACTTTGGGAGACTTTCAGGAAGCAATTTGAAAGGAATTTTGTTCCTGATCATGTTCGACAGAGAAAAGAATCAGAATTTCTGCACTTGAAGCAAGGACAAATGTCTGTGACAGCTTATGTGCATCTGTTTACTAAGCTGTCCAAATATGCCAAGGACCTTATTGATACTGAAGAAAAGAAGGTTAAGAGATTTCTGAATGGGTTGAATCCCGCTTATAAGAAGATGGTCTTGGCAGGTACTATGCCTGAATTATTCGATGATGCTGTCGATAAGGCATATGTTGCAGAAGAAGTACATAGAGAAGAAATGGAATCCAATGAGGGTCCAAAGAGAAATGCTAGTCCCTGGTTTAAAAAGGGAGATAAATCCAAGGGTAAGAAGCAGAAACATGTTGCTAAGACTTCTGAACAGAAACCAGTCTGTGAGACATGTGGGAAAACTCATAAGACTGAAGCTTGTTGGAGAAACACCGGAGCGTGTTTGGTTTGTGGATCGATGGAGCATAAAATGGCTCAATGTCCTAATGGTAGGAGAAACAATCGAGCTCCACAGCAACAACGTCAAGGACAACAACAACAGAGGCAGCAGCAGCCTCGTCAGCAGCAGCAGCAGCAGAATAGGCCTCGTGCTACCGGACAAGTATATGCTGCAAATAGAGAACAAGCTGAAGCTGCAACTAATGTTGTGGAAGGTATTATTTATGTTGATAGTAGACCAGCATGTGCATTGTTTGACCCTGGTTCTACGCATTCATTTGTTGCACCTTCCTTTGTTTGTACTATGCAAAACAAAATTAAACAGTTGTCCTATGACTTTACTGTAACTACACCACTAGGAAAGAAGGTAGTGTGTGAATTGTATGTACCTCAGTGTAGTGTGGTAATTGGTGACGTGTTAATGCCAGCAGATTTAGTCATATTGGCCATGAATGACTTTGATGTCATATTTGGCATGGATTGGCTTGCGAAGTACAGAGCCTGTGTGGACTGTTTTCGCAAAATCATTACTTTTAAAAGTAGATGAAGCCAATACCAGTGTTCAATTTGAAAGAACACAGAAGAAGTTTGATACCAGACTTATATCTGCATTAAAGGCTGAACGGTTAATGCAAAGTGGTTGTGAAGGCTACATTGCTTTCATCACTGAAAAGAAGCCGGAGAAGGAATTGAAGGATATTCCTGTCGTCTGTGAATTTCCAGACGTCTTTCCGAAAGAAGTACCAGGTCTGCCTCCAGCAAGGGAAGTAGACTTTACAATTGAACTTGTACCGGGTACTGCACCGATTTCTCGAGCACCGTATAGAATGGCTCCATCCGAACTACATGAACTGAAGAAACAGATACAGGATTTGCTTGACAAGGGCTTCATTAGACCGAGTGTCTCGCCTTGGGGAGCACCTGTATTATTTGTTAAGAAGAAGGATGGCTCTATGCGTATGTGTATCGATTATAGGCAATTGAATCAAGTGACGATTAAGAATAAATACCCATTGCCTCGAATCGATGAGTTGTTTGATCAACTCCAAGGTGCAGCTTATTTTTCAAAGATTGATCTCCGATCTGGTTATCATCAGATCCGTGTTCGAGATCAAGATGTACAAAAGACTGCGTTCAGGACCCGATATGGGCATTATGAGTTTCTTGTCATGCCATTTGGCTTGACGAATGCACCTGCAGTGTTTATGGCTCTGATGAATAGAATATTTGCTGCTTATCTAGACCAGTTTGTTGTTATCTTCATTGATGACATCTTAGTATATTCAAAGTCAGAGCAAGAACACGTTTGTCATTTGAGAACAGCATTGCAACTGTTGAGAGATAATCAACTGTTTGCAAAATTAGAGAAGTGTGATTTCTGGTTACAGCAGGTGGCATTTCTGGGTCACATCATTACAAGAGATGGATTAACTGTCGATCCTGCAAAGATTGAAGCTATTACTAATTGGCAAAGTCCGAGGACTGTACCAGAAGTTCGGAGTTTCTTGGGGTTGGCTGGTTATTATAGAAGATTTGTCAAGGACTTCTCCAAAATTGCAGCCCCATTAACTAAACTGACTCGAAAGGATGTTCCATTTATATGGAATGATGCATGTGAGTCAAGTTTTCAGAATTTGAAGCAGAGATTGATTTCAGCCCCAATCTTATCATTGCCCGCAGGAAGCGGAGGGTTTGTGGTTTATTCGGATGCCTCTGGTGTAGGATTGGGATGTGTACTGATGCAAAATGGCAAAGTGATTGCTTATGGATCACGCCAATTGAAAGAGCATGAAAAGAATTATGCCACTCATGATTTGGAACTTGCCGCGGTTGTCTTTGCTTTGAAGCAATGGAGGCATTATCTCTATGGAGAGACATTTGAAGTTCATTGTGATCACAGAAGCCTCCAGTATTTATTCACACAAAAGGACATTAATTTGAGGCAACGCCGTTGGCTGGAGTTAATTAAAGATTATGATTTTCCATTCACATATGTGCCCGGAAAAGGCAATGTAGTAGCTGACGCTTTGAGTCGGAAATCAGCTACCTTAGCAGCTATGGTGGGTGAATGGAAATTGCTTGAAGAATTCAGAGATCTGGATGTAGAAATGGAGATAGTAGATAACCGAAGGTTGATTGCACAGATGTCTGTCTTTGAACCTATGTTAATTACAGAAATCAAGAACAGACAGTTTGATGATCCTGAATTCATTAAAATCAGAGATAATATTGCAGCTAGACCAGATTTTGTGCTGGTTGATGGTACTCTTTATTTTCGAAACAGATTGTGTGTGCCAGCACAAGAAGATCTGAAACAAGCATTGATGTTTGAAGCACATCACACTCGGTATTCGATACATCCAGGAAGTACTAAAATGTACAGGAATCTCAAGGACAGGTTTTGGTGGCACAACATGAAACGAGAAATAGCTGGATATGTGTCTTCATGTTTGACCTGTCAGCGTGTAAAGTTTGAGCACAAGAAGCCTCCTGGATTACTGCATCCTTTGCATATTCCTAGATGGAAGTGGGAACACTTAACTATGGACTTTGTATCTGGTTTACCGATGACTAGAAGACATCATGACACCGTCTTGGTGATTGTGGATCGTCTTACAAAGTCTGCACATTTTCTTCCATTTAGAAAGGATATGGGGTTTAATGAAATGTCGAAATTGTTTGTCAAAGAGATAACCAGACTGCATGGAACACCAGTATCGATTGTATCAGATCGAGACAGTCGGTTTGTTTCTACATTTTGGCAAGCATTTCAGAATTCTATGGGCACTAAACTGCGGTTTAGTACAGCATATCATCCTCAAACTGATGGACAATCTGAACGAACAATTCAGACGTTAGAGGATTTGCTTCGTGCCAGTGTTATGGACTTTGGAAGTGAATGGGATGAACATTTGGCATTGTGCGAATTTGCGTACAACAACAGTTATCATTCCAGTATTGATATGGCACCGTTTGAAGCTTTGTATGGCAGAAGATGTAGGACTCCAGTTAGCTGGGAAGAAGTTGGTACTCGAAGTTTTCATGGTCCTACATTGATTGCTGAAACAGCAGAAAAGATACAGAGAGTACAAGAAAGATTAAGGATAGCCCGATCAAGGCAGAAGAGCTACGCTGACAATCGTCGGCGTGACCTCGAGTTTGCTATTGGTGATCAAGTATTTTTGAAAGCTTCACCTATGAAGGGGACAATCCGATTTGGTCAGAAGGGGAAACTTTCACCAAGATTTATCGGACCATTTCAGATTAAGAGCAGAATTGGCAATGTGGCTTATCGCCTAAATCTTCCAGCAGCACTTTCAGGTATTCATAATGTGTTTCATGTGTCGATGCTTCGAAAATATGTGGCTGATCCTTCTCACATCATAAAGTATGATGATATTCAAGTTCGTCCGGATACCACATATGTTGAGAAGCCAGTAGAGATTATAGATACCAAAGAGCAAGTGCTTCGTACAAGAACAATTAAATGGGTCAAAGTTCGTTGGGCACATCATGGAACCAGCGAAGCCACATGGGAACTAGAAGAGCAAATGGCTCGAAAATATCCAGAGCTCTTTGTTCAGGTGAATTTTACATTTGTCTTTGAATTTTCTTTTCTACTGATTTGATTTACATTCGGAGGACAGAATGATTCTAAAAGTTTAGGGGAATGTTACACCCCATCCCGAATTAAGCGCGATTAACCTTAATTAATCATGATTATCGTTGATTAAGATGTGATTAATTAAGTTACAGGAGATTAGTAATCACTATGAGCTAAATTAGTCTTAGATGACGAATTTAAGCTTAATGAACTGATTTGGAAGACGTGAGATTGGTTTTGACCCCAATTAATAAATTGGAGGACTTTTTCGTAATTATCAGTTTATGAAGACATAGTCGAATTGGGTCAAATTTGATATCATCGTGTGTATCTCGATGAGTACATCACTTTTCATAATACACATATTTGCATTTGACTTAAGATAATTCAAGGAGGTTTTAGATTGACTTTAAATGTAATTTCAATAATAAATGGGTTTAAGTAGCAAATTGAGGGCCCAGATGTCATGTACAGAATACATGCAATGTCAAACAATTTCCAAGTGTCCTTTAAGCACATTTCTATGCTACAACCCAGTTGCATGAAACTGTTTCCATCGTTTTCTTCCTTAAACATGAGTCAAGCAGCTGGAAGAAAGAGTCTGCAAATGAGTTGAGAAGAACTTCATCGTCATCTTCGTTTCTTCTCCCTGTTCATCGATCAAATGAACCACAAAGAACTGTCATCTTTCTCCATTCCTCTTATTTGTTTTTCTTTGGAGAAGGAGTTTAGCAAGGACCTGAGATTCTTTTCTTCAAGCTTAGAAGAAATCTGGGTGTTGGTTTTCAAGTCAAGAGAAACCAGTGAATCAATTATTTTCTTCATCAATTGCTTGTTGGATTTCTTGGGGAACAAGATTAAAGGATCAAACCACAAGTAAAGGCAAGTATAAACTAGTTTTATGGTTCAATTGCTACTGCATGTTAATTGAATGTAGAATATATCCATTGAATTAGGTTTTCCTTCCATTTGTTAAATAATATAGTATGAAGCTTGAATGGAATTGATTGAATGATGTGTTATGGAATAGAAGTGTTAATTGTGTTTAAATGATGTATGGAGAAGGGAACAGGAGGTTCCAAAAGTTTTAGTGCAGGTTCAAAGGAAAATTGGACAGACCAGAATTCGTGTATGAATTCTGTGTCTCGTCTCTGGACATCATCGGTCAACCGACGCTGTCGGTTAGCCGTCGGCTAACCGACGAGTTGACCGATAGTGTTAGATGGGTAGAAAAACACGTCTCTGGTTTTTGAACCGAGACCTGACCGATACCATCGGTCAACCGACGAACTGAACCGACAACAGCATTTGTAATAGAGGAACTGCCTCTGGTTTCGAACCGACATGTGGACCGATACCTATCGGTCAGCCGATAAACACACCTCGGTCGACCGACGGTCAACGAAGAGTGAGCCGACAGTACATCAAGTGATGTATTTTCAGACTTTAGGTCTGCAACTCATAAGATAAAGCCTATGGATTCATTCAAGGCTATTTGTACTCTTATACCGCCAGTAAGGGTTAAGTGCGGGTCTTTAATGTGCAATTTTCCATAAGAACTGTAATGTCTATCAAACATACACGTGCACATTAAGTGATCTAGCTACATACCGATGGTTGGTATTCCTTGAGATTAACTGAAACTAGTGAACTCGTAACCGCTCACTAATCAACTTTTAAAATTAACATTGTAATTGAATTACATGTGAATTGGTACGGCACGACATATTGATTTCTACAAGCTCATTGAGCTGATCTTGATACTGTCTGCAGCAGTTACTTGTGGAGTGTTCCGGAACTCCGTGGTGAAGTCAGTAGTTCCTGGCCCGGACACTGATAATCCCACATATTATTCTTCTATTGAGAAGATGATCCAGTCTCCTTGTTACGGAGATGGTACTTCTTCCTTTAAGGAAGATAGCACTCGATTTGATTATTCTGGAAGTAGTATGTTAGTTGCCAATTTGCCAATATCAAGGATGAATATCCTTAATGACTTGTTATAAGATTGTTGACTGACTGTTATTTGAACATTGTACTGTTTTACTAGTAGCATGTATAATCATAAACACTGTTTGTACTTTGCTGAATTGTTGAATTCACAGTGTTATGATGACATTGCAGGCCCAGCTGCCCCTACCGATGGTGCGACCGCACCGGCAGCGGAGGAGACCCCTGCGGTTCCTCCAGGAGGATTAGTAGAATGGAAATGACAAAGTAATTGAGTTTAAAAACTTGTGTATGTGTATATACTTTTGAGATCCTTGCAGTATTTTGTATGCAAGTGATGGTACTGAACATGATGTAAATAACTTTTGAAATCAATGTAAATACTGGTTTTATTTTGGTATTCCGCAAATTTGTATCCCTTGTGAGTTTTACGTGTTAAAATTCACGGGAGTAAATATGGTTTCGACACCGGTTAACTCGAGGTAATTAAATTTCGGGTTCGGGTCGTGACAGTTTTTCTACTTGTCCTTGCGTTGGTTGTCTTTCTGGCGTTCCATCTCATCCCCTTGCTGGCGTTCCATCTCATCCCCATTGTTTGTGCCCCTAGGACTTCAGATGCAATGGCTGCATATGACATGAGAAGTTTGGTTGTTTCATAGGATACATTGAGTGCTAGTAATCTCTCTTGAAGGGTCCAATTGTGTCATGTGATATATGGTGTCCTTTTTCACCCATTTGGCTGAAATCTGTAAGGGCCTGCTTGTCTCATGTAGTTGAATTCTTAGGAATTCTAAGAAATCTTTTTCTACTAGTTAAAAGTGCAGAAACAAAGGTGAGATCCAAAAATTACCAACAAATAATCTCCTCTTTACTGGATGATAGATGAAAACCATACATGTTATTCACTGTAAAACCTCCTATGCTCAACGTGTTTTGTTGGTTTCAGATAGCAAGGCAGATTCAGGTTGTCAATGATGTTTATAAACGGCATAATCTTCCTGAATTTTATAAGGTAAGCCTTTGTAGATTTTTCACTATACCTTATCAAATGGTTCAAATGTTTATCTCATCAGTTTTGTTCCCTGAACAAGATTTTTCTTTGGAATGCAGGATCCACGCCCCCATATATCTTTGGCATGGGCATTAGGGGACATTAGTCATTCACTCAAACCGGTCGTTGAAGAACTGAATAGATATAATGTAAATTTTGGCTCCTCAAATAAAAGTATTTTTGCTTGTAAGTTCAGTGGCATTGAATGTAAGATAGGGAAAAAGTCTTACAAAATCTGCAATGTTCAGGATTTGTAAAAATGTATCTTTTTCATGCATCAAATATTAGCGGTTGTTCTGGTAGAAAATTTTAGTAACATAAAATGTATCCTTTTCATGTATCAAATATTAGCAGTGCTTCTGGTTGAAAATTGATGTAACACATTTGAAATTCAACACCACCATGTTAAGGCAAAAGATGATCTTAGGCTGCAGTTGTTTGCATCTTGCAATTTTGGGAGCAGAGATTTTTTTTTTTTTTTTTTCCATATTTGGGTTTTTGTAGGATCTATTGGAATGTGATTCTAGCTGTTCCATTCATGGCCATGAAGTGGACGATCAGTATGACAAAAGAAAAAGGCAGCAATAGTCTATATTCAACTAAAAAATGTACAAATGTGTTTTGAGGCTGAAAACAAATCTGATGGGGCTCTTTTTTGGGAAAGGTTTATATATATATATATATATATATATATTTTGAAGATTTGGAATGTTATTTTGTTTTGGATTTTTTAGGGGCTATCAAACAAATCTGATGGGGCTTTTATCAAGTGTTCAAAATGTAGTTTCCATCATCCTTTGTATCTCCTCTTGTCTTCCCCGCCCAGCGCATGTACTGAATTTTGATAATGGGGATATTGTGCATGTATCATTGTTGTCAATTGTAATCTCTCCTCGGCCAACATCATAATTAATGTAGTAATGGAGGCTTATCCCATCAGAGTTAGCTCTTTCCATTCAATCGCGCATGGTGGGTTTCAAGTCACATCATGATTAAGGTGAGGTAAAGCAATGTGAGATGATATCTCACGTTTTTACGAGGTAAAGAAAAGAAAAAAGTAGCTTGTGGTAAATTTTTTTTTTTTTATTATCTCGCAGACATGGTAAAAGGTGAATCCGTTATCTTTTGGCTTACCTTTACTTTCATTTTGGAGGGTGCATGACTTCAACATTTCAAAGTCACCAGGATCTGTGACTTTGAGATCACAAATTGTATTACTACTAATGGTGAAGTGAAAATCAGTTCAATGCAAAAGGTAATATAGTCAGTGAAGCAATAGTGGCTTTTCTCAATTCTCACTAACAATGAATACAAGGATAGCCATTATGTAGTGTCAGCACTCAGCCAACTGTGGTGAAAGTTTATACGACCCTATTTTGGAGTCTACCTGGATGGATGCATGCATGCATGCCAAATGGATGGAAATGGCAAATGCCTCCCTGAGTAAATAAATTGATAGTGTCCCTTGACTTTGAGGCTACAAATAGACGGCCACCAGCCCTCATTCAAAGGAAAACAGATCAAAGCCTGAAGAATGAACATGAACATGGGACCCTTATCCCAATTCTTTCAAATCCTGTCTGGTCGAAGAGAATACTAATATACCATGGGGGACTGGTCGTGCAAATCCAGCACAAGAATGAACATGAACATGAGATTCATCTCACCTCTCATGGATTAATTTTCCATTTTCATGCATTAATTCTCGGTGATTAAGAATTGAGTGTTCTTTGGGTTCAGGATCAAAGGCTCCTAAGTTAAACTGGAGGAGAGATAATTTAGATTATAAAAGAAGAAACAATTACTTCTAAAATTCAAACCACTCGCAATTGATAAATTTATCCCAATCAGAGTTGGGGTCTTTCTCTAGAGTCTAGATTGATCAATGTAAACAAAAAACCAAAAAAAAAAAAAATTAAACTCAGTTATTTCACACACAATCATTATATATGATGTGCATAATTCTGATTGAAGTAAAATTTAACCTTTCCTGTAAAAAAAAAACCATGTTTCAGTATACTCACTCTAAACCTCGGAATTTGGATGGTCATCTTGTTCTGGGCCACCAATGGAACGGTCCAGATCATCCAATTTGGAGCCCACCTGTACGGATACAAGAAGCATGGTTTCTTTCTTACTCAATGCCTCCTGCGCCTCAGGACCCTTGAGTTATTATGATTATTTTATCTTCAATCAATATCTCAATCAATCCACTTCATCATCTCCTGTGCCACCTACAAATACAGTACCACTTTTCTGAGGTGCAGAAGCTGTTATGTGATTCTCTCTCGCTCTCTGTCTCTTCAATGGCCTTGTTTTCTCCACCCAATCTTCAAAACCTCTCTTCCTTCTCTGCAAAACCCATTTCTCCTCTAAAACCCCAGCTCCTTCTACTGTCCAAGAAGCTTAATTTCTCTTTGGTTCTCCCAAAAGCCACTGGAAATGGAGGTGGAATGGTGGGTTCCGCTGCTCTGGAAGAGAAACTGGATAAAAAGGAAGAAGCTTCTCCCCCTGATTTGAGGAAAAAGGAGGAAGCTTTGGGCATGAACGGCGCTGCGGCGGCAGCGCTGAAATTCCAAAACCCCAGATGGGTTGGAGGGACTTGGGATTTGAAACAGTTCTCCAAAGACGGGAAGACGAATTGGGATGCGGTTATTGATGCTGGTTTGGTTCAATTGCACTAAGTTTCATCTTCATTTGATTCCTCTAGGTTTTAGGGTTTATTTATTTTGTTGTAGTTTGCTCTCTTGAATTGGGGTAAATACTTGTATGGAAAACTGTGGGATGGAGTGGCATGGATATTCTCACTGATCCAGACCGTTCAAATTGTGGGTCTCATTGATTGTGGAGTATAACTCACAGAGAAGAACACTAGAGAGATGAACCTATCCATCTGATTCCATCCAATTAATGTGAACCTTTAGTTTACCATTTTCCATTCCTAACCACTTGAAAGCCACTAATGGATGGTTATATGATATTTTGATAAATATGGTTCTCTCCATCCACAGTGGGAACATTTGAATCCCTATTTGATAAATCACACCTATTTGGATATCAAACCATTCTGAAATAAGGTTCCTAGAGCATTTTATAATTTCATACAAACCTATAACATCAGTTCTTTTTTTTTTTTTTTTTGGTTAGAATTTCTATCTTTCTATAATATGTGTTTTGCGAGGTAAAACTTTCTTTAGACCGCTGGAATCTTAAAAATTTTCCTCACCTTTCTTCTCTTATCTAGTTATGTCATGATCTAACTTCTTGTGTTTGAAAATGTGCACATTTTGAACTTTAAGATTTTATCTACTAAGTGAAACATCATAACATTGTAGAGTCTTGTGTGAGCTGATTGAAAGTTTTTTTACTTTATCATCACCACCACCATCATTATTTATTGCAACACTTTCCACACATTTGTTATTTAAGTTGATCATGATTTTTTTTTGTATGGTAAATTGGCAAATTTTATAACCATGCATGCAATTAATGCGAGTAAAATGTATGGCCCATATTGATTAAAATATGTCCTATCATCAACATATGCCATTCATTTAGTGATCCCCACCTTGGTTGGATATATCGCGATCATATTCATTGAATCAATTAAATATAAAAAAATTCAATTATTGATCCATTGTGAACAAATAAAAACCCAAATCAATGACAACAAAGAATATCTATCAATCTAGATCCTTAAAAATGTTAATAAGTGAATCAAAATTTTTAAAAAAATACGAGAAATAATTTAAGAATAATGAAAATTACAAAATCTTGCAAAAAGATATCATGTGGATTTTGTGGCAATATGTCACGGGCCCGAACCCATTTAGTGGTTAAACCGGATCCGGGGTGTGAAATAAAGGGCGGAAAATCTTAATTAGCCCTAAATTTTACACCCCTGATCCGGTTTAACCACTAATGGGGTCGGGGCCATGACACAATATTTTGAAAATCTCAAGAAAACGGATCTTTGTTCAAAATCTATTGCAAAAAAATTTTAGAATCTTGGAAAATCGGCTATGCGGATGAGTGGCTGATTAAGAGAAGGATTAGGTCCTTACATTTCCTCAAACAGGTTTGCGGGATCAGCGGCTCAGCGCACCAGTCATTATATATGGTTCCCATGTGTGGCTTTTGTTGCCCCACTTGTTCAACAAGTGGCCAATGCCATATATATTACCTTAGCATTAACATCACAATCAGTTGGTCTAGTCCACTGATCGAGTTGGTCTGTGATACAGTGATAGTAAGTTGAATGTTTGGACCTCTAAGCCTACCTTTTGTTGTACGGCTTGAACATGGTATGGGAGGGAAAAAAATGTGAGTTGAGAAGGAGTGGGATGTAGGGGTAGGATGTTTGAGGGAGCTAGAGGATAATGTTTTTAACAAAATGTTCTTCAATGTATATTCTATACCCAAAAAGGGAAGAATCATTTTATGTAAAAGAAGAGTAAAAGGAAAGAAAAGCACACTGTTGCAACTTTTGACATTACTTAGACTGGGATTATATTGTTGTTGTTGTTGTCCTGACCCAGTATTACAGAAGAAGATTGCATGCAACCATGTACATCAATTGATTATGCTTTTGTAAGTATTCATGTTTGGGGTACATGTCACAGACATTCTTGCTCAATCTTTCAGAGGCTAAGAGGAGGAAGTGGCTGGAAGATAATCCTGAATCTTCTAGTAATGAAGACCCTATACTCTTTGACACTTCCATTATTCCCTGGTGGGCTTGGATGAAAAGGTTTCATCTTCCTGAAGCTGAGCTACTAAATGGTTACTTCTGATATCTTCCTTTTAGGATAGTTGGATTGATAGTTGTTGATGATTCCTTCCCTGACACCTGTTCTTGTTTGCATTTATGAAGGTCGCGCTGCAATGATTGGGTTTTTCATGGCATATCTAGTGGACAGCTTGACAGGAGTAGGCCTGGTTGATCAAATGGGGAACTTCTTCTGCAAAACTCTCTTATTTGTAGCTGTTGTCGGCGTGCTTCTGATCAGAAAGAATGAAGATATAGACTCTCTGAAGAAGCTTTTCGAGGAAACCACTCTTTACGACAAGCAGTGGCAAGCAGCCTGGAAGGATGAGAGCACTAGCTCTTTGAAGAAAGACTAGGCTACACACAAATCCATCACTCGAGCCTTCTTTCAAGCTTGGACCCATGGTTGCTTTTCTTTTAATACGTTTTCTGAAGGTTGTTTCTTGTAGTCTTGTAGTTTTTATATAGACGAGAATCATGATGAGATTCTAAGATTCAGCAGTCTTGCAATCCATGGTTTAGGACTTACGGGCATTCCTTCATTTGGTGATTATAAATTTAGAATAGCTGATCATCTATCACTCTGCTCATCCAAGTGAAATCACAGGACAGTATAAAAGGTGTACTGTATGCCCTATCCCCTCCTACTATAAAAAAAAGCCCCTAATTACTTAAAACTCTACAGCATGTGAACTTAAATATAAAAAAAGCCCCTAATTACTTAAAACTCTACTGCATGTGAACTTAAAGACTCTGTACGCCTTCCTCTGCTAATCTTTCTGCTAATTACTGCCTATATAATTGAAATCACTTCCTATTTTCTCTTTAAATAACCAAATCTATTCATAATGAATGCTAAATACCTTAGGTTTTCTTGTTGTGGATGCCCACTTGATAGCATTCATGGAGTCGCCTTTTTTTTAGAGCATCATTGTGTAGTCACCAACTTGATAGCGTCATTGACTTCCATCTCTTGGTGTTAAATTTTGGCTATGCCTTATCTTCTTCCTCCTTTTTTATGCTGCTTAAACATTCTTACTTCTGACAGCATACCCCAGAAGTTGAAGGCTTATTTAATTGTTATGTTACTTGCAATCAGCTTGAGTATTTTGGCAACAGTAAATGTTGATCCAATTCCCTATGCATTTTTGTTGCGTGGAAACAAACAGGAAAGCGCAAGGTGAGACATTTTGTCTGGTCTTTTTTTTGGTAAGGATTGTCTGGTTTTTTAATATTAAATCATTAGAAGCACTCATTGAACAAGCCCTTCTGCAAATATATGTTACAGATTGCAATTTTGGGGAACTTAGGACCTGTTTGTTTGCATTATATTACATAGGAATTGAATACATAGATTTCATACTTCTAAAAGTGGTTAAAAATGAAAACCGTCTGTGAACTTTTAAAAATGAGCATCAAAGAACCTTTCCTCTAAGGGAAATAGAATCAAAAGAAAACAAGAAATCAATAAACCAGCCATCACCCTAGGAGTTCGTTTCCTATTTCCTTTTGATTCTACTTCCCTAAAAGGAAACATTATTTGATGCTCATTTTTAAAAATTAACCTTTAATCTTCATATTTAACTACCAATAGTATGAATCCTATTGAGTTCAATTTCTATATATTTTAATACAAACAAGCAGGCCAATGTGATTTATTGGGGACAAAATCAAGGATATCTTTCACATTCATTACTGCTTTCAAAATTCAGAGTAGAACTTAAGGTGGCTGACCTTGCTGTGTAATTTTGGAACTTACATGGATGTACTGCATATGCTTTTATCTTTTGTATTTTAAACTGTTGATAATACTGGAAATTGTACTCTGGTGATTTCGACATTGCTTCTTTAAAACTACAATAGAGTTGTGGTTGAAATGATAACAGCCAGGAAGTGGCTTGAAATCAGAACCATTCATTTCAGAGTCAGGAAAAATTATTCACCTTTACGCGCGTGGGTGCACGTGCACGTGCACGCATATGTGATGATGATCAAGGCAAACATGATAAAATAGCAAGGTTTATCTTGTTAGTTGATTATCCTGTTTACAATAGATTCATTCTGCACTCATAGGAATCCAGCCAGTTATGGTTCTCCTTGAGAAGGATTCCTTTGCTTTCTCAGAATTTTTCAGTTCTTGGGAACTTGGACCCTGGCCTTGAACTTCCACTGATAAAGGAATCAAGAGACCCCTGAAAATGGACCCCTCTGTTTCAGGATTATGTGACCCTTTTTTGTGGCAAAGTGAATTAAGTAACTCTAAGGATATCTTTGGGGAGATATTTTTTTTTTATTATTATTACTACCCTCTGACTAACTTTTCTCCAAGTAGAGCTTTGATAAGTTTCAGTTATAGCTGCCTGCTGGTTTGAGGCTACCCTGTTTTTTTTTTTTTTTAAACTTAGGAGCTGACATGTAAATAGATTGACACATGGTGAAGGACTAAACAACAACAGAACAGTTGAATTAAAATGGGGCCTAAGAGGACCAACAAAAGGCTCAGTAGAGGCTATTCTTAGAGTAGCTAGATGAATGGATTGAAAATGCTGAAAATTTCCAATAGTAAGGACCATCATTAATCCATTCATGTGTTCCATTCCACTAATTAAATGATGAGGAGAGTAATGTAAATGCTGCATGAACCCTCCAAGTTACAGGGGGTTACCCAAAACAGGGGAACTCCACCAACTCTTTTGATTCCGAATTCCTAATCCGTCTCAACAGATTATGTTATGTTGGACCAAAGTTCTAGTTTTCATCAACCAGTGACTGTCTTTGCTCTTGCTGATGAGTGTGCTGTGATGAACAGTCACCACAGATCAGTATCTTTAGGTGCCTTGCAGCTTCATTAGAATAAGTAATTTCCTTCAAATGATTCCATCGAATATAAGGTAAAAAAAGAGAGAAGAAGAACAGACAACATAAATGGTGTAATCAGTGAACAATTATAATGAGAAAGATGAACTGTCTTCTTCCTCAATTGATACCATGTATGTAGAGAAATAATGTAACTATTTATGCTTCCCAACCCCTCAAGATGGTGGCACGCGCAACCCGATTTACTCCCAATGTGAAGGCGCCCATCCGGAGGTCACAGTTATGAACTTTACACATTGCTTTGATGTTCACAAAAGCTTTCCTCATGTACTTTTCAAGCTCCTCGTTCACCTTTTCTTCAGTCCACATGAACCCTTGAATGTTCTGCAATATGTAATGGAACACCTCACATAAATTGAAACAAAAAAAATGGTGATATAATTAAGTACCAAACAGAAACGGTAGAAGAAGAGATGGGTGATTTTTCTTTGACTATATCTTCCCTTTTGATTACCTGAACCCACTCAAAGTAACTAACAGTAACACCCCCAGAATTAGCATATATGTCAGGAAGAATAATGACTCCTTTCTTGGATAAAATCTGCAGTAGAAGAATACATGTGAGGTTGGAAATGATGGAGAATGGTTCCTTTTTAGGAAAAAAATAGCTGACAGAACCAAGAAATACCTCATCTGCATCTGGATCAGTGGGATGATTTGCACCTTCAATTATATACTTCGCCCTTACATTGGCAGCATTTTCCCTTTAGACAAGGAGAAAGGGATTAGTAAAACAATTACAACATATCAAACTTCAATCAAAATAAAGAAAGTTTTATTCATAGGAGGAATTTAGTAATGCAACTTATTGGTTGTACAAACTTGAGAAGTACTTCCAGATTCAAATTAAGACTAAAGCAGTGAAACAATAGCAACGCGGATTAAACCGAGAAAATATCAATTCACGGCGTTATAATTTCTGCAATGCTCAAAAGGCACTGTGATGCAGATGTAATTTCTTTTCTGATTTGCATGCCACTCCACTGGCATAGTGCAGCAGATAACCATTCATTGGAACAATATATCCAAACCAAGCATGGTTTTACTGTATATCCAAAGACACCCATAAATAGAAATTATGACCTTCTCTATTCCTACTTAAATAACTCAAGCTACCTTCATAATTCATGGAATATAATATGGCAGGTTGAGCACTCAAGTTTGGTCAAATAATTTGGATATTGTAAGGGTAAAAGGTTTCCTAAATGGAAGGGCTGTCCATGAAGCAAATGGGAGAAAAATATTGCCTGTGTTCATCCATACAAGCTGAAAATAATTCAGATAAGCTTATCTCTTGGAAAAGAAGCGAGTTTACAAAGAACAAAATCTTTTTTCTTCTGAAGACCAACAGCAAACTATGGGTCATTGCAATCAAACTAACAGCAATGAGAACATGTGTAATGCAACGGTGATGATGGATGGCTATTTCCATTGTCCAAAACTTCCCTCACGAATTCGACAATGAAAGAAACACTGCTAAAGAAAACAATCATCGCAGAGATGGCAACAACACCATGATAGCAAATAAACTATGAAGAGATGAACCTCTTGATGACTCCGCCTAGTGCACAAGGAATCAGGATGTCGCACTCATGCACAAGTAAGTCATCTAAACCCATGGGATCTCCACCGCTGAAATTCATTAAACTGCCAGTCTCAACTTTGTGCTTACGCAAAGCTGGAATGTTGAGACCATTGGGATTTTTAATGGCGCCGGATACATCACCAACAGCAACAATTTTGCCACCTCTTTCATGAATGAGTTGCGCTACCCAAGAACCCACATTTCCAAAACCCTGAAACATGATATCAAATATTTGAGTGAAGAAAACAAATCATAATAGAGATAATGGATTCGTGTCATCTGAATTCTAGAGCCGTTCAAGTTGATGGTATCTCAATTGAATTTTTCATACTAAAAGATATGAAAGAAACAAAATGCTGTGTGTACCTGAATAACAAAGGTCAGATCTGAAATACGTTTTCCATACTCCTCCAGCAGAGCCTCTGTTGCAAATACGACACCCCTTCCCGTTGCAGCCTCCCTACCAAGAGATCCACCAAGATCCTACAAAATTCCATGGAACTAATCAGTTCTATTTAAAAACCAATCCCTCCAGTGCACATGATTCTAGTGGGCACCAAATCTGTTAGCTGAACATAGTTTTAGACACTTACTATAGGCTTTCCAGTGACAACAGCTGGAGAATGGCCATGAAATTTCGAGTATTCATCCAAAATCCACGCCATCGTCTGTCAAAATACAGAAATAAGTGAAACAACTGCAGTTAGTAGAACTATTTTTATCTTTTTTAAACAGCAATGGAAGTCAAAATTGTTTGAATCGATCAGCAGGGGAATACCTGTGCATTAGTTCCCATATCAGGGGCAGGAACATCTATGTGAATTCCAATGAGATCATGGATCTTCTGTGTAAAGACTCGAGTAAGACGTTCCAATTCGCTTAAGGTTAAATCCTTGGGATTGCACCCAATGCCGCCCTTGGCTCCACCATATGGAATGTTTGCCACAGCTGTCTTCCATGTCATAAGTTGAGCGAGAGCATTTACCTCATCAGGATCAACCTTTTCACAGATATTAAGTACAGTTTCAGTGGATGAGGGGCCGGTATATAAACAAGAAATCCCATTCATCTAAATCTAATGAGAAAAGACCTAGAAAGTTGGATGACAATGACAATAAGTACCTGAGCAACTACATTTCTTGTGTTAAATATTTCATTGGATAGCCGACATATCCATTACATATTCCTGTATGCGCCTGAATACTGTGAACTATGTGATGCTTAAGTGGCTAGGAATAGTGGAAATCACTTGTAGTGAAAGATGTACTCGACAAAAACCTAGCAGGGGGCTATGAAGAACATTTTTCAATGTACAAGTGAGTTGCATAAAATAGTTTTTGGATTTTTATCGAATAGTTCTTTCCTGGTTCTTCTTTCAACTCTAGTTCATCATTATCATCATCATCATCATCATCATCATCAAAGCCTCGTCCCAACTATGTTGGGGTCGGCTACATGAATATTTCTGCATTCAACTCTAGTTCAGTCACAGAAAAAGGAGCTCTATTTTCTCTATACGAAAGAAGGAGTGGTGGAGGTGGATTGGCAATTCTAATTACTAACAAACATCATACGCACAAGAAAACCAACACAGATACAGAAATGAGCCACACCTGATTGATGCATTCAAGATAATGGTTTTGGCTGCAAAATTCTGACAACAAGGCATAATGAACCTCTTCAGAGGTCCTTCCAAAATAACAAGAAAACAAGAACGCGAACAAAAGATGATTGATGGACAGAAAGCTAGAAATTCTAACAAAATAGAATTCTGATCAGACTGAGATGGTCAGCTCACATTTAGTTACATGTTCATGCAAACACGCTAGAGTTTGAGATCAAATACATCATTAGTAGGTGACATCGGATGCACCCCAAATTGCAATTGCTTTAAGTACATTTGGCAGAGTAGGTACTTATAACATTTTTTTTTTGGGTGGCTTGAAAATCAGGTTGCATTGAAATGAATAGTAAATTTCTTGAATTTTCTATCTCATCTCAAAATAGCTGATTGGGACTCCTGATTATTTGGAGTGTACAGTGCCAGAAAAAATATACCATTTTAAATAGTATTCGATTGCTCCCTCTGTCAGAAAAACTCAAACTGCTGGTCATTTGGGGTGGGGAACATCAGATATTACCATTTAGGCATAAAAACCCCAATAACCTTGACATTCAAAGAGAGCCCTACATTGATAATCCGTAGTTTCATTCTCAATTTTCAACTTGCTTTTAGTTTAACCTCCACGCAGAAGAAATCCTGCTGAACTAACTACAAAAGCCCAAATAATCATGATACCCATCATTGGTTGAGAACTTCTCATATTAAAGACCTATGTGTAAAGACACTGACCAAAATTTCACTCTATTCACAGTGATGGGCATATTTGGAATATCTATGTATGAGATATATAGTTTACGTTTTTCCTACACATGATCAGTTCAACTTATAGCAACTCTGGTTGAAGTAAAATTTGGATTAGTTTCTATATACAGGTTTATAAATGATATAAGTGAGTTTGATCTAGTAGCTAGAGGTTGGTCCCCACGTGTTAAGATATATTCCACACATCAATATCAATAATCCCATCCTATGGCGCACATCACTCTAATTGATGTAAAATCTGAGCCATAATCAACGCATTCAATATGAATTGGTCATGAGATCAAACATAGCTAGTCACCACAGAGGTTAGATCAGGTCAAGTTGCAGTGATAGAAGAATTTGTCATGACCTCACCTCAGGATGGTAACGGATTCCTCCTTTCATGGGCCCACGAGAATTGTCATGCTGGACTCTGAACCCAACGTAGGTAACCAAACTGCCATCATCCTTTGGAATCGTACACTCCACCTACCAAATTAACACCATCCAACAATAGAAATACTGTATTAACACCAATAACATCATATCATATGAATATCAAACGTACCATTCAATGAATCAAAGAAGAAGGAACAAGGAGAAAAGAAAGATTAGAATTGATAGACAGTGTCCTACTTTGATCTCCCGAAATGGGATTAGAAGGCTCTTTTCCAGCTTTGAATCGAGGCCCAGAAGCTGACCAGCCCGTCGAAAGTTGCGAGTGGTGGCTACCAGGGAGTTCATGCCTTCCAACAATTAACAAAACCCACACAGAATGGAAAGACAAATGCCTACAACAGTATAGATAAGATAGATAGGTAGAGAGATATAGAGAGAGAATATGGAAACTTGCATGTAACAAACTTTAAAAGATGAGGAAGAGGAGAGAGAGAGAAAGAGCGCCAAAAAATCCGTTGGGTTGCTTTGACTGGAAACTAGAGATAGTATATTGCACGGATAATGGGGAGAAATAGAAACCGATTGAAAAGATGGCAATGCATTTGACCGACGCGAGCACGTGTTCTTCATACGTACGTTTTTTTGTTTTTTTGTGGGGTAGAAGGTTCTTCAATCTTCATAGAATCATACATACATGATACGTGATACACCCCTCTCACCAACTTTCTCCAAACCCCATCAAAAATCACATTTTTTTGGGTAGAATAAGTACACATGGAACAGCCATTGATTGAAAGCTTTACAACTCCACTTGGAATTGGACCCAACATTGTATTGAACACTTCACCGAACAACTTTTTTCTTAGTGGGAAAATGATAAATGTACTTCATAGAGGCATAGACTGTTCATTTACTGATTGTATGAGATTGAGCGTCTTCGCAATGAGAAGAACAATGTCTAGACTAAAGATCTTATTTTAGGTCATGCAGCTGATAAGAACCACCTCTTACACCCTGGTGGAGATGCGATTTTTTACCTGCTCGTTCAAACTTGGACAGACACCTTCTACCTTTCTTCACCCGAGGGCCGTGCTACCTCACCCAAGGCCTTCTTCCCTCCAAGAAGGCTCCCTCACCTCTCCCAAGGTCTACTTCCTCACCAAGAGGGCTTGTGTCCCAGCTCCCCAAGCTGGGTTAAAAAAAAAAAAAGTCATGCGGCTGATGAGCTAGCTCGATTTTTCCCAATACTTTTTGATCCTACTCTTACTATTTAGCTTCTTGTTAAAATGCCTTGGTGGCATATATAAATAATTAAAATTGTGATACAAGGTGTTAGTACATAATAAAGATTGGGGGCCTACTTAATTTGTTATACTGTACTATTTGCACTCTCATGAATCTTAGCGCAGTCCATTGCCTTAAAATCCACTCGCAAACTAAAGTTAATATTAAGGCATGGGCTACCTTGCGTTTTTTATTTTTTATTTTATGACCTAGGGTACCCCATGCCAGCCCAGCTGGGAGGTGGCCACACACATAGTACCAAATAACGCAAGGGGTAGGAGTCAAATTCGAGACCCTGGAGAGCAAACCCAAGGCTCAAACCAACTGAACCACCGCCTTGACAGCCCTAGGTTGCCTTATGCAAGACCCTCTTTTTTTTTTAAATTAAGTTGGGCCTCGTACAACAATCTGTGCTTCATACATCATTTTTTAAAAAATGATAGTACAGAAACCATGGTACTAGAGGATCATAAGAGTTGCTATACAATTCAAGAGAGATGATATGCTAATCATCATCAACAAAACTTCTCTCCCTCTATAATCCATTTTGGGTCATCATCACTGATTGACTTTGTAAGTTATCATTTTGGGTCATCATCACTGGTTGACTTTGTAAGTTATACCTTACCAATGATTTAAATACCCTATCAAATTTTTAAGTAAAACTTGTGCTCAAGGCTAAGAAAGAACTCGGAGATGGAAATATGGTGCGACTCTTCCCCTAGCTTGAAACTGGCACATGCTGATTAATTAGCTGACACAAATGTTCACAAATGGCAGAGAACAGGAAAGATGATACAAACAGATAAAAAGTTGTAATGGAATTAGGGTTGGTATATTCCAATACAAGAAGAAGCACACAATTGTAAACATGAAAATAGATGTAGCTCAAAGCCATTAACAACAGTCAGGGCGTTGCAGAGTCCTGTTTCCCTCTTAAATCTTTTCATATACAAGAGACCTCTCAAAACATAAGTGCACATTAGAGGGACCACCCCATCTTGTAAAAACCAGCATTCTGAAATTGAATCTGTCTTCCACATTGCAACTTTAAATCCTTAAAACACAGGCTTCTTGACCCACAACCAGAACCAATATTAAAGCGTGAATAGACAGGCCACAAGTTCTGCTTCAATACCAACAAAGAACATGATTAAATCATCAGCTGTGAATCAAACCTGATCAAGGTTGACAGTTGACAATTATTAGCATAAATACTAACAGTACTACAATAGATATTAATAAATACAATCAGCACTCAAATAGAAAGATAAAATTATAATTAAAAATCATGAAGCAGGCTGCCAGGTTCAGATTATTGCTAATCTGCTCAAAGAAACAACCAAGTAAAAGTTGTTCTCATACAAGAGGTGTCAGAAGCAGCAGTCATCATCACCACCCAAGAAAAGAGAGGAAAAAATAAGACATTCATAAAAAACAACTAGATTATTCAGATTGTATTCAGATATTCTTTGCTTTTTCTATACATGGCAACAGCAGCGATGCACAGACACACATGTTCTGGATACAGGTTCCAGTATGGTTAAAAAAAAACAGATTGATTGGAAAATACAAGGCTCAGATAGTTGCTAATCTGCTCAATGAACAACCCACTTGAGTCATTCTCATACAAGAGGTGTCAGAAGAAGCATTCATCATCATCGCCTGATGAATATAAAAGAATATACTATGAAAGAAGAATATCTCCCAGACTGTTAAAATCAACTGCCGAGTTGTGGTTAAGTTGTGAACAGTTCCAACATTTGGATATTCATGTTCTAGGTTTACGGTGTGGAGGATGTACTTCAGGCGTAATATAGTTAAATCTCAATATAGTACGCCTAAAAAGGGAAAAACAAAGTAAAAGCTGGTACACGAAGTTGCCAATTTCATGAAAACAATTCCGTAAAATCTAAGGGCCATGATAGTGGAAAATAAATAATTAAGATATGATACACATTAATTGAACAAGAAATCTAAAAATTCCTCATTTAGTTGCCTTAGCAGACAGCAAATATTCATGGCAAAGTTCTTCAAGTATATCTTTGCTTGGATATAACATTGCACTAATACCTAGCTGCAATTAAAGGGCTCAGATAGTTGCTAATCTGCTCATAGAACAACCCAGCTGAGTCATTCTCATACAAGAGGTGTCAGAAGTAGCATTCTCATCATCATCAACCACTGAAGATAACTGATGGAAGGAATTTACTAGGAAGGAAAAGTATCTCATCTCCAAGACAACTGAACGATTAATCAAGTGACAGGTGGCAACGAAATCCCAAAACAGTTCTGCCATTTGAATATTCCATGTTCTCGTCCTACCAGAACTAAGTCTGCGATGAGGTGTACTTCCCAAAATATATAATTAAATCTCAATATAGTTCACCTAAAAGTAGGAAAAGTAAGAACTGGTACATGAAGTTGATTATCTCATGAAAACAAATCTTAAAACTCTAAGAACAATGACAGTATGGAAAAATAACGTAGTAAAATATGATACACATTAGTCAAACAAGAAATCTAAGAATTCCTACTTATTCGCCTTATCTGACAGCAAATACACATGATAAATTCCTTCTTGAATGTTGGTTGCATACAATATGGGACTAATCAGTCAAATGATAAAATATATATAAAGCAAAAGTTTAGTTGATATTGGAGCAAGGAGATGAGTCTGTTTCAATTGAAAATGACTTAGTGCTATAGTGTGAGAGATTTGGATATCTAGGAGTAATAACAGAACCGAATGAATAGTTTGATTTGATATTGCAAATTGGATGAGTACAGGATTGGCAATGTGGAGATGAGCTACAGGGATGCTGTGTGACAACTCACTGCTGAGTGCTACTTCGATATAAGGGGCATTCATTAGCATACCTACTTTTCTGTGTAAAGCTGAATGCTTGACAATGATATCATACCTACTTTGCTGTGCGGAGCTTTATGCTTGACAATGATACATGACATCAAGCTATGATGTGCATGCTAAAAAATGGATTTGAAGGATAGAATTAAAAATGAGTACATAAGAGAATCTATGGAAGCCCAAATAAGAGACAGAATTATGAATGCTGTTTGAAATGGTTTGGACGCATACACAAATAAAAACAGGTCTCCTATATGAAAGACCCACAGTTGAGCCTGTGGAAGACGTCCCGCAGTTGAGCCTGTGGAAGACCAATATACACACGACTCGGAGTCTAAATCTCACAACCCAAGAAGTGTTTCATTGAGAGACTATGAAGAAAGTAGCTCAAGGAGAGAGCTTGAGGACGTTCAAAGCCTAGTGCAGGTGCCTGCAGCTAATGCTGCTGTTGATGGTTAGACAGGCCTAAGTAGTCTTCTAGATTCAGGAAGCCAAAACGAAGTATTGAGGATGCTGACTATACAGACACTATTTGCTCTCATCTCTCAGAGAGTCATGCTGAAGAACCTGCCTTGTTTGAAGAGGAAAAAGGTGATGACAAATGGCAGAGCAGTGAGTGAAGAGATATCTGCTCTAAAGAAGAACGAGAGGCAGGAACTAATCCCACTACTTACTTGTTCAAGACTTCCCACTGCTTGTTTAAGACTTACAGGAACACGGGAAGTGGGAGATTTTTAAAGAACTAAAACAAATAGTGACAAGGGAAGTTAAATTGTTAGGTCACGAAAAAACACGGAGAGAGAGAGATTACCTGCTGGCAAGCTGTACGCATGTTCAATGTGGATGTGATATATATTGCACCACAATGCACAATCTTCTTTCCTATAAAATATCAGTATATTATTAAAATATCAATCATCAATATAAAAGATTTAACAAAGATGCATTCTTTTTTCCAAAACATTGAACAAAGACACATCACCAACAAAAATACTCTCTCGAGTCATGCAAATCCATATTGAATAAGATGTAATGGTTTCTTCATCAGAAGTATATATAGACAGAAAACAGAAGGTTCCACTCTTCAACATGCTTTTAGATTTCTCCAAGGCAATTATTCCATTCACATAAAACTTTTCGGAGTGTTAAACTTAGTTGGATAGAGGCCAGTCACTTAGGTGGGTTTTCCCTATTTTATAAGGTTCAAATAAGAGTCTTTCCCCCTTACATTTTGCTTACTGTAACTGTCTTCTGTTTGAAAACATTATACTACAAGTTTACTTTCTTAAAATTGGAATAAGATTTCTACTCCGATTAAAGTTTCCAATTGTTTTTATATTTTTACAGATTTTTTTCATATTTTTGGGAAAATCATAAAATCACAATTCAATTTTCAGAACATTGACCAAAATATCCAAGTTTCACATAAATAATGAAAATGTTGTGTGCTATATTTAGGCATACCAGCCTCATTACCCAATGACAGAATTGTATGAATCCATCAATATCTGTTGAATAGAAGCACCTCTTTCTGATAAATATTTAATGATATTCCTTTACTTTTATGCCTATAAATGGGGGATAGTTTCAATCTAATGAGGAAGGAAAAAAAAAGAATTGTGTAAAATGTTCGATATGGGCAAAACTCCTGTCAGAAGTTAAAAAACTGGAAGCAACCATTTCACTACTAAAATTTTCAGGGTACACAAATCACCATTTTGCAATAACTGTTCATTTAAGAACTTAAAACACAATTCCTATCCTTCCCTAAATGATCCAACATTTGGAAGTCACCAATACACTCTTGCCTGTTCCATAATAATATACAAAAGAAGATTGAAAACTCACCATTTACTGTAACACCATTTACTGGTATGTTTGCCTGTACAAGAAAATAAATGAAATGTTTCAGACTTAAAACAATCTAATGTTGAATATTAGATATATTTTCCACTGTCATGGATTTAAACTAGAGGTTTTTAGAATTAAAGGGGCATATTGTTATAAGGCAAATCAATAAAAGCAGACACTGCTGCAGGAAAAAAAATAAAATTAATCGGGATATCATAATAAACTAAAACAGCCTGTTATCCATGTATTGACTGAAAGAGAAGGGGGAAAAGTATTCAGTACGTACTTTCTCTTTCTTCGGTCACCGGCACTGTTTCTCATGTCACTCTTGGGGAGAGAAACCCCAGGTGGTGCAGCATACTGCATAGGAGAATGTGCAGTTGCAGCAGTCGCAGCAGTGGCAGAAAGAGGGGCAGTTGTAGGTGGCACGGGTACAGGAGGTGGAGGAGCTGGAGCTGGGGGTGCAACAGGTTCAGGGAGAGGCCGAGGTAGAATGTGCTTTAACCGATTGTTCCGATAGTTCTTCCAGAAATAGAACTGTTGCCTATGTGCCAACTCCTAAACAAAAACAAGAAAATGAAAAAAAAAAAAAAAAAAAGACAAATTCAAAATTAAAGATGCAACCAATGCTTGACCATAGCGAGACAAAAAGGAATTGTGAAGTTTGTGTTCAACCACTAAAAATGAATGAAAAGAATTGTCTATGTAACCTTGCTGGCTGGATGTGCCATTGCATTGCGAAAGTTGGCATTTTGGAGAAGTTCGAGAAAGTAAAGGGAATGGGGATACCTGTCAACGTCAAAAGCGTATACTTATGTGCCAGATAGTATTCAATTTTTGCTGACAAACAAGACAATATGAATGTGCACATCAAGGAATTTGACAATTCGTGACAAAATTAATACTTAGTTTAAGTGGAAAATTCAAGCATAATTTCATCCAAGAGCATGAGCCTTTGAAAGTATCTCACATTATGAACTTCATATATTCAGGCTGCCGCCAGTATTGAAGGTACTCCAAGTAGCCAATAAACGCTTCATCTTCAAAATATCGGTTTTTGAGCCAAATCTACAAAAGAGAAAGAAAAGCAAATAAAGACCAATAATGCATTTTTTATTTGACTTCTGATATTAAGTTTGATCATAAAATACTACAAATAAATGAAAAAATGGATGCTTGTGTGAAACAGAACATCGAGAAAGGATTCTCACTAGAATTGATAAAAGTATATTTTATTTGCAGCTTCACCAGAGGGATTAAGAAATTTATTAAATTCAAGTTAAATTCTCCCAAATCAACAATGTCCTGAGGGTGAAATTTTTTATTTAAAAAACATGCCCTGAGGGGAAAAAGATCAAAGAACTTAATTCTTTCATTACAATGGATCAGCAAAGATCTGCAAACTATATTGCAAAAAGCTTGTGTGTTAGTAACGCACCACAAGAAGCATACACTCAATCTTAGCTCATATAAGTACGTGTAAGTAATGAATAAGGAAACAAGGCACACAATTCAAATTGAACTAAAGCATGCATCGTTGGATGAATTAAAAAAAAAGGCGGCTCTGGATCATTGTCACAAATCTTGCTTTCTTTTGTCTTGGGAGAAATTGAGAATTTTTCAAAGTTTAGTACATTATAACATGAACTCAAGTTCAGTTTTAAGCATAAAACCCACTCCATTGCTGTATCCATGCACTGTCCATGCCATATATAGTTCTAACATCACAAAAGAAAATTTAGAAGTTAGAACTGATAATTCCATAATGAGAAGTTATGTTATTTCAGAGTCAGCTCCTACTCGGGATTAGTAAATGATCATTGATTCAAGGATATGATTATCCACTCATGCTAGGGCTCATCGCATTATCGGTCTATACCGCCAAACCATGGTCACATTTTTATTGGTTTACCAGGCATCTTCAGGCTGAGTATGAAATAACTAATCCACCTTGCTAGTATCTTGACCACCAAAAGACAACAGCAGGTTCATCATTGAGTAAATTAAAAAAATTAAAAATTCTTTTACCTATGCAATTTTATTTCCATTTAGTGGGGATAAGATAAAAAAAAAAAAAAAAGGAACTCCAAAGATTTTAAAAAACTTACAATGGATGTAAGTAGGATTAGCTAGACACTGCACAAACTCCAATTCAAGCAAAAATCGCTGCCGCCCATCATCAGGATCCTTGTACACATTTTTGGGTCTACACAAAAATTCAAGAGACCATGCATCAGTTAGATGACAAATACAAACCACTGCATAACAACATTAAACTTAGAGAATGCCCAAACATAATAGTCAAATTTCACACTGAAAAAAATAATAATAATAAAAACCAAACACTTGCATTGATGGACCCTCTGGTGCATCTTCATTGTCTTTGGCAGAAGCCATCACCCCACTTGAAGGATTGCTGATTTGAGACAAACCCACAAAAGTAGAGATAAAATCACCAATCAGGGTATTGATAAACTTATCATAAACCTACAAAATACAACTTCCACATCTATCATAGGTAACATTTAAACATGAAAGCTTGTGTTTTACATATTTTCAAATTCCTTTTCTAGTAAAACAAGCTAAAATCATTCAACTTGGGTTGATTCAAAGATAGCCCATCAAATCCCATTCTTATCTCTGCTAAGAATCACACCCATTAACCATCTAAGAAGAAAAAACTGTTCCAAAACGCTAAAAGAAGGAAAGATTTACACCGAATGAAGAACAATGAGAGAGAGAGCAAGAGAGATTTTCAGTATTTTGAAGAAAGATTGGATCTTTTTCGGTACCTGAAAGGCGAGATTCAATTGCTCGGCTCGAGAACCGACTAAACGGCTAAACCCTAACCTCAAAACGGGGTGAACAAACCCTAGCTACATTTATATAGTGCGAGGACGAGTGAAGAGGAAATGTTGCCCTAATAGCAGTCCAGCTCGGCCCCACTTACATGCATGATAAAGGGTCCTCTCAAAAGAGAATCTCACCAAATTATTTTAGTCCTTGTTTAACGACTTTAATTTTTAACAACTTTTATTTAACTTTATTTTTTTTTTAGATTTCATCAAATGAAAGTAATGGTTTCTTGAATGTAAAATTGAACCTCATCTGATCATGAAATGAAAAGAGTACGAAAGGGTTTGAGATGTAGAAATAAGTGGGCCCCATGAAGCTAGACTACACATTAGGGCTGTCAAAATGTCATACGACCCATTAACACGATACGAACCCACACGATATTAACGGGTTTAGGTGACCCCTTATTGGGTTCGGGTCGTTAATGGGTCGGACCTGTTAACCCGTTAAATTAATGGGTCATTAACGAATAACTCGGTAACCCATTACGACCTGATACAATCCGCCAAAAAGCAATGCTGAAAAGTGTGCATCACATTACATGTAAAAAATCAAAGTATGGGTGATATAACTTTTGTTCAGTGAAAGATGTACTTAATCAGAAGAGATAAACATTTACTTAGAAAATGGGCCTAGCCTCAAAACATAAAGTATGGGTCCATGATTTAAAAAAGAGATACTTTTTAAGTTTAATGAATATTTTTTTTCAAAATTAATAGGTTAACGGGTCGTGTTGTATGACCCGTTAAATAAACGAATTGGGTTCGTGTTTGGTTTTTTTACCCGTTTTTTTAATTGGTCGTGTTCGGATTAAGGTAATTCTAACCCGAATTCGTTTAACCTGCAACCCGAATTCGTTAACACGATCCGATTAATAGCATGCTACACATATAGTATGCTCGTAGGAGAATATTCTCAGCGAGTGAGGGACTCTGAAGAGTTAGTCCCAATTAATGAATCCAATCCAAGTTAATTCAAAACCAACCTCTTCTTTTGTATGGGATACATCAATCTACATGGCCAAATTTAATAGAGTCGAGACCACTTCTTCCATGATTAAGTGGGCACCATGAGGAGAATCACCAGATTTTTTCTGCCTCTCATCAGAAGCTTCAAACTATACGAAAATAGATGTTTCGAGGACTTTTCAAGCTTGCATGGCTCACCTAATGAATGGACGAGATCAAATTTTGATTCATATAGTGGGCCTCTACTTTTTATCATGTATATTTGGGCTACAAGGTTTTAATGGACAATTCAAGAACTTTTTATGCTTATATGGCCCACCTAATGAATGGATGAGATCAACTTTTGAGCCATAGAGTGAGATTCCACGTTTTCACATACATTTCGAAACATTTTTTATCTCAATTTATTGAGATATAATTGGTGGGGTTTTTAAGGATGTCCAATTATCATATATTGTAGCTAGGCCTTTCAATTTAATTTTGCAAAGTGCTTTTCAAGTTTTACTTCGCTGAATCCCACATCAACTTATTTTTATGTATTACAAGTTACAAAGAAGGAATCCCTGAGGGATAGTTTAGTTGGCTTAGGACCATGGTTTGCTTTTTGAAGTTGAGGGTTCGTAACTGCACTACCATATACTCGAGCTAAAGAGAATTACCCGGCTCCCCCTGGCCCATAGCGATTAGTCTGGCCCAAAGGGTTGGAACACCCTCCGCTATAAAAAAAAAGTTACAAAAGAAGGTTGTTAATTAGATTTTGATTGATACCTTTTCAATTTTGATTATCACCTACCCCTGTATTGCAATATTAAATGTTTGAGTGATGACCCCCTTAATTATTGTCACAAGTTCATAAAAGATTTTGAAACTTAAGTTTGATTTGCAATTAATTCTAAATATTTTTCATTTTTTTTTTTTCAAATCAACAGAAGGGTCTATTGAAATTAGTCACTTACCAAATTTTCTATCAGGGCATGAGCTTAGTCTGCCCGGCTCAGTAAATACAGAAACTGTTGAGTGACATCCAGCAGAGTCCATGGTTAGATGGACTAATAGAAAAGTCTGCTTTCACCATATCCATAGTCCAAAACTCGAGTTCGCTTGTCCTGAGTCCTAACTCAATTGACTCAATGTAGGGGGCATGAAATTATTAACTTTGGGTTATTTGACTCAATATCCTTTCAACTCACAAGGGTATATCAGCCCAGCCTCTGGTTGGATTGCTTTCGCCACTTCTATAGTTCAAAATCTCGAATTCACTCGTCCTGAGTCCTGACTCGATTGAGTCAACTCAATGTAGAATTGACCTAGATATCCTTCTCACTGGGATGAGTCCAGTATTAAAACGATGATCACATCCAAATGACTAGGGCAAGCAACATGCTGGCATCTGATGTATGTGTCACTGAACTTAGGTTGGGTAGTCACCATCATGGCCCACCTTTACCATACATCCAAAGCACCCCTTACCTAACACATGGTTACAGCCTCAGGGCCAGGCCAATCTAGATGAGATGGCAACATCCACAGTCCAGTACTTCCCGGGGTTCTCCTCTGCCTGGTTAGACTGAATCCAACCCAACCTACCCTTGGATGTAATAATGTGGTCCTTATTTTCTGTTCCAATAGTTAAATGGGTTGGGCCCAGTCCTCTGTTTGCTTTAAAGCCCAGACCAGTCCTGCAATGTTTCCAATAGAAAAGGGATTGTATATTTTGCAAATGGTGGGCTGGATCCAAGCCTGAACACAATTGTGCCAGGTATAAAAAAGGCTAGGCTTGGACACACTTCTGCTCAGCCTGATGCGACCTGGCCCATGAATACTCCTATTTACTACATCAGAATGCCAAATGGGTTTTGGTGGCATTGCCAAATGGGGCTTTTATGCAAGCCTGCATGATAAAGAGAGAAACCAGAATAATCCAAGAACCAAGAGACTTGGTCATGGACCCATATCTTTGTATCTCCTCATTTCAATATGGTTCTCTCTTAATGTAATGAGATAGATGGGTTGGTTTTCGATCCAACCAAAGTGACACTTTTGGCATTTGTGACATGAGATAACACTCCCTCCCCTCTTTCGCCCGGCTATTTATATCCTCTTTCTCCCTCTCTGGCCATCTCCCCATGGCCACCAAGGTAAGTCTCCTCTCTTGTGCAGATTTTGTTTAGTGATTAAGAAAGTTGATATATAGTGCTACAAAACCATCCTGCAAAAGTTCTCTCCAATTTGACAATCCTATCCCTTCAATTTTTTTTTTCTCACATGGAGATGGGCCACAGTGATGAGCTGGTTACTTTGGAAATGATTCATCTTCAATGGGTCACATAAGATTATCAGTTTCGATCAAAGATCATGAACCATATTCTCTTATGTAGGTGCAATGTGACAATGAAACATGATGTATTCTATTGTACTTGGATATTTTGATGGCAGGCAGTATGTTGTGGAGAAGAATCAGTGGTGGTGAGTGTTTATGTGGAGAGGCCAAGGAGGAGGGTCTCATCATCAGATCCAAGCCGTCGCCATGGTGGACGACACCACCACCACCACCACCATCATAAGGTTGGTGGTGGGTATAATCGGAGGGCCGACCTTCTCCTTTATTCACAACAATTGAGGGAAGCTGCACGAAGCAGATCAGCAGGCCCCACGCCAGACCAACACCCTCAATTGGCAACCATTCACCCACAACATACAACCGAGGTATGGTACCTGCCCTTTATGTTTCTCTAACGTTCTGTTGGAAATGGAAATTCATCTGTTGGGTTGGAAGATGTTGGAGGAATCTTAGGGTTTACTTAGATGAGAATGGAAGATTGAAAAAAATGGAAGTGAACTGTTACATTTGTCCCCATGCAAATTAAAGTTTTGAATTTTAAAAGTCTTTTCCAGCTGTCCATGTTCATATAATCATATCAGAATATGGACTCAAAACTCATCTTTACGTGAAGCATTTTCTATACAAAATAAAAGTAAGTTTAGAGTAATTGAATTGTTTGTACTTCCATGTTGATTTTTTTTTATTATGAGATGATAGAGGTGATTTATGCGATTTGGACATTATTGTAATGGTAGAGAACCATTTTATGCTGTCCTTAGTTAAACAAGGGGCAGAAAATATTTGTAACATGTAAATAATTTTTATTTATCAGGTTCATACCCAAATAGAAAGTTGGAATTTGGGGGCAAACCCAAAATTTTTATATGGGTTTTGGGGGTGAACCCATAACTTTTATGTTGGTTTTGGAAGCGTTCCTAGAAATTTCAAATGAGTTTTGGAAGTGGACACACATCTTACGGGGCGATTGCCCAGTGCCATGTGTATAGGTCCCCCCCCCCCCCCGCGCGCATGTAAATTATGAAGTCATTTATGATTGAAACTAGAGGTTTTCACTGGAAAATTTCCAGTCTTTGTCCGTTGCACGAATTAGTGCCTCAGAAATAGCACCACACAAACGGGGTCCGTTAGACTAGTTTGTTTTTTTTTTTTTTTTCCAATATGAAAAGAGGGACGCTAGTGTCGCTTAGTGTGAAAATTAATGACGCTAGCGTCGCTCTTTGGCTTTTTTTTATACCTCTAATCCCTTTCCTTTCCTTTTCAAAACTGGAGTCCCACCATCCGGCCACTTAAGAACATCCTAAAATGGTCAATTCATGATTTTTGTTGCAATGAACCTAGTTGGTTAGCACCTTATCCACTCAACAACCTCAGCATCTTTCATCATCATCCGTTCTAACTTTAGTATGTGAAGATAACCAAGCAGGCACGCCTACCACACTGGAGCCACCTTCATCATCTTCCTCCATCACCCACGAATTCTCCTAACCAAACACCAACACGTATAACCTTCAGTATATTATATTCAACTCACATCCAAACTCTTAGGAACATCCATCCATTCACTCATCACCACTAGAACATTGCAACCGATACCATCACCGACCCACTTTCATAATCTGTCTGTCCTCTTCATCATCTAAACTGAGCCATCATCAACTTTTCTTTTCTTTTTCATAACTTTCCATCCCTATGTTTCCTCACCATCCCTTTGTTTCTTCTCTATTATTGTCTTCATCGTTCCTCGGCCATCTTCACAAACCATCTTTCATTGCCACTTTCTCAAACTCAACAAAGAGCCTAGCTCAAGTCGTCCCAGCCATCTTCCCCTTGTAACCGAACCCAATATACGGTAGCCTAGGGCCTGATCCAAACCAAGCCACACCATTCCAAACCAAGCCCCGCATCTCGATCCCTATAACTAGTAAAGGCATCTCTCACAATGCGCATCCATCTCATAACTCGCAGTAACAACCCAGCCACCTTCCATCACCATCAAAGAAAAGGGAAGAAGGGGAAAGTGTTGGGACAGCGGACCACCACAAACTCCACATTGATATGATATTGTCCACTTTGGGCCTAAACCCTCATGGATTTGTTCTTGGGTTCTACCCAAAAGGCCTCATACCAATGGAGTACTTAGTCCAACTTATATGCCCATGATCTTTCCCAATTCTAGCCGATGTGGGACTTTGGTTGCACATCCCCAACAATCCTCCCCTCAAACAAAGGACCATATCTCTTTGGATATTTTTACCGGGCCTCCCCTCAAACGATCATCCATCCGTCCACTCCATCGAGAAGAGCCAACTCGAGAGCTTCACCACGGATCCACCAATCGTGAGTACTGCGCTTTTCCTGCGCATCACTGGGCCCACCACCTTTTGTTTTGGCAATCTGAGGATTCTCCGGGCTAAGTCTGGGCCTGGGCTCTGATACCACTTGTTGTGCGCGTGTATGCGGAAAACATGAATCAGCGATCGAACGAACAATTAAACCACACAAGACAAACAATCACACACAACCACACAAGACAAACAATCACACACAAGAGAATTACGTGGTTCGGCAATCTTGCCTACGTCCACGGGAAAGAAAACTCGACTCTCCTTTAGGTTCACTCTCTCTGTCTGTCTCTCTATCATGGGTTACACATTACATCATATATATAATGTTCTCTTTCTTATTCCCTAAGAAACCCTATCTTAGTCAAATAGAAAGTCCCGGTACGATTACCAAAATACCCATGTCCATGAACCCAATTGGTCTGGACATACTAAACCCAATTGGTAGTTTGACGGTCAACAAGAAAGTTTGACCAATCGGAGCGCAGAAAAACTATTTTTGCGATATCGGAGCCATCCAGAGTCGGATTTCAGATCCGTTTCTTCCAGCGTGCTCGTGGTGACGAGATCTACAGATTGGTACAGAAATTGAGGTTAGTGACAGTTATTTATTTTTTTTTGTTATTCAATTAAGATGGAGAATAACATTGTGAACACTACCATGATCAAACTCAACCATACCAATTGGTTGATTTGGAAACCTAAGATGGAGGATATACTCTATTGCAAAGACCTCTATGATCCCATTGAGGGGGATAGTGCCCGACCAAAAGATATGTCTGATCCAGATTGGAAAAAGATGCATAGAAAGACCATTGGTCACATCAGACAGTGGGTGGATAACAGCATATTTCATCACGTGTCTAATGAAACCAATGCGAGAACCCTTTGGATGAAGTTAGAAGAAAGATATGAGAAGAAAACCGCCGTAAACAAAACTTTTCTGATTAGAAAGCTTGTGAATATGAAATTCAAGGAGGGTGGTAAAATTGAAGATCACATAAATGATTTTCAATGCATTGTGAATGAACTGGCTACAATGAAGATGGTCCTTGATGATGAGATGCAAGCTTTATTTCTTCTAAGTTCTTTACCAGATACATGGGAGACATTGGTTGTTTCCGTGAGCAACTCTACTCCAGATGGTGTGTTATCAATGAGTCAGGTTACTAGCAGCTTGTTAAATGAAGAAACAAGAAGGAAAACTGCAGGGACAGATAATGCACAGGCCTTTGTTACTGAGAATAGAGGGAGGAGTAAGAGTAGGGGACCAAAGGGGGGTCGTGGCAAGTCCAGAGGTGGCAAGGAATCACAGACTAAGAAAAAGTCTGGAAAATGCTTTCATTGTGGCAAGGAGGGTCACATTAGAAAGAATTGCTTTGCCTTGAAGGAAAAGAAAGAAACCAACAATGAGCAGAAGAATGACACGAACACTACTGCTACTTTGGATAATGAAGTAGTGATTCTTACCAGTGAAGTTGAAGAGTGTTTGAGTGTTGCAGATAATCAGGTTGAGTGGGTTGTTGACACAGCAGCATCCTACCATGCTACTCCTTGTAAGGAGATTTTCACGACGTACAAAGCAGGGGACTTTGGCACTGTGAAGATGGGCAACACAAGTCATTCAAATATTGTTGGGATCGGTGATGTCTGCATTCAAACCGATATTGGTTGCACAATGACGCTGAAAGATGTGCGACATATTCCTGATCTGCGGTTGAATCTGATTTCCGGGACTTCATTGGACCGTGCAGGTTATGAAAGTTACTTCGGAAATGGCAGGTGGAAACTCACTAAAGGGTCTCTTATTTTTGCGAGAGGGAAGGCGTGTAATACGCTGTACAAGACACATGTGAAGCTATGCAAAGGTGTGTTGAATGCTGTTGAAGACAGATCCTCTCCAAATCTGTGGCACAAGAGACTTGGACATATGAGTGAGAAAGGACTGCAGTTATTGGCAAAGAAAGATTTGATTAACTACTCCAAAGGTACATCCCTTGAACCTTGTGATTATTGTTTATTTGGTAAACAGCATAGGGTTTCTTTTTCTAAAACATCAACTATAAAATCTAATGTGTTGGATTTGGTATATTCTGATGTTTGTGGTCCCATGGAGGTGGAGTCATTGGGTGGCAATAAGCTTTTTGTTACATTTATTGATGATGCATCCAGGAAAGTCTGGGTTTATGCGTTGAAATCGAAGGATCAGGTGTTCCAGATATTTCAGCAGTTTCATGTCATGGTTGAAAGAGAAACAGGAAAGCTCTTGAAGTGTCTCCGCACAGATAATGGTGGTGAGTACACATCCAACCAGTTTAAAGGCTATTGCTCAAAGCATGGTATTCGACATGAAAGAACAGTTCCTGGTACTCCACAGCACAATGGTGTAGCCGAAAGAATGAACCGTACTATTCTTGAAAAGATGAGATGCATGATTAGAGTGGCACAGCTACCCAAGCCATTTTGGGGTGAAGCTATTCTGACTGCCGTTTACCTGATTAACAGGTCTCCCTCAGTTCCTTTGGATTTTGATCTTCCGGAGAGAGTATGGACAGGTAAAAATGTTTCTTATTCTCATTTGAAGGTATTTGGGTGCAAGGCTTTTGCACATGTACCAAAGGAGCAGCGTTCAAAGCTGGATGATAAGGCAGTGTGTTGCATTTTTCTTGGCTATGGTGGAGCCGAGTTTGGCTACAGGTTATGGAACCCAGAGAAAAGAAAAATTATCAGAAGTAGGGATGTGGTGTTTCATGAAGACCAATTCTTTGGAGATATTGAAAAGACTGAAAAGTCTAAAGAAGTTGTTGATGGAGTGGTTGATCTCACACCGACTCCTTCTCCAGTGCAGACTACAGGTGGAGAAGGTGGACAAAACGATTTAGATCGTGATGAGGCGCAGGAGTTGCCAGATGAACAGGGTGTTGAGCAGGGGGAGCAGTCTCCTCAGTCAGAAACCACAGAACCTCTTAGGAGGTCTACTCGAGAGCGTCAACCATCAACAAGATATCCTGCATCCGATTATATTTTGCTTACTGATGAGGGGGAGCCAGAGAGCTACCCAGAAGCAAAAACTCATGAAGATAAAGATGAGTGGATGAAGGCTATGCAGGATGAGATGAGTTCTTTGAAAAAGAACAATACTTATGAGCTGGTGGAACTCCCAAAAGGCAAGAAGGTTCTGAAGAACAAATGGGTGTTCAAGGTGAAGAGAGATGACAGTGGAAAACTGATAAAGCACAAAGCACGGCTAGTTGTTAAAGGCTTTGCGCAGACGAAGGGTCTTGACTTCGATGAAATATTCTCTCCAGTTGTGAAGATGACTTCTATCAGAGTTATCTTGGGTCTAGTTGCCAGCATGGACCTTGAACTTGAACAGATGGATGTGAAGACTGCTTTTCTTCACGGTGATCTGAAAGAAGAAATCTACATGACTCAGCCGGAGGGGTTTGAGGTAGAAGGAAAAGAACAGCTGGTTTGCAGGTTGAAAAAGAGTCTCTACGGGCTGAAACAAGCGCCGAGACAGTGGTACAAGAAGTTTGATTCATTCATGGTGAGTCATGGGTACCGGAGGACAGCTGCAGATCACTGCGTTTATGTTCGTAAATTTGGTAATGGCAAATTTATCATCCTTCTTTTATATGTAGATGATATGTTGATAGTTGGACAGGATAGTGAGATGATTGGCAGATTGAAAAGGGACATGTCAAAGACTTTTGACATGAAAGACTTGGGTCCCGCACGACAAATTTTGGGAATGCAAATACGTCGTGACAGGAATACCAAGAAGCTGTGGTTGTCACAGGAGAAATATGTTGAACGGGTGCTAGCGAGATTCAACATGATAGATGCTAAGCCAGTTAGCATGCCTTTAGCCAGTCACTTCAAGCTCAGTAAGAGATTATGTCCTACTACAGATGCAGAAAAGGAACGGATGATGTCTGTTCCATACTCCTCAGCAGTTGGGAGTCTTATGTATGCCATGGTGTGTACACGGCCTGACATTGCTCATGCAGTGGGTGTAGTGAGTAGATTTCTTTCTAACCCTGGGAAAGAGCATTGGGAAGCAGTGAAGTGGATCTTCAGATATTTAAGAGGTACATCAGATTTTTGCTTGTGTTTCGGAGGCTTAAAACCAGTACTTGAAGGCTTTACAGATGCTGATTTTGCAGGCGATCTTGATCGTCGGTTGTCTACTTCTGGGTACTTATTTACTTTTGCAGGGGGAGCTATTTCCTGGCAGTCTAAGTTGCAGAAGTGTACAGCATTGTCTACAACCGAAGCAGAATACATAGCTGCTAATGAAGCAGGGAAGGAGATGATTTGGTTGCGGAATTTCTTTAAAGAACTGGATTTGAAGCAAGGAGAGTATGTAGTCTACTGTGATAGTCAGAGTGCTATGGATCTTAGCAAGAACGCTACATACCATGCCCGCACAAAGCACGTTGATGTGAGATATCATTGGATTCGTGAGGTCATCGAGAAGAATCTCATGAAGCTGGAAAAGATTCACACTGACAAGAATCCCTCCGACATGATGACTAAGGTCGTGTCTAAGGGAAAGCTGGAGCTGTGTTCAGAGTTGGCAGGATTGGACTCCTAGAAAGGGGTTCAGAGACGTCTTCCCCATGGTCTGGAGGGGGAGATTGTTGGGTTTAGTAGGTCCAGACCAATTGGGTTCATGGACATGGGTATTTTGGTAATCGTACCGGGACTTTCTATTTGACTAAGATAGGGTTTCTTAGGGAATAAGAAAGAGAACATTATATATATGATGTAATGTGTAACCCATGATAGAGAGACAGACAGAGAGAGTGAACCTAAAGGAGAGTCGAGTTTTCTTTCCCGTGGACGTAGGCAAGATTGCCGAACCACGTAATTCTCTTGTGTGTGATTGTTTGTCTTGTGTGGTTGTGTGTGATTGTTTGTCTTGTGTGGTTTAATTGTTCGTTCGATCGCTGATTCATGTTTTCCGCATACACGCGCACAACAGAAAGAGGGAGGGAAGAGAAGGGGAAAGATGGTGAGTTTATATAACGATGAGTGATAATAGCGTCACTTAATTTCATTTCAAACGACGCTATCGTCGTTCTTAAAAAATACTAAAAAAAGAAAAAGAAAAAGTGGCGGGAGGAATACTACCGTAGTGAAACTATTCCGAGGCACTACCAAGTGCAACGAACAAATACTGAGTATTTTCCAGTAAAATCCTCTTAAAACTATTTATTGAAGAAATTGGATGAATACAAACATGCCTTCTGGGTACTATGGATATAAGGCCTATGATTTAATGATCCAGATTATTGATTTGATGGCAGCACTGCGGCTGGAAAGATACTTCAAAGGTCATCCGATCCAAATTAAACACCCTTCTTTCATTCTTTTCGGTTTCCCCCTACTATTGTACTTTTTTTAAAAAAATCGATAACGATGAATTAAATTAAAGATAGAGCAGCACTATAAGAAAATCTCCAAGTAGAAAAAAAAAAAAAAAAAAAAAAAGGAGTTGGTACAAAATCTCTACTATTGTACTTTGTAAAGCGTTTATTGTTGTATCCTTCTTCCTTCCTTACCCATACAGCTATTGGCCCAGGTATTGAACTATTGGCCGTCACTAGGGCCTATTTGGATAGGCAAAAAATAGAATAGAGTGAAGTTAAATGGGTCATAACAGTCTAAAATCTCAACTCTACCCCGTTTGGATGAGTTTGGCCCGATAGATGAAGTAATGTTGATAGCCATATGTAGTCCATTTCACTTCAACTCTAAATACTTCAATTTCTTTGAGTAAAAGTGGATTCTACTCCAAACCTTAACATCAAAATAAGCATTCAAATGGAGTGAAGTGAAGTACTCTACTTTAACTTCAAACTATTTCTCTTCACTCCACTCTACATGTGAATCCACTTCATTTCACTCCACTCCTCATTTATCCAAACGGGCCCTAAAGTAGGCTTCACATAAAGGGGTAGTTTGCTCAGGACCAGGCTGAGGCATATCTACTTTCTACTCTACTTTAGAAACATAGACCCATATCCAGCCCAAGCCCGACAAGGAGAAAGTCCGTAGCCTGCTGAATGAAACACGTCAGGCTTGAGCCCACCCATTTAGTGGGTCTGGCTAAGCTGGGCCAGGCATTCTATCACCTATTCAAGCTTTCTATTACTTGTTTGAACATATCAGTCACTAAACTACAAATACTATTGGCTACATCATTTAATCTAAACCCAGCTCAAATGGGCCCAGATTTTAGAGACGTACCAACCTGTAAACCTAAAGTCTGAACCGGCCCATGAGCACATGGGCTTTCCATTATCTTATGGTCCATTATGAAATATTTGATATGGCTTGTACTCTTTTTTTTTTTTTTTTTTTTTGAATTGCATGTATATTATGAGTAAAACAAATGGTCATTTATTAATCTAATTATGTTTTCATAGATCATAACTGTTGTACGCAAGCGAAAAAATTTAAGAACTCCAACATGCTTGGGGGATTGGAAGAAGGTTCTGATCCCTAGTTTTATAAAATCTTGGGTGGGCACCCAAGGGAAGAAGGAGAGGAGGAAGAAGCAACACCTTAGTGGGTCTGCTGTAGTGAAGATGAAAGCAATTTTCAAACGTTTAGATGTAAGATCAAGCGAAGACTCATCATTTTTCACATCAAATGAACGTTTTGTACTTCAACACTGTTATCTATATTATTTGTATCCCTAATTCAAGTCGTTGTTCAGGTGCAAAAGAAGTGGGTTTCCATAACTCAACTTTTCTCTACACTTAAAAAGAGAAGGTGATGATTTATTAGCTATTCTTGGACCATTGGCATCGTTCTGTGTAGAGTATTTTACAATGCATGATGCACATGTAATTTTTTGTTTTGTTTAATTGACCACCTCACAAGAATGTTCAAGGAAAGATGTATTGCTTGGTTGAAAAGAGCTCTTCATGTCTTTCTTACTATTATAAGTTGCAATCTATTGGTTGATTGATTAAGAAAAGATGGTAATGCTCTTTTTATCAATAGGAACGGGAGGAGGAGGAGAGAGAACATTAATTACATTAAAAAGGGAATTAGAAGGTTAATATCATGTAAACTTCTACCTAAAAAAATCATATAAACATAGACTTCACTCAAGTGTCATCTAAACATTTCTCATCAATCTGGAATCAGCTTAATGAGTTCTATGTAACCTTCATTCGTAGATGAACCCTGACCTGGATGGAACTTAAAGCAAAACCTGGTTGGTCTCAACCGCTAGTTTTGGTTATTGACACAGAAAATTTTCCTTCAGGGAGCCACTTTCTACAAAAAGAATCGAAGGAGAGAACCATGTGAAAGGCTAAAGGCATGTTTATGTAGCATCTGCACGAGTGGCCTTTCCATTTTGAACAGAAAGCTCTGCCTTTCACCATCCACTCCACTCCACTCCACCCCACCCCCCTACACATACAACACCTTGTTCACAACCATCAAAATACTTTTCCTCATATTTGTGAAAATCAAGGCCAAAATGGTGCTTTTCCGGCACTAGACCAAGGAAGGGGAAGTCTGAAGAAGAGACAACCTTCTTTTCCTTATCCACTGAAAACACATTGCACTTTCAGTTTTTCTAAGTTCTTTAAGAAATTTCGTGCATCTGGTGACAATTTCAGTTACTTTTTTGTTGCATCAAATTCACCCACCAACATGAACAATCTGTTTTTCCATGTACTGTGACAAAAATGAGGCAGATAACATCCACAATAAGCATATTTAGGAAATTTTCTTGCATCCTGTGACAATTTCAGTTACTTTTTTTGTTCCATCAAATTCACCCACTCATGTTAACAATCTGTTTTTGCATGTATTGTGACAAAAATGAGGCAGACAACATCCACAATAAGCATCTCTATATTTCAAACATATAATCATGGTTGCACAACTCCTGCAAGAAACTAAACTGCATAGGACCAGGCTTTAAGGCATAGACACACTAACATGAACCAGATAATAGAGGGTACTGCACGGACTCTTACGTGGCCTTGGATTTTGATGTGGCAAATCTGATGCCCCAATGGAGTCCCTGTGTAACAAATATGTTCTCCAAAATCTTTGGTGCAGGAGGAGAGAGAGATAGGCCTGCAATGAAGTTAGCATTGATCATAAAATTTCTCCCGAAAATTCCTCATCATTATCTATGAAAGATGGATCCATGCGTTTAAACATAGAGTTTAAAAAATTCCACATTATAATCTACGAAATATGCATCTGTGGTGTTTAAACGTGAGATTATCATTTCCCGCCAGCCAACACCGCAGTGACCCAAAAAGCCATAGGGTCAGGAATTGGAAAACCCTAGAAGAGAATTACATATTTGAGAGTCAAGTTGCCCTTCAATGTAAAGATGACACAGCTTGTAAGGAAAATTGTTGTTCTTCTTCAAGAAGGCACAAACAAAGCCTGGTGGCTGCAGTGGAACCAACTAGAGTCCCATCAATAGTATGGTCTGTATCGCATGGGCCGCCTGAATCTAGGAACTTTGCTGTAAAAAGACAAAATAGAATTACTCAACATCAATTGAATCAATGAAAATGTAAAAGAGAAGGTAAAAAAAAGTGAACGTACAGGAAGAAAAATGTAAATCAAAACAACAATGACATTACATTATCCCATCAATTTGGTGCTGGTTAGTGAGTTCTACTATTTAACCAAATAGCAAGAGTATGCAAGGGAGCCGACATTCCTGTCTGGTTAAAATTCACTTCGTAAAGTGAATTGAAGTGAATGGTCACTTTAAGAGACAAGTAAAAAGAAGAGGGGTCATATCAAAAAATACAAAATTTCAAAAATCACCTTTAAAAAAAAAGTAAAAAAGTTAACTCGTGACTCGTACTCAACTCATCCAATGTAATAAAAAATTGACTCGGATAGAGTAAATGTGGAGACTTTGAAGAGTCATATTTATTTAAAAATAATTTTAAAAGTATCTAAAATGAATCCATTACTTATCAAATATAAAAATATATATTTATTTATATGTATTCATGATAATCAATTCAAATTAATAAGTTTATATATATATGCAGGAAAAGTACAATAATAAAGAAAATAAAAGAAAAAATCTTGCATATTACATAATTTGTAAGTCCAAATATCGAATGCAAAATATCAAATTACATTTCAGTCATCATTTTTAAATTATTGACTCCAAACCTCATGCCTAATTACTTATAAGTAAATTTTAGTTGTTTAAAATTAGATTTGCCGATTAAGTGGTTCGGAATATAAAAACTTATTAGAATGAGATGACTTGGCCGAGTCAAAATGAGATGACTCGAGAGAGTCAAGATTCAACTCGGAGAGTTTTCCAACCATGTTCTCTCATCCCATTAAATGACAAAAATGACTCTTCTTTTTATCCAAAATAGACAAAAAAGATCCTTCTCATGCCAAAAAAAATAACAAAAAGTCAACATGGTGATTTTTGAGATTTTGTACCTTTTGATACGGCCCCTCTTCTTTTCTTGTCTCTTAAAGTGACCATTTACTTCAATTCACTTGTAAAGTGAATTGCCCAAACATGCCGAAGCCCCTAATCGTTAAAACTGATGGTTTCTATGACCCACTATTCAGCCGCTAATATGTGCAGCAATACTGTGGAAACTGGTTTCGACTTTGAAGACTATCTGAGAGCGCATTTACACGTTTATTTCAAATGGTAAGTCAGAAACAACCACAGTGGTGGCAGAAAAAGAGTTGAGTATAAAACATACTGAAACCCATAGTGCTTATGCCACGGGAACAGCAACCCAATCTGGTAGGGTCATCCTCTTTCACATACTCTAAAAGTTTGCAATTTCTAAGAAGCCCAATAAAGCAGAGAAAAAAAAAAAAGAAAGCAGCAAGAAACAGCTAGTGCAAATTCTAGGTGCATTTGTTAGGCATACCATCCTCCATAGAGCACAGAGGAAGTACAAGGTTTAGGGTCCAGCCTACTTCCCTTATAATTTTCTAGACTCCCTGCCAGCCAGTGTCACAGCCAACCAAAAACAAGACAGAGTCTTCCACTCACCCATAACCGAAAGGAGAATAGAAAGGAGGCGGCATGAATGGCCTTCGGGATCGAAAGCCAAGATATGGATTTGGACGCCTTCCACGGAACTGCTTCATTCCCGGGACATTGGTTCGTTTAGCTGACACCTGCTTGGCAACAGATCTCACCATCATTATATAAAAGGGCACAGGTAAAAATATGTTCTACTAAGTGGAAATATGAGGACCTTTAATTGACGACCATGCAACTCAGATTCATTTAACAGGATAGCATTCTGAACAGCATCAATCTCAACAAATTCCACATAAGCAAATCCCTTTGGTTGGCCAAACTTGTCTGTCAAAATGGTAACTCTGTTCACTGTTCCACAAGATTGAAAATGCTGCTGAACTTCCTCAGGAGTGCATGCATAATCCACCTACATTCCAATCCAAGTGAGAGCTTAAATGCATGCTTAAACATCTTTCTAAGTGGCATGCATATGAATTCAGAGAGAATATAATATAGATATAAAAAATACCGTATTTTCTAATTTCTATAGTTGTAATTGGTTATAATAAGTGAATGAAACATGCAGGACATGTGCACAATCTTGTGGATACGCCAAAAATGTACAGGATTCTTGACCACCATGATTAATTCAAATATAAAAGGTATGTATGCACAGTGGAAAGTACAGAGAAACTATATGAACATTCACATTCCTCTCATAAAATAAGCATAACTGTAATCAGAATAGAAGTCGAATTTGTTTGAGATGAACTGCATATACGTTTTCTGAGAAGCACATAAAATGCACTCTCATTCAAAGAGAGGGAGAGAGTACATACGGTCAGCCAAAATTTACATTCTCAACAAACAACAACTGAGAGAATGATTTTCTTTACAAAAACTGCATGATATAATCAAGAAATGGTATGAAATATTGATCTAAATGTGCTTGCTATAGAGATGGCATGCACAGAGAAATAATATACAAGTACTTCAAAAAAAAAAAAACACAGTAACAAAGGATTTCATTAAAAAAGAGGGCAGCAAAACAAAGGATGCGCCAAGTACATTTCACTGCGCCCATTCTAGAAATGGTATGTTCTCAAACAAATAGACAATGTAAATTCATCCTAATGTGCTGACACTGATTCTAATGTGCTTTCTGAAGAAATGAATAGTTGGACTGAATTTTTATGATCACTTGATTCTGAGGACCCCAATAAAACTACAACCAAATAATGGGGCGCTAAATGACTAAATTAAGGTGGACCCATGCTAAACACTGAAATGCTATCTCATTATAAATGTAGCGCTCTAATGTGATATTTTTTGTTGGATCCACCTCAAAGCTTGACAATGGAGGGAGGTGGGATGTGTAGGGCCACGAATTGATAGGTGGGTGAAGCTTGGCCCCATCCAACAAATGTAGCCTCGTGATCTGAGTTCCAATACAACAAATCATTCATAAAGACCAAAATTTTAAAGGGATCATATCACAAGGCAGCAACAACTACATAGGTGATTTTTCCCCAAAATTTTCATGTGCTGACCTGACCCATGGAGAACCACCAGGCCCCATGTGTTAATACACATCCAGGTGGACTGAATAAAATCCATCACACAATTGAAAATGTTGTCCCAGAGGCCTGCCAATTCTTGGGGGCATGTTCAATGTGAAAGGGACAAAGTGGATAAAAAATTGAGGAACGTCACTACTGGTTATTAACCATAATTTGGACAATAGGAGAAAAAGGGGTTGAAGAAAGACATTTTTAAGGCTCAAGGACACAGGATAGATGATCGGGGTAAAACTTACAAACCCCTTTCACATGGTCTCCATCACATCCCCACCAACCTCCTAGAACTAACAGGCTAAGGTGGCCCTACAACATTTCATCTCACCATATAATTACAACAAGCATTTTATATTGATAGGCAACTAAAATTATCATGGGACTGTAAGTTTTCATAATGTTGTGGTTTAACTTGAGATTGGGTTAAAACAAGTAGATTTATCAAATTAGGGTGATATCAGAAACACCAAATTCATACGCACGAAAGGAGCAAATAGAAAATAATTTATAAGAGAATCTCCAAGGCTAGATTCACCCTTCAAATATAACATTGCACTAAATACAAAGGACTAAGAACCTCACATTACCAACATAGATTGACCGTGAATCCACCTCCTCCTTTTCAGCTTGGGTTGCAGAAGGACCAGAAGATTCTATAAACATGATTCGACAAAAGAATTGAGAACAACTTCATGAAAAAGGAAAAGACAAACTAGAGAGAAAATTGAAACAATACATTCTTTAGCAACTGAGTTTGAAGTATACTAGTATAGTAAAGTGTAATACATGGTGCAACTCAATATGGTATTTAGTTGCCACGCACTGAGCACGCTCATTTGGTTAAAGTAAAGAAAAACAAAATGGATATTTTAAGTTACACAGAAAAGCAGCCAATCTAGGTGATAGATGTGGGGCAGGAAAGAATGTGCATCCCTCTTTTTCTACCCTTTTTCAACCTTTATCAAGTAGTGTACTTCTCTATCCATATCTGAACTTCAAGTTGCATTTTGGATACATCCCAAAATCCACATTTACCCCAAAAATAAAGGCCGATACAGGCAATGCAATTGGGGTAACAAGGAATCCTTATGCCTGTTTTTTGTTTCCTTTTCCCTGCCTTTCCACCCGAAATGGAGTGTGTGGATTGCTTTCAGATGATAAAATAAGATCCCACCAACTTGCACTTTTCAAATCATCCCACCCTCTCACTTGAGGGCTTATGGTGTTTATGGTGTTTTGTGTGTAATTATTGAGAAGAAGGTGGTTCTAGGTAAATCGCGCTCTTGATTTCTCCACCAATCAACCCAATTTAACAAAACTTCAATCCCAAATGGTGAATTTACACCTAAAACTCCACACAAATCTCCTCAAACACATTCCACCAAGCTCATGGTAGAAACCCCACATCCAAATTCCTCGAAAGACTCAAATCTTTTCCACTCCCCGACAAATACAGAGGAATTCCGAGTCACCCAACAGTTATCCAAAACTAATTCCTCATTAAGATTGAATTCCCAACGCAAAACTCAACAAATAACCCCAAATTTCTTTTAGAAAACCCTACCTTGAACAGCACCCATTTCCTTTTCGACTTTGGCCTGCATCTCTCGAAGGGCTCCTGCTTCTTCTTCGATCTCCTTCAGCCTCTTCTTCATATCCTCAAGATTCTAAACAGATCATGCAACAAACAAAAGAAGGAATGATTTTTAGGGATTCAGATCTCTCAGAAGGAAAAAAAAAATTAAACAAAGAAAAAAAAACAAAAAGGAAATTAGGGTTAGGGTTTGAGGAAGAGAAAACGGACCTCGTTGGAATTGGGATCTTCATCTGCACCTGTCATGTCGACATCTGCCTCCATCTCGCCTTCATCAGGAATATCTCCGCCATACGATTCGTGCTCGTCGTGATCCTCACCGTCCATCTGCTTTCTATCTTTTGGATTCTCCTTCTTTCTACTCTTTCCGACGAGAGTGGAGGGAAGGAACAAAAAGAGGGAGTTTTTCTGTTTTAGCTCTTATAGCTCGATCTAGTAGAGGGGGAAGGCCGGAAGGGTGGTCCTGTCGCCGTCACAAAACAAGTTGCAGGTTTGCTCAAATCATGTGGTGGGGCCCAATAGGGATGGAATGTGTGATATTTTAATAGGGTTGGTGAATGGGTCAAGTTGAGATGGGCTTTGTGGTTAGGACTTGGTGCATTTTGTAGGGCCATTAAAAATCAAAATCACTAGGTGTGGTTTGTTTTGCATTCATTTGTTAATGTAAATGATGGGTAAATGATACCCAACTAATGATATGGTGTAAATCCCAAGGGGTAGCGTAGTTGGGCTAGGACCACGATTTGCATTCGGAGGTTCTGGGTTCGAAACTGCATTACCACACTGGATCCACATGAGAATTTACCCGGCTTCTCTCTGGGTCCGGATGGATTAGTCCAGCACAAAGGGTTGAGAATCCTCCGATAGCAAAAAAAAAAAAAAAATTGCCATGGTGCGGAAATGAATTGTAAAAATGGTATATATAAACAATTTTACACCCTCTTGTAAAAAAGACATTGGAAAAGTCTCTTGCATGGTGATCAGCAATTTTTTTTTGTCGGCCCCCATTAATCATCTTTTAGTGTTTTTGAGAAGCAGTACACATATTTGTAACACAACGTTCACCTGTGCACCACGCATTTGAACCGTCCCAAATGCGGGATACACCTCTAAATCTACATGATGTGCGGTCTCAATGCATGGTGTGTTGATGAACATTTTCCCATCTTTGTAATCCAGACCATTCATTTGTTTATTGAACTAATAACAAGTTCCAAAATCCTGAATCTGATTCTCTTAAGATAATAAAGGTTACGATCTCTTATTGTGTGAGATATTCAGTGGGGCGCACTATATGATCAAATCCCAATGGACCATCAAACCCTCCTCCCGCACCAAACCTATAGGGTTTATGCTGATCCCAATGGATTGGACATTTGGATCCGGCGTGATTTTTTTTTCTTTAATTTAAAATTGTATTTTGTAAGCCACAAGTCAAGGGGTTAGGATCATTCGATTGATTTAGAATTTCCTATCTAAAGTGGCATGACTTGGATCTTTTGATCCCCTTTCTTTCATGATATGTGGACCCACAATTATCTCATAGGGGAGTGCCTTACATGGGAGCGCTCCTCTTGATTTAATATTATACCAGCATAATAACTTGTGCTCAATGCAGGTGTGGCCAATATTGCAACTTAAATTTTTATGCATTAAAAAATATCCATAAATTTTAGAAATAAAGCAAAAGAAGAAAAGGTTGTGAGAGTACCTATTTATTTAATCTAATAGCTAATAGCGTAGAAACGAAAAATAAGAATTGGAAAAGAAAGGGAATAGTAGAGTTTGAATATAAAGGAAGGTATTGTAAGAACTTTGAAAATGGGGAATAGACGTGAGTGGTTTCGATAAAGAGATAAGGGGGTGTTTGGAAAGAGTATATTATTCTAGATTTTAAGACATTTTTTGATACGTTAGATTATAACTAAGGAGAAGAATGAGAAGATTTGAAAAGAGAATAACTTATTTTCAAAATCATAACTAATAGTCAAAATTAAAACCAAAACTATTGACTATATAGTATAATTGTAATAATGACTTAAACGGTGGCTATGCTTAAATTCAGAAAACCCATAAATTTTTTATGCCTTTTGTTGTGTTTCTATGCATATGTGTTCATAATCCCCCCGCCCCAAATAAAATAAAAATCAAATATACTTTTTGTGGATTCACAACAAATAAAATAAAAATTATACTGCCTTTGATACCTTTTCTCATGGAAAAGTATTTCCATCTTATCCGCTGGAATGCCCGTCGCACAAACACACTCTTAATGATGCGGGACTCGGACACGGAGACAAAACACAGGATATTATCTTCCGCTGTACTACACAAACACCCCATTAATGCCTCACTTGAGGCCTTATTTTTGCAAGGAGACAATCCGGCGCCTTCTTCAACACATTTGGTGCGGCGTGGAAACGGTCTCGAAAAAAGGGCATTTAACCCGTGTTTTCCACGAGAGAGGATCCAGAATTCCTACATAAAGTGGTATAAAAAAAACCCTACATGGAGGAGTAGGGATGCAGGTACGCACCCTAAAGCTATTTAATACTTGGCCCAATTTATGGAAAGAATCTTACTCATCTACAAAACCAATATATTCGTAGCAAATTTGTTTTGGGAACCCAGCGATGAGGTTGGCACCCTGAGAGAAAAAAAAAATTTTCATAGCAATTAACAAATAAGGCAAATGTAGCTTAAACTAAACTCAAACCAATTAGACAGTCTTTTCAATCTAGCTTGGTAGAAGTAGATCAACAAGCCACAATCCAATCAATGGTCACGTTTTTGGGTACAAGGTATTGTTTATGTTAGTGTTTACTGTAAGAACTAGGCTTATTGTATCCCACATTGGGACTGGGAGAGAGATGGAAAGAAAGGATATTCTATAAGAGGGCAACTGAGCTGAATGAAAATTCATACCTTTCTCGGCCTTTTGGCTAAGATCAAGTGTAGTATCTGTTCTTATCAGTTTAATATCTGATACGTGGCCCATTGGGCCACATGATATTAAATTAATTTTTTCTGGGGGAGGGCCCACACAGTAGCTTGCTATTGGGGTCCTCAAGTGTCGCCCATGCGTTGCACTACTGCATGGGCCTGGCGCACCCCTACCAAGTCTAAGTACAATGTTTTATTACCCTACAAAGTAGGGGGCGTTCATTGGTCAAGGGCCAACCTAAATCCTGACTTACTAGGCAGAGTTTGGATTGGGTTCATTGGTCAAGGGCTAACCTAAATCCCTGACATACTAGGCAGTAGGGTTGCATAAGTTGATTGATATGCCTATTTTTTAAAAAAAAGTAAAGAATAAACCATGCTAAGATGCAGTAATTGTGGGGCAAGGATTGTAATGAGAATGTAAATGCACTGGCTGTGCTACAAGGCATTTTTCTGTTGTCCAGAGGCTTGTTTCTGTAGGGACATTACAAATGACATGGTCCATGAGGGCTGTTTCACTCATATGTAAAAAGAACTCGTAGGAAGCTAAAATAAATTTGTTCCTTTGGACACCAGATATCAATCCCTTGTTCCCTTGTCTGATTTTATTACTTCTAATACAAGACAAACTGAAGAATCTCCTTGTTTTCAGTCTTCTGTAACTGTACTTCTAACACAAACAAGGCCAAGAATTTCTATGCAATCTGTGGAGCCAAAACCTAGAAATCAGAATCCCATATCCTCAATATGTATATATATCCTCATGCAACTCTCATCTCCACACACGAGGAACTCATTCCTTGAAAACAAGAAAACTTATAAATCCTAAGATTGTAGAACAAAATGGTTGCTGGTTCATTGAGCAATGAGGTACTGTCCCCTGTTTCGCCATCAAGATTGTGGATGGCAATGGTGAAGGACTCACACAACCTCATTCCCAAGCTGATGCCCGACATCATATCGAGCATTGTCACTCTCCAAGGTGATGGCGGGGTTGGCACCATAAGGCAATCCAACTTCACCAGCGGTAGCATATCATCACACTACTCAGATTTTTCATTTTTTTTCTTCTTTTTTTAATTGGTTTGGAGTCTGTATTTAGTTTAATTTTTTGTTTGTATGTATTACTTCTCTTAAACATGCAGTGATCAAGGACTTTAGCTATTGGAAGGACCGCATTGACACAATCGATGAAGAGAAGCGTGTATTCAAATACTCTGTGATAGAGGGAGGCCTAATAGGGAAGAAAGTGAAGTCTACTACATTTGAGCTCAAATTTGAAGCTGGCGCCAATGGGGGTAGTTTATGCAAGTTGAATTCTGAGTATGAGACCATTGAAGAGAGCCTGCCAACAGAAGCTGAAACCAAAGAAATGATAGGAAGTATGTTGGCAATGTTTAAAGCAATTGAAGGATACCTTGTTGCGAATCCTGATGTGTATGTGTAGAGTGTGTAGCTTTTAATTTGGGTTGTTGCATGAGGAAATTGAAGCTTTGTCATTAGATAAACTAATGATCATTATAGGATAATAAGCTATTAATAAATTCCTCTTATGCATGTATTGTTGCATCAGTATCATGAATGTCATTATGTCCCTGTAATGGGTTTCTTTGTTAGACTTGTCTCATTACTCCTGTAATTTCCAATTCCTTGCTATAGGTTGGTGTTTAACACAGAATTTAATAGTTTTTGTGTTAAATGCCTGTTGTATGAAGTGTCCTCTGTTATAGAAAGATATGTCTGAATTCAAACTCAGAGGTGATCCTGGGTATCTCATTGATGGCTCTTAATGGAAAATAAATCCAGGGGGTCAAATGTAAGAGATGGTAAAATAAGAGAGGTGGTGATTTGTCATGGGGGAAACTTCTCGGGTGTCTTGTCATCTTGATGAGTTCTAATTACTTTGGATACATTTGTTTGCAGTGTTGAATTCATAGAATCATGGTGAATTAAGATATGACAATAAAATGATAAAGAGGTGCAGAGTGATGGATAAGATGGAGATGTAATGGGACCCTCACTTCCCTAGGATTTGAGTTTCTAGGCTGATGACTGAGTATTCAATTCCTACAAAAGAGGAGACTATCTTATTGTCATCTGTAGATCTTCACCTTTATTTCTTCAACTAGCACTTCTGATATGAATGCATTTGGTTATAACTTATAATTCCTTTGAGTTCAATACCGAGCAAAGAAAAGGGCCCTTTTGTGTCCATCATATTTTGGATGAGCTTTAGCTAGATAATAGTGCATTTCACTTTTTAATTTCTTCATAAGAGTTGTCAAAGCTTGTGTTTCACCTCCTTCAAAGGACTTCCAAATAAAAGAGAGCTAAGGTATAAAAAAAGGAAGAACCACTAGAAAGTATGGAAGAAACAAAAGTAAGACATACCACAATGCATTAGGCAAATAATTGTTGGAGATTTTTGAAAATCGTAGCAAATTTTTAGAAAGTTTTCAATAAATATTCAGATTGTATTTTCTAGATTCAATCCATGAAAAATATTATGTTAAATACGTCAATTTCTATCTGAAACTTTGAAGGAAAAATTCTTCTCCCATTAGTACACCTGTAAAGTGGGTTTCCAAACAAGATAAGAGTGTTGCAAAATGAGTGGCGATTTTCTCTCCCAACTTTGATATGAAAAACTAAGTGTGTGAAAACATTTCATGGATTAAATCCAGAAAATATATGTTGGGGATTTATTAAAAAAATCTCTAACAATAACAAAGTGAGAGAATCTAATTTTCCAATGCAGTCCCATCCAAGTACAATGTGGACACAACACTCCAGTATATCTCAGTAAGTCAGTATACCTTGAGGCATGCATACACACGATCAGTGTATTTATAAATACAGTTGTTGCATTGCTCACACATGTGCGACGAAATCACCACTGTTATCCACTTCTTCCGAGTCTCCTTCAGTTTCAGCATCAGCAGACTGCTGCCCACCAGCCTTGGCACCTTGCTCTGGTGTCCGTGCTTCTTGTACAATTCGCATTATTTCTTCAACACTCTGATTTGGTTCATCACTGCCAACACTCTCATAGTTTTGTTTCTCTATTTCCACTAGCTCTCTAGGCATGTTTTTAAGGAACCATGGATGTTTCTTTATCTCTGGGATTGTGATCCTCTTCAATGAGAAGTAAAGACGATGAATTATGTCAGTTGTTTTAGAGATGTTAGGAAATGCGCCTGAATTTTGAATAGGTTTGAATTTATTAAGTATCTTTATCTTCTATCATATATATTGGGATGTTTTCTTACAATGAGGATACGGTAATTCAATGAAAATGTAGCCATTAGAATTTCTATAAGTAGAAGATGGAGTAGAAAGATGATGAACAGTTGATGTTGAGGAGCTTACCTTTGATGGATTGGCAACAAAAATTCGAGAAAGGAGGTGCCTGCAGTCTGCAGATACTCTTACATATTCTGGTATGCAGTATTGAACGCTCATTATTCTCTGTTATGCATAAAGGTAAAAAAGAATCAGTTCCATAATCATATGTAACAAAGGCTGTAAATGGGCTGTAAATGGTGTAAGCAACTTGGACCAGCCCAGCTGTGACCAATTTCTACCAGATTGAGCACTGCCCTGGCTCAACTGTGTTGGGCTCTGGGTGACCATAGTCTGACCTTTTGACACCTTATATTGATGCTCGTTTGAGGTTGTGCAAAGGGAACTCACTCCAATTGTCTTCCGAAAATTTCTAGGATCTTCAGGATCTTCAAATGGATATGCTCCCACTAACATCACATAGAGCGTCACACCGCCAGACCAAACATCTGCTATCTGAAGATTGCAGGAAGAAATATTAACAATTCAAATTAGGAAGCAACTCTATATTCAAGTGTAATTATACTCGTGCCAATGCATGATGTTATGGTAACAAGATGGAAGATGACCATTACACGGTGCCAAACCCGCCCTGGGTTTTTTATTTGGAATATATCCCATTGCGGTAGGCCTGTTGAGCTGCAGCTTAAGTTCTTACACAAGGTGTTTGCAAGTAGTTGGTTATTGATTTTGATTTTTGACAGATAAAACAAGGGTATCTATGCAACTAAATTGAGAGCAGAACTCAGAGGGCTAGGAGATTTAGGAGACCTCTCTAGATCTAGCCTTGACAAGAGGGCTTACTACCTTCATTGAGTTCAAACTTCAAATAGACCATGTTACTATAATTAATTGGAAGAGTTCAGTAGACCATATTTACCAGAACAAGTAAGAGAGGAAGAGTATTACCTTTCCATCATACTCCTTTCGTGATAGGACCTCTGGAGCAATGTATGCTGGCGTTCCTACTGTTGACTTGGGTTGTGAGTGCAGCAACGCAGACTGTAATCAGATCAAAGAAACCACTAAAAACGTAGTTACCTGTGCATAAATGGTATACAGCTATGTATGGTGAAGCCATCCATTGCATGCGCCCCTCCATCAATGTCCCCTCACCCCATGCCAAAGATTTGGCTAGTCCAATCATCAGGAAGGCCAATCATGTATGCAAAAATGGAGTCTTCAATGGTCTGTTTTCAATGTACAGAACATCCCCCGGCTAAAGAGCAGGCCAGGTTAACCAGATGTTTTGTCCACTGCTTCATGGCTTGGTAATGGTACATTTCATATTTTTTCTGGTCACTGTGGACCTAAACAGTCTCTTCAAATGTGTATTACCTTGGAGTAGCCAAAGTCACAAATTTTGAGGAGTGGCGTTGGGCTTCCATCCAATAGTGTATTTTCCAATTTAAGGTCCCTGTGACATATCTCCTGCAAGAATAGCAGAAAGATGACATTGAAACTATTCAATTCTACATCGATAACACAGCAAATAGCATCAGCACAGGACCTACCATAGAATGACAGTAGCTGACTCCAGATATTAGCTGTTGGAAGAAAAATCTTCCCTGTTGCATATGCAAATGTTGCCAAACAAATAGAAACTAACTTTAACAGAAACAGAGGACTGTTATATGCTCAAAGAACAGAGGAAAAAGCCTGGAAAGGGGTTGATCATATTCTTAAATGAAGGAACAAGTTAAAAAACCTCATCCTCACTAAATCGGCCAGCACTGCAGATCCTCTCAAATAGCTCACCACCAGCAGCATATTCCATAACAATTGCTAGATGTGTTGGTGTTAACAAAACCTGCATGGGATTATCAATTATCACCCTCTTATACAATTCATAATCCAGCAGTAATTCACTGGGATGTAATTCAGTAGAAGAGCAAGTAGTTCAAGAATGCATTAATGCTCAGAAATCTTATTATAAAACAAATGCTACATATGCTCGGATCTTGAAATTATGGTTCCTTTTCTTAAAGAAAGCTTCATTTCCCTTTTATCGTCAAATAAGTGGATGGTTTTTTCGTAGTAGCCATTTAGATGTTTACTTTTCATATTTCAAAAAATAAAAATAAAGAAAACTTATTAAAATAATCAGTTTCAGCTTCTGAAAGCTGGTGCATTGTAATCATTAGAAGCTAGGCCATTTAGTCACTTGATCTGACAGTGAGTAGCCTCCTGCAAAGCATCACTGTTTGGCACCCTCATCTGACATAGATGTGGCAAGCAAGCACACCAATTCAGGGATCCAAATCGTAATTCCATTGATGAATATAACCTGAAAATCACTCTGACCAGAAAGAATAGAAAATTTAACTGGATGTGTAAATGGGGTAACCAGAACAATTCAGTGGTCCAAATACAATAGGTTATATCAGAAGGCTAGGATTGTTCAAAAAACTTGATTCGCGGGATATATACCATCACAGTGTCAAGCAACCCCTCCCACACAACAAGCCCACATTTTCAAGTTTATAGGCTAATTTGTTCTGGCATCAAGGAGAGATTTTATTACCATTCTTATTTTTCTGACATCTAAGAAAACTTATATATATATATATAAATCTACATCTTAATTGACACAGTCCTAACTTTAATTTAAATAAGATCAAAGGAAGAGGCTTGGATACTAAAAAGAGTTCAAATCAACCCACTTCTCTAATGCTGTTGTACAGATAAAAGAAACCAACATATTCCAATTCCAAGTGAATTACATCTCAATATTTACCATGCTTTTCTTACACTAGAATTTACTTGCATAAATTGAAAAATGAAGTTCAAAACTAATCCAAAGCAGGATAGAATGTTGACAAATATATATCAATATCACATACCTCCTTGAACCGAATGATGTTAGGATGCCTCAAGGACTTGTGATTAATGATTTCCCTTTGCACTTTCTCATCAATCTGCTCAAAACAACCAAATCCCACTTCATTCCAAATCCATCAAGTGTATCCAAAATCCACATAAAGACCCCAATAATAAAATAACAATCTCAATACCACCAACAGCTTTAAGTGAGCATAGGCACTGGCAACAAGTTCTTTTTCATGGAAGATAAAGGTAAGGGCATCTAATTGAGACCAAAATCCAAACTCAGATCCAAATAGTAGCTCCCAAACCAGATTCAAACAAAACCCACTAGCTCAACCCCAATTGCAAGATGAATTTCATGAAATGGAGAAAGGTAAACAATGCAAGATCATATAAACCAAAAAAATCACAAAGCCATCATACCACAAGCCAAACTACATCCAGACTCAAAACAAAATGCAAAGCAAAACCACTCTCAACCAACCAAAAAAGAAAAAAAAAAGATGGAAAAAAGGTAACCCAACAACAGTAACAAAGACAACAGAATTCAGCCAATTCAAACAAAACCCACCAGCCCAACCCAAGTCCCAAACTTTATGAACCAAAAAAGTACAAACTCCTACCACAACCCAAAATCTATCCAAATTCAAACAGAATGCCAAGAAAACCAATTTCAATCAACAAAACAAGCAAAAAAGAAAGAAACCCAACAACAACAGCAGCAGCAGAAAAAGCAAACAGAATTCACCCAAAACACAAGGCATTGATCCCATCACCTTGGTTCCCCTTTCTATGTATTTGATAGCAAACAGCTCCTTAGTCTTCTTATCCCTCACCAACCTTGCTACTCCAAAGTTCCCTGCACCAAGCTCTTTCAACGGCTCGTATCTCTCCTCCATCTCCCAAACCACTAATCAATACAAACCCAGAAAACTCAAATACCCAGAGATCGAATTGGAGTTTTAGAACTTGATGGATAGATAGAGAGAGTTGATTTAACTGAAAAGTCTTATGCAGGCAATATGACCAGTCTTTGCCGTTTGAAAGATCTCTTTTCCTTTTTATTTTATGTCTGTTTTTGGAATTTTAGCGTGCGCATATTGTACAATACTGAGAAGGGAAATTTATAAATAAACCCTTTTATTTTTGGCATTACGCACCTCTGAGTTTTTCAGAATTACAAATGCTCTCCTCAACCTTTCATACCCCCTTTTAACTTAAATATATATAGGAAAATATTCAAGTGCATCCATCCCTCATCATTTTTGGTGAGGGACACTCTCCTTTGGAAAAGTGTAAGTACAAAAAAGGGAGTGTCAAGTACATAGGACTCCCCTTTTTGTACTTGACACTTTCCAATTGTACTTGACACTTTCCAAAAGGGGGTGTCCCTCACCAAAAATGGTAAGGGATGGATGTACTTGAATACTCCTCATATATATATATATATATATATATATGGGTCAGCTCTCTTAAGCTCAAGCTTAGAATAAGGTAAGCTCAAGTGTGGTAGGGCCCACCTGGGGACCTACATGGAGATGGGGATGGGGGGATTTCAAGGACTCCATAGGATTTTCCTCTTTACAAAAAATCTGCTCCAATCGTGATTTCTTTCATCTCCATATGGACCCAAAAGTTTAATGGTCAACGGTCCATTCGGATCGATACATAGTCGATCAAATGGTCTAGTAAGTTCAGATTTGACCGAAAGTTGATGGACATGTTCAATTTATGGGGGTCATGTGTTTGGTCCATTTGGATGGACAAACAAAGCATAAGCTTACGAAATTTTATCATAAGCTCGAGCTTAGAAGACTCTTGCTATATATATATATATATATGGAAAATATTCAAGTGAGAACTATTATATGAGAACTTTTTTGCAGGGCCCAACTAGCAACTCATCCAAACCTAGTAACCAATAGGGAATCCCTTGATAGTCACTAATCCCAAGGATTTGCACATATCCGAATGGACTGAATCGTTGGATCGAGTGTTGAATATTTTTTTGAATATGAAGCCAGGAAACTTGTGGGCCACGAATGAAGGGGTTAGGGGCATGAGTTTGGGGTCAAACTTGATACTTGGTGTGGTCTCACATAGATCTTTCTATCCCCCTTGGTCCCATTCCCAAATGAGGCCTACAATTGAGCCCCACAAAAAAGTTCTCACATAATATGTGAGAACAGTTCCCACCTGAATATTACCCTATATATATCTCCATTTTCGCTGGCCCTTCATAATGAAAGCGTATCAATGCTAAAACGAATAAAAAATGGTAAGTTTTTTTAATCTAGAGATAATTTTTATTTTAAAATTTCTTGGTTGTTTGAAATTGAGAACCACCCATTATAATTTTTCAAATAAATTATATTTATCATGTTTCTAAAGCTAAAGCTCATGTCATTAACTACTAATGAACCCATTGATTTAAACCATGATTAAACTACATCACACAAAACCTGAAGTTTTAGTGAAAGACCACTTTGACCATGGTTAGTAAGTGTACTTGAGAATGTCAGAAGAGAATTGAGGAGTGCTTTTGCCATTGTGACAAACTTAAGATCGTAATTACAAGATTTTAAAAAAACTACAGGGGTCTCTCTGTAAAGTTCCTCACTTCCTCTCATGATTAGCGTCCAATTGTCGTCCAGGAAGCCGAAAAAACCAGCAACCAAATTCTGACACGCGTCCGACTTCTGAAAGCGCACGCGGAGATTCAAATGCGGGACGAATGGCGGACGATATGTCGTCATCGTGGTCGAGGTGGGAATGCTAACGTGAGCCATGTGGGCCACCACGGCGGTTGGTGGGAGGGGCATGCCACGTAATACTGCTTATCTTTATGTTACCAATCGCAGCCGTTGGTAGCTGCACTGTTTTTAGACGTAAGAAAGGTTCGTTGGATGGAGACTTGGGATTTGGGAATGTCATCGTTTGTAACGAACTGCAAACAAGTGTTGTCACTGTGGGGGTGAGGGCATGTTTGGTTTCAAGTATTTGTGTTTGTTTTCAATGCTTTTTTTTAGTGGGATTCCAAAATGTTTAGGATATTTTGAAATTTAGGATTTTGACTAAAAGTGATTTTTCACATGGCCGCTCGAATAATTCTCACCATTGGAATCTAATAAAAATGGTAATTCAGGATTCTCATGGATATAATGTTTCTATTATGAATTTTTTTGAAAAATGAAAATTTCGTTAAAAATGCTCTCAATCAAACAAGTCCTTAGTCTTTAACAAGTTGGGAGTACCCAAAGATGGATGATCCCAACACCTGATGAGATGTGCAGTAGATAATTTTCATCATGAGGAATCATCATATGCCACATTCGATCAGGGGTTTATGTGTCGTTTATCATTTCATTCTTGAATATGAGAATGGAATTTACATATTTTGATTTTGCATGTATATAATTTACATACTTAAAATTCAATGCCATTTTGTTTGATAGCAAGAATCTTACCTGAGTAAACATTGTGCAGTTTATTACTTATTTTAAATTTTGATATTATCTTAAATTATGTTATTTAAGATATGAAACTAAGAGCCTATTAATAACCAGAAACGCCAAAAGATCGAGTGCCTCTCTCACGTGTTGGGCTCTCCACGTAGATAGAAACACGCCAAATGACCAATGCCAACGGAAACTCATACTAGGAATTCGAACACAGCTCCCGGCCCTTGGCCCTTGGCCCTACTATCATCTTAACAAATAAAAATACCAAAAACTTGAACCGCTAGTGAACAACTAAACAATGCATATCAAAGGATCTTGATATAAGGTGCTGAGGTAGATGTAACCCTCACTTTCCTAGGATTCAAATTACTTTGGTGATGGCTGGGCATTCATTTTGTACCTCCACTCGATCCTTTTTCCATTAGTGTATAGATAATTTGATGATCATTTTTTGAAAAATCTCATTTGTTTTTGAAGCTCAAATATAATATTTTTATATTTTTTTTATAACTATAATGTTTTTACATATTAAAACCTTAAATAGTAAATAACAATTTCGGATATTGACAAAAAAAAAAAAAACGTGAAGTGCAAAGGACGGTAGATAATTCTCAGTATGAGTGTTTCTAATTTGCAGGTTGTCACTTTCTTCTTGTCAATGTTCTTGCATCACTAATGGTAGGATGAGCAAATCATATATTTATAAATTACATGGATATAACAATCCTTTTTTCTCCTTTAATTGACAAGTGTGGCCAAGTTTTAGATATAATATTTCAAGCCATTACAATAATTAGCCCGTGTCCTACTTAAATTTGAATTTAAATTTTGATACTAGATCATGTAAATTTTGTTCACAATCTAACAGAATCTTAGCCCATTGGAAAAATGAATCATAAACCAAAATTGTGTTGATCATTTAATTTCATGATCCATAAAAATCAAGCTATCATTTGGATTGTTGTGACTCTAATCACGAATTATATGGTGAAATGGTGATCAAGGTAACGCTGATTGATACCCACTTGGGCGTTGGGTGAGTGGGTTTTCTCCCCATGTCGTGTGCTCGAGTCTTGCTCTATACTTACCAGGCGCACATGTGTGTGGATTTCGTGCGTTTGCCTAGAAGAATAGTCCTGTTGGGTTAAATACCATGGGAAAGCCCTTATCATAAAAAAAAAAAAAAAAGTTAACCCTAATTGAAGTAGTTAAATCAGTTATATAGTCTTACCACTTATTAATGGCATGTAGTCTACTCATAAGAGCCAGCCATGGACGGACCTACATATATGCATTTGGGGGCAGCTGCCCCGATGGACCTGAATCTATTTTCAAAATCAATATGAAAAAGTTCAGATTCGCTTGCAAAAATTCACATGAAAATCTTGGATCGTCCCCAAAATCTCCACAAGAAAATTCTAAATTTGCCCTAAAAATCCAACTACCTATTTGGCCAGCTCCCTTCAAATGAAAATCCTAATCCACCACCGGTTGCCGCCATACCACTTGTATAGCAGAGGAGGCAAGACAAACCTCTTTTTTTATTATTATTGAAATTGTGGAAGACTCGCATCGTAGTGGTTCTGCGCCACGTAATAAGACATAAATAGATAGATAGTCCAGTCCATGTCCAACCTAATGAAATATGGTCCATTTCCAACCTAATGAAATATGGCTAAGCTTGATTTTTATGAGGAATGTAACATCAAAAAATCCACCTCAACAAACACACATAAGCATCTGTCAATTTCAATCTAATGACTAAATAAGTAGTGACAGCTTATCCTATCCACCCCCCATTGATGATGTGCGCGTCTCACCAAAACATCATCATTTGAAAATTATCTTTTAAGGAAAATAGGAGGACATTCTTTAGATTTTTGGGTTTCTTGGGATGTTTTTGAGAACTTTCATAGAATAAACTAACTTTAGAAGTGATTAAGATAATAAATAAGTAACAAACAAATACAAATTATTATATTTTTCTTTTTAATTTTTTTTTTTTTGTAATTGTCAAGTTTTTCTGTTGATATTTTTAGTTTTGCCAATGGTTAAAATATCATGACACTTTTGATTTTTTTAAGCAGAGAAATGCAATGAAGATGCAACAGTATGAAAAAAAAAAAAAAAAAACAGGGTCTTTTGGGGACTATTGGAACACCAAGATGTAAGAGGAGGGTGCGGATTGGCCATCTATGAAGTATGCATGCATGCTTTATTATATTCTTAACCATCAAAATTAAAACTTTGAAATTGATGTCGAAATTAAAAAAAAGTTAAAACGCTAATTTTATTTGATTTTTTTCTTTTTGTGGATAGATAATTTAAAATGATCTCTTGTGTTTTGGGCCGCCGACATGCCACAAATTTAATGGCATTTTAAGTTACACAAGAGTTTCCATATTTTCAAAGATCATCAGCTTGAAGCTTCAAAATCAAATCAATTTTTGGAAGTACATAGATTTAACAGTAAGCTTCTTTTTCTTTAATCCTACATTGTTGATATTCACTACTTTCCTATCATATTGGTGGGGTTGAAAGGGGCAGGCCCATTTCTTTGTGGAATGACTAATAGGGTAGACCTACACTTGCTACACTAGATCTGTTTATAGAATCTTGAGGGTCACTATTTGTGACAATGGACACAGTTAAGGTAATAGAACCTGGATTCTCGAGGGACTGGCCTATGAGAATTCCAAGTCCAGCTACAAATCCATCAGTGGAGGTCACATTGAAATCTAAGTCTCTCAATTTCAATGTATACCCTTGGATCAACTTTGGGTCAAATTACACTCCCACTAAAGTTGAGCCTATCTTCATCGTGTAAAACACATGATTAAAAAAAAAAAAAGGCGACTTGCTAACGGGCAATGAAACACTAACCGAAAGCAAATACAAGAGAAAATAATGCTTTTAATTTAAAAAAAAAGGCTCCGCCGTTGGATTTATATAAAATAGAATCTTGTTCAGAGAATTCCATGATGATAGGTTGTAACAGGTTGGTCATTTGTCATTCGAAGGAAAATAGGAAATTTCTAGCTGCGTTTGTACAATAAGAGAGGTTTCCCTGATAAAGAGGAAATTTATTCTGACTTTTTATCCAGCCCACGGTGAGACTCATTTTCCTTGTGAAAAATGAAGTGATTTTCCTTGATTGGCAGGATCTTGATTTTCCATGGGAGGGGTATAAATGAGCAGTTCATCTCTCCCATTGAAACAACAATCAACGTAGACCGGACAGGGGCGTTACTAAAGTTCTAAACCTCTAAGAATCCGTTTGTGCACCTAAATTTTTAGGTAGTCAGGTGTAAACTTTATTAAGCTTTTCTACTCTCACCCCTATCCTTTCATCTGCTGGAGCAAAGATAGTGGAATCTAACGTAGTCGGCGGGAATTGAGTTGTTACAGAAAAGGACACCTGATTTCTGCTCCTGCGGCGGCTGCACTAACAATCACAGGGTACTCTTGTTATTATTAACAACAAGAATTTTGTCCCAGCAAGCAAAATCAAGTGCTAGGGACATCTACTCTCCACGAGTACCAATAGAATAATCAGTTGCCCCAGCCTGTATGGTGGCTTGCCCCCAAGAAAATGAGAGGAATTTGCACTTTCTAGTTTAGGGACATCTACCCTCACCAGTACCAATAGAATAATCAGTTCTGCCTGCCAGTATAGTGGCTTGACGAAATGAAAATGAGATCAGTTTGCACTTTCTAGTCTAAAGCAATTGATAATTTAAAAAAAGGGATGCAGACTTCACTGATATACTTCAATCAACTAATATTCTTTATTGAGAAAGAAAACCTTAGGTGTGCCTTTTCTCATTCTGGTTATAACCCATGTGAATGCAACATTTTGTTATATATGAAATAATGGCCCACAAGAAAATGTAACATTTCTTTATGTAATCCCTACCCTTTCTTTTGCAACCCTTATCCTAGTAATCAGTTATGAGAGGAGGTAGGTATACAATGGTGGATCAAAAAATAACCCTCAAATGTCTATACTCAGGGCCTGTTTGAATGCAATATATCAGAGAATTCTTGTTGATACATATGAGATCTCACAAAAAGAAAATAAGGTATTCCAAATGCTAGAGGGATGGCACAGTCCCTACATGGAGTTCTCGTAAAAAAATATTCCAAACAATCACCCCCCTTAGCATGACAAGTTGGGCTAGAATTGTAGTTTAATGATTCAAATTTTTTATCTTGAAGCATCACGCAAGCTCTGGATCAAATTTCCTGTGCCTGATATAATGTTTGAGATTAATCAATAAGATGGATGAGATCATATGATATTGAAAGGCCTAAATGAGATTTACTAGAAATCACCCTACTATACACCATCACTCTCTATTGTCCATAGGCTGTAAAATGGTCTATTGATTTGAGAACTGTAGTACAGATGTAGTGGATGTCAAGAGTAGTCTCTTCCCTTCCGCTCTAATTTTTTTATCCAAATATATTGAAGTAAAAAAAAAAAAAAAAACGCCACATCATTGTGTCCACTTCTACTCTAATCTTCAGTGCTCCTTTTGCTAAATAAACAGGGCAGGGTAGGGTTTTTACTAGAGCCAACCCCTCTCAACTTCAAACTACTCACCTTGAATGTAAGCCGCTGCTGTAGCATTGGGAGTTGGGACCAGACAGTGTTTCTACTGATCGAATCCAACCCACTTGTGCATATAAAAACAAAGCTACTCAAGTACTGAATGGAATTGATACTCCAATTTGGAAGAATTTTGGCCCCTTGCAAAAGTCAATAGTCTAAATTCATGAACCATGAAAAGAAACCAATTCATCATCTCCAAACAGTTTCTTGAATGTGACAAGCTTTGCATTATACAGATGCAACACACACAAACTTCATGATAACAATCCAAAAAACTTCATATAACGCCCCCACGCAACACGCATACATGATATTATCCTTTTTGACCCAGTGACCTTACGATTTTATTTTTGATGGGTCTTAACCTATCAAAAGGCCTCATGTAAGGTAAGGGTGTAAGCTTTACATATAATCCTAATCACTTTCCTCTCTATAGTCAATGTGGAATCCCAGGACGTCACAATCCAGATGCAAACTAATCCTTTTATTTCACTTCTCACTAAAAATGATCATTTCCTGTAAACTTCCACTCCATGATGCACCATTTATGTCAAGTCCCTGTTCCCTTTGCAAAAAGTCAGAGAGCATGATGGATCCAAAACCTTCGTGCAAGCCATTTACCCCTAAAATCAATGGACATAATTCACTTCATTCTTTATAGAATAGAATAGCATTCATCATTCATGAAAACTTCATAGTTGTTTTCTCGGTCATAAAAAAAAATGAATCCTCACAAGTAACTAGAGATATGAGGAAGGTTGAGTCCAATAGTGCTATCACTTTGGGACCATAGGAGTGTTTATCCGGCTTCCCTCTGAACCCAAAGGGATTAGTCCAGCACTCCAGCCCAAAAAGTTGGAACTCTCCAACAAAAAAAACTAGAGATATGGAGATCGACCATCGATAATAAACTGTATTTATTTATTTGTCATTATTAATGGAAAAATAATTGCAGCTGAGGCCAACCATCATTTGCCCCTCCAATAAGAAATCTTAGCTCCACCACTGCCAACATCATAGAACAACGGTGATGTATAAGAACTAAGAAGATACCTTTGCCCTTTTTCATTCTCCTTACATAAGCCATATATAGATGGGAGATGACTATAAAAGAGTACATAAAAGACAAATCATCCATTTCCACAATGGAGGAAACATTCGAGGAGGAAGGGGCGTGCATGTGAGGGGTGCTTTTTCTTTTTCTTTTTTTCTCTTTGTTGGTTAGGGTCCTACCAGGGCCGGCCCAAGGGGCAGGCGGGAGAGGCCGCCGCCTTGGGCCCCCAATAATTACAAAATTTTTAGGGCCCCATATTATTTTATGTATTTGTATATATATGTGCAAATATTTAGTCTAATATGTAAATTGAAAGGCCCAAATTAATAACATATGTGTGTAAATATTTAGCCCAATAAATAAATTAAAAGGCCCAAATTTAAAGCCCACCTTATTTAAAATAACCATTATTTAAAAAGCCAAACTTAAGGCCCACCACCATGCCACCATAAGATAAGACTTTAAAAGTCAAACATGGGCCCACCACCAAAAGATAAGATCACCAAACTTTTCAGCTTTCCTCATTTCTCGTGAGCATCAGAAAAGAAGTCTCTAGGGCTTTTCTTTTGGAATGGTGTGTGCTGTGCTGCTGCGCCGGTTCTCCTATCCGGTAAAGTAAATTTTTTTTGTTTTTTTTTTAAACTTAAAAATAGTTATTTGCAAAAGGAAAGATATGCATATTGATGTTGCTATAGATCAATTGAAAAGGCTTATTACATTTTTTGAAAATTATAAAGAGAATGGATTTGAACAAGCCATGATTGAAGCTAAAGAGGTTGCAACTAAAATGGACATTGAAGCCGTATTTCATGAAAAACGAGTCATCATGAAAAAACGAGTCATTCTTAGAAAGAGGCAATTTGATGAGGGTACTAGTGAAGATGCAACACTATCTGGTGAAGAATCGTTTAGAAATCGAATACTTTTTTTATATAGTGGATCTAAATTCCATAGATGAGAGCTTGAAGAGTCATTGTGACACCCTTGAAGATAAATTGAAACATGACAGCCTTTATGATATTGATGGGAGAGATTTGTATTTGGAGTTGAAACTTTTGAAAGAATACTTGCCAAAAGAAACCAAGAAAGCAATTGATGTGCTAAATTATTTAAAAAGAATGGATGGTACTTTTTCAAATGCATGGATAGCTTATAGAATTTTATTGACCATACCAGTTATTGTTGCCTCTGGAGAAAGAAGCTTTTCAAAGTTGAAGTTCATAAAAAATTACCTTCGGTTGACTATGTCACAAGAAAGGTTGAATGGGTTAGCTATGATATCAATTGAAAAAAAATATGGTAGAAAAACTTGATTATACAAGTTTGATTAGTGACTTTGCAGCTAAAAATGCGAGAAGATCTTGTTTTCAGTAATACTTTTTTGTTTTTTTTTTATTCCAGGTTTATTAGCCTTTTTTTTTTGAAGGGAATGTTGGTGTGTGAATTGTAGGCTTTTGGTCAGGGTAGGTATATAGTTTAAGAGAACTACATTGTGCTTGATCCTTGGGATTAAATATAGCCTCCCTCGGTATGTAGGCAGTCCTAAAGTTATCTGGATGCAGTACTTTTTTGTAAAAAAAAATATCAATTTTTTGTTATAAAATTGTAATGAATTAAATTTTTTTTTAAAATAATTGTATAAGGGCCCGATTTTTTAGAGGTCGCCTTGGGCCCCCTAAACGTCGGGGCCGGCCCTGGGTCCTACGTGGTAGTGGGGGCACATCACTGGGTCTAACATCTACCACTTGCACCAAAGAACTACCCTTGGGGTTGTTTGGCACTTTACTTTGTTAAAGTGAAGTGAGGTGAATCCAGACAATAAAGTACAATGGGTCATATCAAACCCCCTTTTTTCACAAAAAAAAAAATCAATAAAGCAACCCCTATTTCCACTAAAAGACAAAAAAAATCCACTTTTCTATACAAAAAGTCAAAAAAATTTCATACCAAACAACTAAAAACAAAACATCATCATAACACCTTATATTTTATTCTCTCTTGATTTGATGCTTCACCTCACCATACTTCAATTCACCACACATCCAAACAGGTCAAAGATTGTCCATCCCAAAAATATATGTACCCCCAAAGGGAATAATCCTTGCTCCTCATAATCGGGTAACCCCATTTGTAACTGTAATGACTCAATTCTCCGACGACAATATATGCCAAGCCATGATTAAACCAGCACAAGCTTACTCTCCAGCATGTCATACGTGTATCCTAGACCTCCATAGGACCATAACCACACCAAACTAAATGCAACTGATAGTCTACTGCCCTGAGGGCTGAGGCCATGCCCAACATAACCACACCCACACCAAACTAAATGCAGCTGATAGTCTACTACCCTGAGGCCACGCCCAACCCAATCATGCCCTCTTACCAAGTAAAATAGCTTTTTTTTAACAAACTTTTTCAAGATTTTAATAAATTATTATTAATACACTTTAATTTTGATTTTGAAAAAAAGTCCTATACAACAAAAAATCACTCTATATCGTCGTGATGAATAAGAAAAAACCATACTGAACAAATATAACTCGAGTTTGGCAACAACAAAACTTAAAAGCCTCTTTAAGGACCACATCCCATCTCTCTCTCTCTCTCTCTCCCAAAAAAATACTTGCTAGATCAATGGCAATTCAATGGGAATTTGCAGTTTGAATTTGAATGAGGGCGGTTGCTATTATCTTTGTTTGTATTTTATTATCTTTTAATATAAGTTATTGTTACCGATAAAAAAAAAAAAAAGAGAGGTCGGTTGCTATATGATTTTGTAATCGATACATTATTAATTGACTGAGTTATTCTCTCTAACTTGAAGCAGTAAACTGGATTTGGACAGGTCAAGTGAATGCTGATTGCACTTCTATATGAATCAGAAATGAGATTATCTGATTAAACAATTGAGATGATACTTGAAAAGGCAACACAATCATATTTGGGGTTGTTTCTAACTGGCACTTTGGGATGTAAGTTGCATAGAGCCTGATTTGGGAAACCATAGGTCGAAAACTAAAATTGTTATGCTTTATTTTTCAATTTGGTTCTGCAGTAGACAACAGAGATGCTTCTGTAAACAGAAATTTGCATAAGTTGATGTAAATCATGATAATAAAGACAAATCTTAATGGCAAAATTTGTATCCCACAGTCCGTCAGTGATAAAGATGGCTTCAATATCTTAGGTGCACACCCGTTGTCACATTTTATTTAGGGTAAATTAGCCAACAGTCCCTAAACACGGTCTTCTAAGGCATCCAGTCCAACAACTTTTTCTCTAATATCTATAGTCCAGACAGCTGTAAATATTTTGGTGAGAGGTCTCTAATACACCACGTCATATATTTTCATGACTAATTTGCCCTTTTCAACCCTCATTTCTAGGCCAAGTTATTTCTTATTATCTGTTGTCCCAGAGAACTCCTTTCGTCTTCTTATCTCTTATTTTTCATTTTTCATTCCTTTTCTTTTCTCATTTTCCATTTTCCGTTCCTTTCCAATGTTATGGAGTATCGTTGTAGAGAACCTTCCATCGCCACCATGACATTCCTTCATATGGTAATCTTGTAACTTCTGGGAAGGCATGGAGAAAGCACATACATGATGAATTGGAAAGTTCCTGTCATCTGCCCTTCAGAAGGCGGCCGCCATGTGGGAGAGAAGGGCCCATTGCACTTGGTGGTGCAGGAGTGGCTCAGAGACCTCCGAGAGTCATTAGCCCATATAGGTGCATCAATAGAGGTCGACCTGATATGGTGTTAGTGAGGCGGGAAGAAAAATTCATGAGAGATATTCCTGATGACAAGATGAATCCTTTGCTTTCTCATTCTCGGCCAGAATACCAGCAAGTGCATGATCCTTTTATCAGGAGAGAGAGTAGGTTCTCCCCTGGGCAGAGGCATGATTATGTCCGTGTACCTCAGATTTATTCCAAATCTCCCCCAAGATCCAGGATACGCTCACTGCCTTCCTGGTCATCACCCATTAGATCTCCAGATCTGTTCAATGGGCATCCAGAACAGCTGCTTCGCAGATCTCCACCGGTTTTTAGAGGGGAAAGGATGAGATCTCCTCATCAGCGTCCCGAACTCAGATAAATTTAACAGAAACTCTGATAAACTATAAACAAAACTCAGATAAATTTGTCAAACTTATCTGAACTTTTGGCAAAACTTAGATAAATTTATCTGAGTTTTCGGCAAACTTATCTGAACTTCTGCCAAAACTCAGATAAATTTTTCTGAGTTTTGAACAACTTTTCTAAGTTTCGAACAAATTTATCTGAGTTTGGACAAAACTTAAATAATTGCTTATGTTGCGGATTGTATGACGGTCTGAAATTTTTTAGGCGGAGCCTTTATGCTGACGTGTTCAGAGGCCTTTTTGTCTTTTTCATAGCATCATTTTCATGAGAGGATTACTGTCAAATTTTTTAGGCGGAGCCTTTATGCTGACGTGTTCAGAGGCCTTTTTGTCTTTTTCATAGCATCATTTTCATGAGAGGATTACTGCCGCTACGATCCTTTATGCTGACGTGTTCAGAGGCCTTTTTGTCTTTTTCATAGCATCATTTTCATGAGAGGATTACTGCCGCTACGATAAAAAATCGTGGACCGAGGGACCTACCGCCAAAATCACCTTTTATTTGCTCCACTTGTCCAGTAACGCTTCTAGTTTATGGAGATGCAGAGTATCTGATCATATCAATACATCCAAGGAGATAACGACCCCATTCCCAATATTTATAGTCAGTTCGGAAGTCGACCAAACTGCTATGCAATGCATATACATTCCTGAAAAGAAAAGAAGCGTTCATTATATGGCAGACAACCTAAACTCCTATATTCAATGAAAACGATTGGCTTCCAACTAGTCCCTGCTCTAAGTAAAATCCAAGTGCCCCATTACAGTCTTAAAAGTATTTAAGTTGTTGATGCAATTGATATGCTTTTTGTGAACCCCGTCAAGATTTTCATGGCCATTATTTATGTTTGATACACAAAGATATTGATACTTGGTTGTACGGACATTTGGGACTGTTTTAGAATAGTCAGTAGTTGAAACCAACACAATTTTACCAACTTGCAAGATTTTGAGTGCCGGAAGCTAAAAAAAAAAAGAGGTTGTTTTCATTGCAACCACACCCCCATTACCAGTGGCAGTGATGCATGACAGTACCCTGGCATGGTGGTCACCACATGCTGACAATTTCAACTATTAGATTAAGAAGATTGGTCGTCTGAGAAAAACCAATGACACGTTTGTGCAAGGCCACCGAGGATTCCTCCCTAGCATAGAAAAACCCCTAATTTTCTGCGCTTGCCATGTTTTCACTGTTTGGTGTAGTGTCTTTTGATGTGGAAAGAGGTTTTCCTTATCTCCACAAGAAACCATTTCCTAGAAGATTGGGTAGGAATCGCCAGCTTGGCATAAATGTGTCCAAATGTGAAATACTTTCCCCCAAGTTTGCCTGATCAAACAGCAGTAAGGTAATAGTAATTGCCACATTCACAATACACTCTAAAAAATAGTGTATCAAACAACAATGTATTGCATCACACCAGGGTTTCTCAAAACACGCCTAAAGCAGGGTCCTGCTCAGACAATCCATGAAGATCATTTTCATTTAATCAGTTTATCTTATGAAAAGACAAGGGGGCCAAAAATGTAATGCTTGGGATTTTTATGTCAAATACTATTGGGTTCTAATTCCTAAGCATGCAAAGCATGTGTTCGCACTAGTTAAACTCTAAGAAAGGGACTTTGAGGGACACAGCCAGAAGCATACACATACATGGTTTCCACAACTCCATCCTATTCCTTGTCTTTAGAGGAGGCTGAAATAGAAAGAACCTACTATTTCTAAAGGAGGAGGTTGAAACTAGAATAAAATGAAAAAGAATGAGTCTTAAATTTTATCCAATGAAATAACATAGGTATGTATCCATTTTCAAGTATTTCCAACATGTTCATAAAAAAATTTCTCAATCAGATTCATTTCACATGATTGCTTGCACTGTTTCTTTTAGTATTGGGAACAGATAACCTTTGATTAAAGAAAATATAAAGAACATCTAAGTACAAAAGCCAAAGGAGGCTAATACAAAGGTATAAGATCATTATACCAACTGAAAAAAGAAAAGTGAACATTAATTTAAAGCTTAAACTAATATCAACCGGAGGAAACATCAGTATCCATCCCTTGTTTGGCCCACAAATCCGCCATTTCATTAGATGATCGAGTGACATGCTGAAATCTCACATGCTTGGAAGCAGTTAATGACTTGCGTTAAAACTAATTCAAGATAAATTAATGGGTTTACCACACAACTGCTCCAATTCATTTTCTAAAAGCTGTAGCAATTTTGCTTTGGTCCTCCTATAAACCCAAGCTTGACTTGTGTGATCCCAATCAAACCTAGATGGTCCACTGAAAGAAAATTCAACAGTTTGAACTTAGTAGCATCAAGAATATATGTAGAAGGAAGAACTATAAGAATGATAGCTGAAAATACAACAAACTTGGATACACTCCACAGGAAACCACAGCAATCATTACCTACTACCATTAAATTGAAAAGTAAAATAAGCCAACGCATTGGGATAAATACTTGTCTAGACCATTCAAATCATTTAATCTACAAGTTCCATGAGCAAAATACCTTGCCGGGGAAGACAACCAGATCTGCCTATTTGGTGTTTGCTTGTTCAAAACGTACGTGCCTAAGCTCCCAAGTTTTAAGGTTAAAACTTGATTCTGCCAAAAACATGCTAACAATGATTTAAACCAAACAGATAACTTCTCATGCATGTGTGATCTCTTGTGAAACATATCCAGTGGAGATCATGGACAAGAGCCCAATGGGGAGGTTGGAGCATAGTTGTCAATTTCGTTTTGGACCCATTTCCTTTAGCTCCAAACTGAAATATTTCCACCAATTCGAATTTTGGTGAAATATTTTGGAGTTCTCTTTTGGAAAAATATACATAAATGATATGTATATAGATAGAGCAAGGCTCCCCTAAGCTCGAGCATAAGGAGAAAATTTCGTAAGCTCGTGCTTGTGGGGCCCACCTTTGGTCCACCCATATGGACCAACACCTTTGGTCCACCCATATGGACCAAACACATGACCCCCTTAAATTGCACATGTCCACCAACTTTCGGTAAAATCCAAATTTACTGGACCGTTGGATTGACTATATATCAATCCGAATGGATTGTTGACCATTAAACTCTTGGGCCCATATGGAGATGATAGAAATTATGGTTGGGACTGATTTTTTGCAGGGAGGAAGATCCTAGGGAGTCCTTGAAATCCCCCCACCCCCATCCCCATGTGGGTCCCCAAAGTGGGCCCCACCACACACTTGAGCTTACCTTATCCTAAGCTTGAGCTTGGGGGAGCCTTACTCAGTGCATAAGATAAGATGATGAAATTTTAAAATAACATATAAATGGTTCTCTTACACATATGAACCAATTTGCCAATCCCATTTTAAAAGTGGGAGTATGCTCTCAATATTTAAGATCCATGCAATGTGCCTACCTATGATAAAAACCCAACCGGCACTCATTCCAAAAAAATTTACCAGAGTCAGTGAGAACCACAGTTGGATTTATGACAATGTAAAAACATAATTTATTCTATTGGAGCTCATTAAATAATTTAGAAGAGAGTGAGACAGACCCAATGGTGGTCCTCATTCGACTTGATTTTTAATCTTTATTATGCCTATATATCTATGGCTATGTGATATGAGATGCATAAATTTACGAATAGTGGGCCCAAGGGTTTAATTAAAAAGTGAGAGCAAGCTATATGAACTCTATATGAAGAACATTACTTTTCTAAATTCTAATCTTACCCCATAATCTATATCAACCCCATCAATTTGAATGCAATCCCCATATTCCTGACAGATACACAAAAAGAGGAAAAAAAAAAACAAAGGGCAATTAGAATCAAACAAAAGTAAAATCACCGCACGCAAAATCCACAAAAACAAATGCATGAATTCACATCAAGAACAAAGAAATCTACAGTACACAATGCATAATAGAGAAGCTAAAATTGAAAAAAAAAAAAAGAACAACAAAGAAGCTATTTCTATAACTGAGACGATGATGAGAATCAATCACCTCAAGCTTCTCTTGCAGATCCTGTATTGTCTCATCTGCCAGTCTATGAAACTCATCCTCCTGAAGAACAGACCTACATTTCATCATCAAACCATTAGCAAGATTCAATTTTTAATCCTCTGATCCATTGCATCTCAGCAAAAAAATGATTCTTAAACACTAATCCCCCATTACAGAAGAAGAAGAAGAAGAAGAAGAGGAAGTCGATGAAGATGAAAAACCTAATGATTGGATTACGAACCGATAATCAATGGCGGCTGGTCCTTGTGCATCGTCGAGATCCAAAGAGCGGGAGCTGAAAACCCTAGAATTCGTGGGTCTGAGATTTCGGGTAATCTGGGAAAGAGAAGATGAGAAGCGGAACCCTACGGGAGGTGTGGAAGGTTGTGGAGATGGAGAGGAAGCGAGAGGAGAAGATCGATTACAGAGCGGTGGATTTGAAAGGAGTAGTAGTCTTCTCGTTCTCGTCGAAGATAGATGTCTTCGCAGAGAAGCCATTCGCGGCTCTCGAGGGCGCGAAAGAGCCAAAAAAAAAAGGAGTCTAGATCGTATGTGTGACGCACTGTCGAGGCTTGAGCTACTTCGCCTATTTATTTATTTTTTCACTTCTAGCATTTCTTAAATTCAATTTTTCGAATTTCATGACTTAATTCATATGATGTCCAACTCTGGTGGATATTATTTTTCTTTAAACTTTTTCATTTTACATCCTATTGTGTAATTTATCAATATTTATATCATACACTTTCTATGGCTAGAAAATGAATTTATTTTTTATGAAGTACAAAAAATGATATTTTGTTAAAAGTAAATACACATCTTACTATTATTTTTCGGAATTTTTTTTTCTCAATATGCTGCATAAAATTGATGACATCATGGGACAGTCCTATGATATTATGGGATTTATCAATATATATGATATACACTCTTTGTAAGATAATCAGTTTCTGTGACATGCATTATTTTCATGATATTGTGGGATATGTCAAGTGAGGTAAATGTTGACCAAGATCACGCGGCTCTTGTGGCATTTTCTTAGATGAAGTTGGAAAAATCAGATTTAAATAGTAATATGTCAAAACTCCTTTTTTTAAGCATAACTTTCATTTGAATATGTTTTGGGGATAAAACATTATTTGAAAATAAGATAGGTTTTACAGATTTTGACCATGCAGTTGCCCTAGCACCTAACATTTTCCTATCAATAGTTGAAGTTCAAAGAATTTCTACAAAGCTGTTATACAAAGTCCTAGAGCCGCGAGATATCACACCATGTTATGTCTTACATCTATAGAATATCCTATATCCGATATCATATAATTTTCCTTTTATTCGTAACCTTTTAGATTGCTTTGTTATAAGGACAACTCAACAAAATGATTTTAAATTTCAATCGTTAACGGGTAAATGTTAGGTCATAAGGCAGGTGTGCAATTAAAATCCCTATATTTTATCCATGGCAGAGCCCAATTATTTAAAATCTGAATGGTGAGTAAAAAAAATGCTATTCTCGTGCCAATTCACTTGTAGTTTAAGTGGTGCATCTCTCTTGTATGTAAATCAGTAAAATAGTAAATGATCCCATATTGTAAAGTTGATGGTGTGGGGCTTGCATAGGGCATGCTTATGGGTGTTAAAGATAAAAGAAAATTGTCTTTTTCTTGAATGGGATATGGTAAAATCTGACTATAGTTTGTTTTGAGCACATCATGAAAGTTATCAAAGATAATACATATGATTAAACTATTTGAAATTTTTTTTTTTTGTTCCATGCATGAATTATTGGATAGTATTGTCTGTCTACGGTTAAGATAAAATTTGGTGATTCCACATGTAAGATGGGGACAAGTATTTTAAGCAATTTAAACTTTTAACTAGCATCTTTTTAATTGGTATCCACTATTGTAGAGACTCGTGAAGTACTAAAACCATCTAGCATATTGTAAAATTTATCAAGTTTAATACACTGAAATAAAAATCTATAAAAAAAAGAGTATGTATTTCGTGTACATATAGTGAAACTTGGTGAGGGTCCATATAAGAATATAAGACAATGATATTTTTATTATAGTGATTTAGATTTTTTGATGGAGAAGCCTCATACGCAGACTCATAAATTTCTTGTCAGTTTGAGCCATTTGTCGCAACTTTTGCTATGTTGATGGTAAATAATATCTAGTCTATCTAGAGGTTTCTGTTTAAAAAAAAGTTTCGGTCAAAAATATTAGTTCTGTAATTAGATTTTCCTTTATTTTCTTGGTATTAACTTCCTAAGAAAATAATGATAGTGTGAGGTCTTACAAAGAAAAATCAACAAGGCAAAGACACTTTTCTTATGCACTCAAAGTAAAAATAAGCAATCTTCAATTTTTGGGATTCTATTTCAGGTGCATTAGTGCAGTAGTTGTGGGATTTTCTCTTTGGGGCGAAGTTCATATCCTCCTTGGTGAGAAGGAAAAAAATATATACAAAATCAACCGCTGAAAATTATAAATTGTTGCTGCACCAAACACGTAACGAAGAATGACATTGGATTTTCATTTCTATCATTTTATGTGGCAAATGCATTAAAAAAATGCACTCTTAATGCGGTGATGGCTGGGTAATTATTTCAAACAAAGATCATTTGATGGCCATATGTAGACATCCACTTTTATTTTATTTCTGAAAATTTAGACCCTTAGTAGAAAGACATTGTTTGGAATTAGGACCCATTTGAAAAAAAAAAAAACAAGCTTTTATTTTAGATTCTACAATTTTATTTATATATTAGAGTGGCCGGTAAACATCTGTATTCATCATTTAATTAAGAGTTTTTTGTATATACCCCCTTAAGGTTTGTAGGATTTGTAAATAGGCCCCTAAGGTTTTAGAATTTAAAAATAGGCCCTTGCATCTTCATTTTAATACCTTCCGTATCCCTAAAATCAATAGTTTTCCAAGCACCATAGGTTTTTAGAGCGAAATGACACTTTTGTCCATCTCTTTTATCCTTATATGCATAATTTTAAAAGCTTGGACTCAAATTGTTATTATAGAGTATGTAACATTAACAATTGCACTTAGTGGGAGAGAATAACCTTGCATAAATTCATTATTTCTTATCAATACAAGGCTCATTTCATTAAATCCAAATTGATCATGACGACAATCAACACCTGTACTTAAAATCGTTTATAATTTATCCAATCCATACATGGCCCACCATCGGGTTAATGAAAGTCTTAAAATACACGATTATGGTTCATGTATAGGGGTGTCAAAGAAATATTGGGGAGCGGGCAAATGTAAAAAAATATATTAATTTTTAGAAAATTTTTTTAGGAGGGTGGGGGTATTTTTTAGAATTTGCAGGGGGAGGGGGGGATTTTTAAAATTTCTCAAATATGGGTGGGGGCTCCAATCCCCAGGCCTTTGTACTTGGGACCACCCCTAGTTATGTGCATGAGAGAGTTATTGAGAGAAATTATTGAGATTTTATATAAAATAAAAGTATTTTTATAAATAATAATATATTTATTTTTGTTTTACGAATGTAAGGGCAAAGTTGTTATTTATATAAAAATCCAACACTAATCTCACGGTGGCTGCCCATTTTTGTTAAAATATTGATTTTGGCGACATAAAAGGTATTAAAAAGGAAAAGAAGGAGCCTATTTACAAATACTAAAACCTGAAAGGCCTATATACAAATTCTACAATTCTTAGCGGGGTATATATGAAAAAAAAACCTTTTAATTAAAAATACCTGTTTTTAACATCTTAAGAACACTAGTGATGGATGCTATTTTGCCGAAAAATTTTATTTGCACCCACAGTTTTTACAAAGCACACCCACAGGCCACATATGCACAATCATGTAAATTTTTTTTCACAGGGGTGGGTGTGCTCAATAAGGTGTGCTGAGCAAAAACAGTGGGTGTAAATAAAATTTCCCTATTTTGCCCAAAAACCTTCCCATCTCCTCCGCTTCTCTTCCTCTCTTGATCAACCACTCTCGCTCCTATCTCTCTCGTTGCGTTGCCTGTTGTCCGCCATCAACACCACCAACACTGTTGTCTCTCCCGTAGGTACTAGGGTTCTTCTTCTTCTTCTTCTTCTTCTTCTTTTCTCTCTCTCACTAAAGTAGAAATCAAATCATGTACCTTATGTAGCTGTTGGACGAACTCTTGGTGATTGTTTTCTTTCAATACTTGAAACCATTTATCAAAGCTCTTGTTGGAACTAAGAGTTTTTTATTTTTTTGAATAATCTTATCAAATAGACTAATTGTACATTAGAACTTGAAAGTTAAAGTTTTTATTTTAGATCTTAATCCATTTGGCTCTTATTAAATTAGACTATAGTTTTCAAATGGCCCCTTAGTGAGCAATCAATTTGAGGGTAACAAAATGGGCAATAGGTTTTTCAATAGGTGTGTGCTATGTATTGTTACTGATGCAATCATTTCCTCTCATTCTGCAACTCATAGGAGAACTTGTGAGGATCTACAATGAGACCCACCCACCTGCTAAAATTCTAAATTATCTAATATAAATGCCCCCTCTTGTATGAGCCCCATAAATTTTTTTTCATTTTGATAGGAGATGGGGCTACCATTACTTACCATTACTTTAGTTATGTATAATAATGTTGTTTTTTTTAATGTTTTATTCAAATATATCATGCTTGTTAAAATTTATGGTGATGTAGTGAGGCATTTGTCTTGATTGTTTAAGATTTGATAGGTGAGCATGGCTTCTTGGTTTAGAAGGAAGGAAATGGATTTGTTGTTTTTGTTTTAGCAATTTTTTGGGGGGTTTGAGGGTTATTAATTTGGGTCTAATTTATTCTTCTTCAGCTTCTGGAGTGTCTTTCCAACATCCATCCAAGCAACCCACAGGTAAGCGTTCAACCCTTCTCTGCAGTCTTACTCCTTTTGCATCTGCAACTTACCAATCGATTCCACATTTCACAAGAATGGTGTGGAACTGGTAAAAGCTCTTATTTTTTCCTCTCTCTCTCTCTCTCTGGGGCAGTTTTGTTCAACGTTGTTAGCATTATAGCTGATTTTGGCAACTGGTGCAATCATTATAGCTGATTCTGTTCTATTGCCTCTTTAATTGGGAAAGTGTGGGACCTTTTGTGTTTAATTCTATTTTTTGTTAAAAAGAAATGGGCAGTGAATATTGTTATGTTGGTTTCTGTATTTAGGTATTTAGAAATGGGAATATCAGTTCATTCCAGCCTCATACAAGTCACTGCGAGGATTCTTTTTGGTGTTTCTTGCGTGGGTTTTATTTTTGGAGCGAAAATGAAATCAGTCTCCTTTTTTTATTTTTTTGAATTTAAGGAACTTATATAAAAAAACCATTATTTTTTTCCTTCTAGCCTTACTCCATGTTCCATATTTCACAATGGCTTAAAAGTATTGTTTTGCTACATGAGGTCTCCTTTACAGGTTGGTGTTATGTTCAATTTGACAAGGTTATGGTTTCATTGTCTGCTCATTGCTCAATATTAAAAATATTCTTTTTATTGGTCGCTCAATATTAATATTCAACTCACATGCTGCTGCAACACTTAGATATAGCATCAATGTCTGAATTTTTGCAATACTTGTTTGTTGAAGAGCAAGATAATCAGAGTCATTCAGTGGGATATCGTAGGCATGGATTTCAGTGGTGGCTACTGGCTAGTTGGGATGTTAGTGGTGCTATTCAATTTTATGTGGATGCACTTCCAAATTGAGTTATTGGCAATATGATCTTCACTTCTTTTTTTTATGAGCTTCACTCCTGCAGGTCTTAATTAGTTGCAGCACTGTTTTTTATGTGATATAGATAGAACTCATGCCTTAAGAAAGAGACCCTGACAATGGATTTTGGTTATTACTTGGAGGTTTTGCTTATGTGGTGTCAAGTGTCAACTCATCTTTGAACTCCCGCCAGTCACGTTGGTTGTTAAGGATAAAAACTTTTTGGCTGGCAAAATTGATTTTGTAGAATTTGCTATTTCTTTATTGTGAGTTGTCCAGTACTCTAATTGTGTTTTCTTCTTTCTGATGAATCCCCTTGGATTCTAGAAGCAGATTATAAGGTCAAGGGTAAATTTGCAAAGGACAAAGTCTGTTTCTTGAGTTAGATCAGGCATTATGTGCCTAGATCTTTAGCTTAAACTTAGCAGGAACAAAAACATTATGCGTAGGATTTTTTTTTCCCACAACATCATCAATCCTATCTGCAGTTGTCTTCTCTCCTATTAAAATTATTTCATTGATATTTTCATTATAAAAACTATGTATTGTGCCCGAATCTTTTACTTAATTCTTTTATGCAGGAAAAAATGTAACCTGTTTGAAAGCTCAATTTTTTTTTTATCACAAGCGTCATCAATATTATCTTCAGTTGTCTTTTCTCCCATCGAAGTACTTCATTGATGTTATTGTGATAACTGATAAGCACATTTTTCCAATTTACTGCTTCAAATCTGAAGATCATTGATATTACCATGGTAAGAGGTGCCTTTCCACTCTACCGCTTCAGCCAAAGTTTAAGATCGATCTTTCTCATGCGTTCAAATGCTTTGCTGCCAAAAGGTGTCATCATTTCATCAACTACCAGTACCCAATCTCAAGTTAATTATGCGAGAGCAGCCATCCTTGACCATAATTGCGATTTCCTGCATGTGCCAGTTATATGCCAATTAAAATGGAATCTATGCTGCTACCATTTCTCTGCTGCCATCGAGCCAACGATATCTTGGCAAGGTTCCTCTCATGCCATCTTGTTGAACAAGCTCGAAAGTGCTTTGAAACATCACCATACAGATGAAGCTTGGGAAGTGTTCAAGGATTATAAAAGCTTACATGGGTTTCCCAGACAGGGGATTGTGAGTAAATTGATCATTGAATTGTGTTATGCATCCGACTCTGGGTGGCTTCAGAGAGCATATGATCTAGTGCTTGTGATTCTAAAAGAAAAATCTGATTTGCTTCACTATGACTTCTTGAACAGGCTAGCTGTTGCATTAGCGAGAGCTCAGATGCCTATTCCTGCCTCCACAGTCATAAGAATAATGTTTGAGAAAGAAAAATTCCCATCGATGGACACGTTGAGTATGGTGTTTCTTCACCTGGTGAAGACACAGATTGGGACATATATTGCTTCTGAAATCTTGATTGAGGTTTGTGAGTGCCACTTGCTTCATACAGAGAAGCATGGTTCTAAAGTTTCTAAAATATCAAAGTTGTTGACTTTGAACACCATGATCTTTAACCTTGTTTTGGATGCATGCGTGCGATTTGGTGCAACGCTGAAGGCCCATAAAATAATACAGGATGCAATGCCACAGACAGGAGTTATTGCTGATGCAGACTCCATTGTTATTATGGCTCTTATTTATGAGAGGAACGGGCAGAGAGACGAACTCAAGAAATTAAAAGAACACGTTGATAGAGTTTCATTAGATCACCACTACCAGCATTTTTATGACAGCTTGCTAAGTTTGCAATTCAAGTTTAATGATATTGATGCTGCTGCAGGTGTTGTGTTGGATCTGTATCGATGCCAACATTCTTTTCATTGCTCCAGTCCGCTTCTTAAGAGGAATGCTGAGTTAGGCAAGACTTCTCTGGTTCCAGTTGGGTCACGCAATCTAAGGGATGGACTGAGAATTCAAATCATGCCTGACCTGCTGCAAAATGATTATGTAGTTGGAGTGCGAAACCGACCGGAGCTTGTTAATTTTGTGGATGGGAAGCTTGTTGTTACTCACAAGGCCCTTGCGAAACTTATCAATGGATATGTAAGAGAGAAAAGGGTCAGGGAATTGTCGAATGTTTTCGTAAGCATACAAAAGTTGGGTTTTCCGGCAGAAGCTCTTAATGTGAGCTCTGATGTGATAGATGCTTGCATTGAGTTGGGATGGCTGGTGACTGCCCATGACATTCTAGATGACATGGAATCTGCTGCAATTCCTGTTAGGCGGGTGACATATACATCTCTTCTGAGAGCGTATTGCAGAGGGAATCGGTTTAGTGAAGCCAAAGTGCTCATCAAACAAATGAGAAAAGCTAGCTTACCCATTAGTTTGTCTGATGAGCAGGTTATCTCCTCATGCATGTCGGAAGATGGCACCACTATTTCTCTCAGCCCTATAGCTTCAATGTCACCCCAGGAATCTAGTTTGGCCAAATCCTTGTTGCGAGAAACCAAAGAAGAATCATCGACTTCTCCACTGGTCTATGATATCAATTCTTCGATTTATTTCTTTTGCAAGGCCAAGATGATGGAGGATGCCTTGAAGGCATTCCGAAGAATGCAAAGAATGAAGCTTCAGCCCACAGTGCAGACTTTCAGTCATCTGGTAAACGGATATTCTTCCTTACGGATGTATCGTGAGATCACGATATTGTGGGGAGAAATAAAGAGGAGCATCGATGAAGGGGTTTTAGATGCAGACCGAGACTTGTTCGATTGCTTGCTGTGGAATTTTATCAGAGGTGGTTACTTTGAGAGAATGATGGAGATCATTGGTTACATGACAAAACACAGTATGTATGTTGATAAGTGGAAGTACAGAAGAGAGTTCCTGAAATTTCACAAGGATCTCTATCGAAGCTTAAAAGCATCGAATGCCAAAACTGAAGCTCAGAGTAACAGGCTTGAGCATGTTCGAGCTTTTAGGAGATGGGTTCGTATTGACCATTAAGTGGAGTTCATTGAGAGGTTCTAAGTGACAATTTGGTCTGAATAGGTTCTTTTTATTTACTGTCACTGCTTGATGGCTGTGGAACACCTTAAGGAGTCCATCAAAATCACTGTCAGTTTTCCAAATTCAATGGTATGTTAATTTGTACATTCTCATGATTACAATTAAAAAAAAAAAAGGTTTCAATGACCTGTTCTTCTAAAACAAAATATTACACCACTCCAAGTCATGCTATTTAATGAATTGTGGCCATGTGAATGCCTCACTTCAAGTAACGGCTGTAGCAACATAGTTTCTGTTATTTCTATAGCTTATTTTCTAAATGTATCAGAGCTTTATAATAGAATGTAACTTTTTGTTAAAATGTTGATTGTTTTTGATAAAAAACCCTTACTACATTCTGTTTAAGGATTGATGTTTGATGGAGCGCCCCACTTGGCAGTCATGAGGCCATGACCTAGTGTCTGAATCACATACGGAAATTGTAATACTAAGGTGCCATTTTGCTGAATAATCTTGAATGGGGCTCCTGGAGAATGTTTTGTTGGAGACATTATTTTTTTAAGAAAAAAAGCGTTTGAATGCATGGGGTTTGAGTTTTGATATCTGTGGCTGTGAATTTAGGACTTACATGGTAATCAGTTCTTTTCATCCCATGCATTTGTCTTCAGTCTTTTTTGAGTCTAACCACCGTATCATTCTCTACTAGGAGAAGGCACTGTGTTTCTCTGAAAAGAAAGGAAAATGATGAGCAGGAGCAATTGAATAGGGCTTTTTTTTCTCCTCCACTGAGGTCTCGTGTAAGCTTCATTACCAGGTGGGATGAATAGTTGACTGGTTTCCAGTACATTTTGCTCTTCAGATATCATGATTCACTCTTTGCCACGTAAACGAAGAAAGAAGTATCCAAAAGCTCTCCATTCAATTTATTGACTCTTGCTATGGTTCTGTTTGAGAGTGTTGCTGAAATTCAAATATTGACTCTTGTTATGGTTCAGCTTTGAGTGTTGTTTAAAGTTCGGTTAGCTGGAAGAAAGACACAGATCAAAAGTCAACATTCATCGGTGCTGTATGTAAATTTCTACTAAGTAAGAAGAAATAATCATTACAAGGATGTATATTTAATGGCATCGGAACATTTTGTCATTGCTTTTCTTTAAAGAAAGCTGTTTTTCACCTTCAGGTAGCGGCCTTGCACGTGGATGATGTGTTGGATGGATTGAGTGCTTCCCAACAGGCTTTTTGATTACTTTGCTACAGGACCAGGAGAGGACAGTAAGGTTAATCTGACCCATTTCCAGTTGTCTCCATTTCTGGTATGTTGTATACTAGTAGATATTTTTACAAGAATAAGAGGAAGTACATTGGTTGGTATCTGTCAAATGCGAATCGCTTACCCTATTTTGCATTTGGAAACTTTTTCTATGGATTGGTTTGGAAGACAGCTCTTTATGTTTGCATCTGTTCCAGTGCTTGCTTAACAAGCCTTTTTGACTGCAGTAGAGACCATGTTTATCCAAGTTTCAATGATCTAAGGGTTGCAAATCTCGACTATAATGGCATGCAAGCAATGTCCAAAAATTTGAGGGTTAGAAGATCAGTACCAACCACTTGCTCATGCAAGCGGAAGACAGCTCTTTATGTTTACACGGTTACACCTAGCCCTATTGGGTGCTCTTTTCCTCATTAGACAAGTTTTGGATAAATTACCCCAGGATATCTGTCACAAACATTAGACAAGTTTTTGAAATATTGAAAAAATCCCAAAAAATGGGAATAAAATCGGGAAAAATAGGGAAATCTAAAAACCATTTTAAATAGTGTTATCATATTTAACATTTTTAATTATTTAACAAAATATTTTATTTTCAACAACATTTTTCCAATAATAACCTGAGAAAAACCCCCAATTTTAAAAGTATCCTATGATTTTTTTGAGACAATAATTTTTTTGAACTCAAGTCAATTTTAAAAGTATCCTATGATTTTTTTGAGACGATAATTTTCCCAGAACCAACATTTGTGACAATGCCCAAGATACTTAATCTTAGACGGTCCAGATTATGGGTCACTCCATGCTTTGAGATTTAATTCGCCTATGCATTAGAATTTAATTCCCCTTGAATTGTAACCCAAATGTTCATAAATCGTAAATCTAGATTGCAAAATAAATTAGGATATTGTATTAATGGCTTGGAATCTCATATTTCAGGGCCTGTTTGTTGAAATACAAATTCATGTATGTAAGTGGTTAAAAAAAAAAATTAAGATCCAAGGTGAATATACAAAAAATGCTCACCAAGTAACCTACCCTTTAATGGAAGTGATTTAAGAGAAGATGTGAAATGAATACTCAACGCCATCACCCTTGTAATTCTAATCCTAGGAAAGGAATACCAAACGGCATCGCCATGAGGGGATGTTGGCATCACCATGAGGAATGATCCTGCATTTGGATAGGTTGATTGAACATTCCCAAATTTGTTCTCAGCCGCACAATCCATGCAAGTAGACCCATGGAGCAGAATCGCTGAAACGATTGATTATTGTTTTTTTTTTAATTGAAACAACTTCAAATCAAAATAGGGGAACCTCAAAAGACTCAAGTAAATGCTCTATTACTCTACCGCTGTCCCTACATTAGCTTTGGGTATTTTATTCTTTTGATGATTTAATGGTTGTACTTTTGATTCTTGTTCCTACCTTACAATTTCAATTAGATAGGAGACCTCTTCTATCACCTTTATCAGATTGGGCATACTGATGAGTGGTACATTGGTATTTCACATAAAGTTATAATAACTAGCAAGTAGCTAGTGTCGGCAGAATCCACCTAAAGTACCTGTTATGACCTACCATTGTATTTGTTTGTTTGTCTGTATAGATAGTATTTACCATGTATTTGTTTGTTTGTTTGTCTGTGTGGTCAGTAGGGTGATTCCCAGTATAACCTACACTGTAATTGTTTGTTTGGGTATAGGGTAGATATAAGATTCATATGAAATGAAAGCACTAGTATATAATATAGTTGCATGCATGGTTGGATTTATCAAAAACACATCTGTCAGTAAGCTCTTAATGCAATAGTTTGTAATCCAACCACTTGCACAACTTAGTCCCACCAATAGAAAATGGGCTACTGTTAGACTCAGTACTGAAAATAAACAATTGTACAATAGTAATGACAAATGGATGAAAGTAGACTGGATATAAATGAGATCCAAGCAATGGAAATCTACTGGTGGAATTAAAAAGAAGAAGAATAAGTAGAACATATGCCTTATGCAGAGCCTGCCATCCCACCCTAAGGCAAGCTATTTTACAGAGGGAAGCGGTGCAGCATAGCTTTATCAATTAGGTGGAGTTATAAGGTTATAAACTACACATATTTGGACTTTAGAGATCGGCTCAAACATCATACGGAATCCTGTCTCTTCACATGATAAGAACTTTGGATCTTTCACTTTTTAATATATATTTTTTATAATTTTTAATATATAATATACATTATAAATATTTATATTTATAATAGATTTAAATTCAACAACATTCTTGATTCTATTCCTTAGAATAATGCTCACATGATCTTACTAAACAAGTTTTACACAATTATTCTAAGCAGCAGAATTTGTCGTAATGATGTCAAACAAGTTCTCCAAAGCATGCTCTCAGCACAACTCAATCCTGGTCTATGGTTCAATTCTCAGTTGATTTTATTCATCTCATCCACATAGATATATAAGGTATACAATCGAGAGATATGTAGTAAGTTACAACTGAATAACAAAGAGAGAAAGAGGATAAGGTTGACTGGGTCATCACCGCTTTGATCATTCCTTTCAAGCAGAAAATGCGCCTTCTGCGCTCATGGGTGCACCCTCTACAATTTATGATTATTTTTGGTATCCTGATTCTGAAGCCACTCATCACTTAAATGCCGATCTCCGAAATTTGAACCCGCCTTTAGAGTATACTGGGCAGGACTCTGTTAAGATAGGTAATGGTACAGGTGTGGCCATCTCACACATTGGGCATTCTTTCCTTCGCTCTCCTCAGCGTGCCTTTGCTCTTAATGATGTTTTGCATGTTCCCTCTGTTTCCCAAAGTTTACTTTCTGTATCCAAGTTCACTACTGACAATAATGTTTACTTCGAATTTCATCCTCACTCTTTCTTTGTTAAGGATCGACATTCGGGAAACATTCTTCTGCGTGGCCAGAATAAAGGCGGTCTCTATTGTTTACCTGTTGATAGCCATGCTCCTAGTCAACCAACTGTCCTCATTGGTGAACGAACTTCCATGGATATGTGGCATCAAAGGTTCAAATCTCAGGTGATTTTATTCATCTCATCCACATAGATATATAAGGTATACAACCAAGAGAGATGTAGCAAGTTACAACTGAATAACAAAGAGAGAAAGAGGAAAAGGTTGAGTGGGCCATCTATGCAAACTAGCTCTTATCGTTGACACCTGGCATAGAATTGAGAGCAACATAGGAATGATAAAAATGGCAAGGTTGGAAAACTCGCGACTCATAATCGACTTGTCAAGCTCTAAAATATTGATTTGGAAGAGTCAATTCGACAAGTCATGAGAGTCATGTTTTCTTAAAAAATATTTAAAAATAGATCAAATGCTTATAAAATTTAGATAACGTGCATTCACATGTATTAATAATAATAAACTCAAATTAGTTAATTAATTACATTTGAATCAATCATTTTTAAATTGCTAACTTCAAACTTCCGGCATTAACTACTTATATTTGACTCGGCTGAGTTTGCCCTAGGTTTGACTAAGTCTTTTGTCAAAATGAGGTGACTCGGCAGAGTCAAGTCAACCTGTCAAGTTTTCCAACCTTACCAAATGGGCCCTCAAGGTCCCATCTACATTGCTAGATTATATCATTCACCCCTCTCCTCGTATCGATTACACCTCACTTTAATAATGTGCTCATTTGACCATGAATTCCTATGTATTCAATTCATATGTTCTCTAATGCAAACAAACACACCCCTGTATTCTTGTATTCAAAAGAATGTTTGTCATCAGAACATAGCCATTACAAATTATGAATCATCTCAACTTTTACCCTAAATGAACCGGGATCAATAACAGGAGGTGAACTGTAAACCATCTGACAAAAATCTGCGATATGATTTATTTTTTGCACTGCATCTTATTTATTTATTTTTTAAATTTGGATTCCAATTTCTACAATACTTACAAAAAAAAAGAGGAAAACAAATAGAAATATTGATAATCGAATGGGATGAATTATGGTTTTTAATGTCTACAATCTATATCAATCCTATCTGCCTAAAATGTCTCCCATTTTACATGTTGGTCATCACTGTGGGAGTGTCTTAAAAATTCTGAAACTGTCTGCATATATAGAGGAGAATTTGACTAATAAACTGTTTCCAGGGCCCACTTTGATGCACACCAATCATGGGGGAATGTGGAATCCATCCAAATACTAAATTAAATGTAGGCCAAATATCAATATGTTCTGATGATTCTAACAATCTATTTAAGGGCAGCATTATAAATGTTAAAAAATTGGGGCTCTTGAATTGATCGATAATCACGTCAGTTATCTGCTCAATCTGAGTCCCCGTGATTGAGATGCATCAAGGTGGATTTGCAAGTATCAAACTTGAGAGTTCTATACAATTGTTTGATTAAAATGTGTCACAGTCTGATTAGAGGACGTCGATGTCTGATTCAAAGTTGATGTGGATTTGGGCTTAATTCTCCAGGATCTAATGCAGGCCTTGTGAATAGGCCATCGCATGGTGGATGTACTGTTGGATTGTTCGGTGGATGTACCGTTGGATCGTCCTCTGAACTTGATCCAACCATTGAAGAGGGCCCTCAAGTCCCTGATCTTTGCTTTGATGGTACGGCAGCAATTGGCATGCATGGTCACCACTTTCCCATAATCTCTACCACTCGAACAAATCCCTCCGAAGTAAAGGGTGTCCAGGAACCTCACCCTCAGATCCAACCGATCGATCACGCCCTCTCTCATCAGCTGTCCTAGGACATCTTGTTCTTTCAGGCCATCAGAGTCATTTCTGGCAGCATACCAGGTATCAAACAGAGCTATGGTCTTGTTGTTGGAGGCCACAAAGTAGAAGCCAGTGTTGATGGGGTTAGTCCAGTCTGATGGTCGGCCATTGTAGACATCACAGCTGATCTGCAGGTCCTCTCCTTCATGGCTTAATCTCTCAAATGGATTTCTCAGCCACATCACGTCCATGTCCTGTTTTACAGACATATGGTTAGCCATTTTGACTGACATACTGGAAAAACATGGTATGAAATACATTTTATGATATAACTAGGTCAAGGATTTCATCATCATCAAAGCCTTGTCCCAACTATGTTGGGGTCGGCAAGGTCAAGGATTTCACCGTATAAATTCAAATATATGAAAAAGAGCTTGGTATGGGATTTTCTATTTTGGAACTCACGGTAAAGATGAAGTTGTATCCGCGTCTTAGAACATCAGCTAGGAAGAGAGTTCTGCTCCACATCATTTTGATGAAGTCATTAGACATGTATATTTTCTCTCCAGAGAAGTCGACACCATCAGTCACGAGTTTGTAGCAATGTAAGCCTTTGAGATTGCATCGATCAAAAGATGTCTGATCGACAGCGACAAGGAGGAGATGGTTGCGCAAGAACTGAGTATCTTCACCAAGTTGGAAGCTCTGGAGGAAGAGATCGAGCAGGCTCCCCTCTTTCGTATAAGCTTTGTTTACCACTGTGATTATAAGGGTCTTGTTCTCCATGGAAGCTCCCTCTAGAGCTGCTTTTAGCTCATCTTTAGGTATGCTAGATGTCTAAAAGCAAATGAAATATGAATCAGATCAACAATCAATCTGCTGATGTAGCCAATTGGTCCAGGAGAGAATGTTGTGCAACAATATGAATGCTATTGGAATCTATGAGACATAAGAATAAAACTATTAAAAAAGCATACCCCTTTTATTAATTATTATTACATATTGTGAGGCCAACCTATGATTAATCCGAACCCTTGGTGCTTTGGCAGCCGTCCATCAATTAATTGAATCATGATAAACATGCCTTTGTAAAACCATTTAAATTTGAGACCGTAAATGGTGATGTGATTGAACTTTAAAGTTTTGTTAAGTCTACCACTAACCCACATCATACTACTACCATCCCTTATCTTGGAAGTGGCATGAGCTTCTAAAAGAAGATCTAGAGTTTTTTTCAATAGCGCAGCACCCGCTCTACCATAAGTTGGACAACTTTGAGACTCTCATTTTTCATGTAGTGACTGATAGGAGATCTTTCAAACCTCTATACCTTGTGATTGTTAGGCTATCTAGGTGGGTTCCACAGTCTACATAGTGGACCAATAACCCCAATTGTATAAGAGAGGGTGGGAAGGGGAGAGAGAGAGGGATTGTGTGAGAGATTTATTTATTTATTCATTTTTTTCACTTTACAAGAGATTTCACTTTACAAGAGATTCAATTATTCAAAAGCTACGAGAGGGGCTACAAGAGGGGACACGAGCTTTTGCCACAAAAGAAAGAAAAGGATAAAAAGGGGACATGAGAGATGTGTATTTATTTATAATAAATATACATAGTATATATGGAATTTACCTTCATTAGTCCAAAAGGTCCAAATCCCAAACACTGCACTTTCTCCTTCATAGGTGCATTTATCACATCCATGTGTGCAGTTCGAAGACCAAGGCATGGAATTTCAATGCTCCAAACGGTGATAGATCTCATTTCATTATTGAAAGTTGAAACCCATTTAAAATTCCCTCAAGCCATTGTTGGGTCTTTAATCTGAGCAGTTTGGATCTCATATCTGGGTCCCACTGGTGGACACATATTTCTGAGCTCAGAGGATTTTTTTTTTAATCCTGTTCTCAGAGCATCTTGAGTACTTTTGGGCCATCAATCCCCATCTTGTCAAAAGGAGAGTGTTTATTGTTTAAGGTATAGGATTTTAAAACTCAATTTCAAATACTGAATTGGTCTGAAATTGGTCAAAGTGAAACCTGCAGTTTGCAATTGCTCTTTTCAATTAAAAAACAAAAATCCTTAATTGCTTATAGGCTGTTGCATAGATAAACAAAATTTAAAAGTAATTACACAAAAGAAAGTAACACCAAAGACCCAATGCAATTTAGGCTTTGGCTTGAAACCAATAGAAAACCATGAGGCACAGATCCAAACCATTTATAAACTGGGTTACACCCTCCACTATGGCCCACCCCAAGTCATCCAATATAGTAGAACATTAGAAAAACAGCAGAATATTCTTCAATTTTTGTCTCTTTTGATCATTCATCCTAACAGGAAACTCATACTGCAAAATCTTCTATAGTGTTGCATCCGTTGGAAAGATACAGAAAAAGGAAGAAGAAGGAGAAGTAAATCAATGTTAGTTACCTCGTTCTGTTGAGGAAATGAGGAGATAGATGTCCAAATAGATCGATTCCACCCACGAGAACTCAACAGTTCAAGCACCAGCAGAGAGACTAACACAATCCATGAACCCACATGGACCTTTGAGGGATCCATAACCATACCACTTTTACAGTCAAGAAGAAGAAGATGAACAGATGCATATAAAACCTTACCTCTTGCTGTAAAGAGTCCAGACTACTCCAGACAAGAGAAAAACTGGTAATTAACAAGAAAATGTATACGTTTCAGAATCCTCCCTTTCCTATAAATACTACCCTCTTCACAAGCCGAATGTACTATTTCTTCTGAAAAGATTGATATCAATCATATCTATCTCGTGTATAATTTCATAAAAGTTGCTAATGATAACATTTGGTCCACTCTTTTCTATGGTTTTCAAGTCATCCGTGCAGGAGGTTGGGGTCAAATCCATATACCAGCAGGAAGTTGTGATCTACTACTGGAGGGTTTGGATCTTGTTTTGGTTTTCTGAACAGTATGGCTTGATGGGTTAGTGGCCAGAGATCACGTGGCTTTATAGTTTGTGACTACCCTTCAATTTGACTTCCTGCTACTTGATTTTGCATGCGTCGAGCCAATCAGGGTTGGGAAAGGTCGACCCAGAGTCTTGGATTGTAAGTGTAGGATTTGGACTTTGGAGCCTTAACTTACCGTTTGGGCTGAGTCTTTGGTTAAGAAAAATCTTATAAAGAGGTTTTCAAGTCTCTCAAGTTTTTGGATGATCAAGCCAAAGTAGAACTCACGTAACTCAAAAGTCAGGCAAAAATGTAGGAAACATTAGAAAAAAAACAAGGAATCCTGGAAATTTTGAAGATTCCTCAATGATGATTTATATAGTTGATGATTGCACATTGATTTTGGTACGCACCATATTGAAACATATAGTTGAGAAAAATTCATATCAACGCAAAAAATATAAAAGTGAGGATTTTCAAATCTTATGAAGAGGAATGGACGTGAGAATTCTAAAAATTGAGGATTTCCAGGTTGGTGTGAAAATTGTAGGCGCGCAATGGAATCACATCATTATATATTTGGCTGCACTTATTTATGTATCACATACGTAAATGACGTGTGAAAATGGTGTGAAAATGGTTTGCATTTTCAGCCCCGAATTTTTACACTTTAAGAGATGTGAAAGACAACTATGTGTGTGAAAAAAGGGAGACGTAAGAAGTGGTGGTGCTACAGTAATTCGCGTCAACAACGCCCAATCCCCACTTTTGATTTATTTGAATTGTGTGGGTCCATAATCAAGATCTGGAATGTTCAGATTCTTTTAAAGGCCAAACACAGCTAGAGGGTCAATTTTCAATTGTTGATTTATCACGGGATTTGAGATATTTGCAAAAAATTCCAAACATTAAAAATCTACAGTCTAGACTTCTGTGGGGCACATTTTCATGATCTAAATCGTTAATCTTCTTTAGAATGCTAAAAACCTTCAGGAGGTGAAATTTTGCATCTTGACTCTTTATTGAACTGTTAATGCCAAAAACGGCCACGTGATCAAATCTCGTCTGTAGATGCATCAGATATTATAGAAAGAGTCCATACTCCAAAATTTGTGATTTTGGAGTTTGGACTTTTGTGGGGTCCATTTTCACGATCTGAACTGTTGATCCTATTTCTAAGGCAAAAGTAATAGAGAGAAACAAATTTTGAGTTTTGATCCAATATGGATTTTGAGAAATTTGAGAAAAATGGCATTTCTCATGTGATTTTGAAGCATGTGTGAAAATAACAAACAATGGAAAGCCTTTCCATGGGACTCAATTGCATATGGAAATGAAGCACATGTGCAAATGAATGTGAATCATTTTCCTATCACATGTGGTTTTGCCAAACAAACCTATTAAGGATTTACAATTGTTAAATGTGGTTTTTTTTAAAGTTTTTCAGGGCATGTTTAATAATAGGTAAGGAATTTGCATGTTTTAGGGGGTGTTTAGATAATGGTAGAATATAATATGATCAAATTTGAATATTGTAAGATTTCATTATCACATAATAAAATAATATCATATTATAATATTGTCTCATTTTGGTGTTTGGCAATTCTACAAATCTCAATATATCTTTCAACTGTTTAGCTATTTATAACATTTTCACTAGATGATGCATCGAAACAATAAATGAATAGAAAAACAGGGATGATTGACCAAGTGGGAACACCACTAACTAGTAGTCACACTAGAGTGATTTAATATTAGTAACCACGGTAGGGCACATTTAATTAGAAAACCATTAGACTAAATGTTAAAAACCACGAGCAATATTGTTTAATCAATGTGGGTCCACCAAACCCATGTTTTGGTTAGTGTTTTGGTTAGTTGTCTTAATGAAATATTATTTTATACAGCATATAGTTGAATATTATAGCATGAAGATTTTGTAAGAAAGTAAGATATTGTAGAATACATTCTAAGTTATCCAAACACATAGTTTTTAGGTGGGTAGATTATATTCTAAACTAGGATATAATATAGCAAAATCTTTAGAAATATATGATTTCCAAACACCCTCTAAGGATTCCTTACTAGTTTAGATTTGAATATTTCTTAGTGAGGGTTTATATAGCTAATGACTCCACATAGATATCGTTGCCTATCGATGTGCATAGCTTAGAAAAAATACTATCAATGCATATTTCGCAAAATTGAAGATTTCCAATTCTTATGGAAGGCGGTCAATCAAGAAATCTTAACACATGAGAACTTCCATTAACCCAAATCTACAATGATTTATAATTGTCTAATATAGAATTTTCAAATCCTTCTAAAAAAAACTGATGATGAACATTGAAGATTTAATTACCAAATGTGACCTAAGAAAAATCAGTGAAAAATCTCAAAAATTCGTATTTCCAAACAGGACCTAAAAGCTATTAAACTGATCTCCAATAAAGTTTTTATTTTTACCCTTCATTTTATAGCTTGATTGCACCCTATTTTAGTCGGTGGTGGTGAGTGATAAAAAGCAATTTACATCTATTTTGATGAATTCAGTGTTAAGGTTCATATAGAGCAAGCACAAAGGTACTTTGAGGAAGCAATAAGATATTGCCAAATGTGCTATTTCAGACCATAGATTTGGCCTGGCCGACACCAAAGTTTCTTTTAGTATTTTTCTGTACAGTTCATGTTATGTCATTTTCCTCAATTTTTCTTAAGCCTAGACAACACACGTTGTTATTGGTCCCATCCATTTCCTGGTTAAATTTAACGGCTTCATTACTCTTCACATTTTCTTTTCTCATCGGGTGATGAAAAAGTCTCATCATGATAAAAATTTCTCCATTAGATTAGAAAGTCTCATCATGTCTTTTTCATTATTTTAATTACTAAACTCTCTTACATCTAAATTACATATATCTAAAGTAGCAATTTGGATTTATTTTAAATTATGTTTCCTATCACTAACTATTTAAAAACCCAACATTTAGAAGATCTTCTATTATAACTCCACAGGAAATAACCCATAAACAATATTTGCAAGCTTGGTTTAAAACAAATGAATAAATATAAAATAAAATAAAAAACTGAAAGCCTAGACAGGCAGTTTAAGAAATAAAGCCTAAGCTACAAAGATAATGATTGATCTTATGCTACCATGATTATAACAATGTACCTTTCCTTGATTAGTTTTTTTTTTTTTTTCATATCACTGGCTATCTTCTATAAAACAGACTTAAATTCTATTCTAAGGAAGATTATATATATATATATATATATGTAGTGTAGATTTTATTTATTTAATTTTAAAGCACTGTTAAATCAATGAAAGAAATAAGCATTTTTTAATTTTTTTTAGTTATTTTCTTTTTTATTTCAGTAGAAAGTGCCAAAATAAACCAATTGTTATATATACTCATAGCCAAGGTTTTTTTTTTCCTTCTTTTGACCACTTTCCTTTTAATTTTGACTTTCAAATAGAGCCCTCTTACTAGAGCCTAGATAATCTCTGAATCGTTATCTCCCTTTCGTTTTTTAAATCCTTATCTCCATAGGTTCCTTTAGGGGTGTACAAAACCAATACCCAACCTGACCCAACCCATCAACCCGACCCAACCTGACAAAAACTGACCCCAACCCACAGCACAACGGGTCGGGTACAGGTCCAAATGTGTAACTCATTTTATAAACGGGTCGGATATATATGTAGTACATATCCGACCCATATGTACCCGACCCAACCCTACATAATACAAACCCTAGTTATCCAATAAAATATGTTTGATTCTTGCCTCTTTGGAAACGGTATCCACCTTACCCAAAGCCCATCTAGCATAGGTTAGAGCTGCCCATCTAGAATGAGCCTTTACCCAATCAGTTTTCTTACTCACAGTTACAAATATAAGGACCACAGTTACAAATAGGTTTGGGCCCCACATTTACAAATATTAGGACCACAGTTACCGTACAATATCAGAATCAGATAGTTCCTTCAAGTTGGATATTTGTCAGTAAGACTTATAATATCTTGTGATTTGAACCCCTGCGATGAGATATGAGCTACTAAGTATAACCCATTTAAACCCAACCCTACCCGACCCAACCCGAATAACCTGATCCGACCCAACCCAAACTAGTATAGGTTCGGTTAAGGGTTATAAATGTTTAACCCATACTAGTTTGGCTCGGATGAGGTATTTAGCCAAATCCGACCCAACCCGACCCATGTACACCCCTAGGTTCCTTTTTTGATAGGAAATTAAGACTTACCTTATCTCCATCACTCCACATGGTTAAATCACCCGTGCTTAATCTTTTTAAAATGCTTTCCTTAATCTTTTAGATGCAATATTTCTCCACAAATTCCTGATCTTTGAAAATACTTTTCTCAAGTCCTATTATTTTAGGGTACCATTTTTCTTATTTAATAATAACGTTAACTAGTTATCGTTAATATCCACTATCTCTTTATCTTTAATATTTATCCTTGATATGTGGATAAATATCCCCTGCATGACTAATTGTTTTAACTATGATGAGCGGGAATATTCCCACCCACCAGTGCAGAGCTGAGAGGGGATATTGCTGCTCAGCGAAAAAGCGAGAAAAAAGAAAAAAAAAGGGGCGGGAGGACCTATATGATCTATATTAAGATTTGAGACCTTTTTTGGTCTTCAACAAGTCTAAGAGGACTTTTCGGGTAAAATCCTCTTTAATTAATTAGAAAAGGTAACAAAATCTAAAAATTGTAGTGCAAACAAATGTATTTAAGGTGATCAAGAATTAAAAACTGTAATGAGGAACATTTCTTCTCCTTGGCATCATCTTCTTTTATGTACTGTATCCGACGCACATGCATAGGCAAAACTATATGTAGCATATATATTTGCCTATCTAACTAACCACTAGTTATTTTTCTTTTAGTTGTCTGTTTCCATCTGGCCAATGGCTATTTTTATACATGTCGGGTAGTCAAGAGTCAATTTTGATCAATTCCTCTCTATTTTGACTCTTTAACTCAAAGATTGAAATGCAATAATTACCTTGTTTTTTTAGTTTTCTTCTAATTAATATTTCAAGAGTTCTTTAATAATTCCTTAAATCTCTTATTATCTTACTATTTAAGAATCTTTGAATATGTGTTTATATATGTAAGAGACAAGAGAAGCTATATTTTAATAGTTTTAATAGAAATGACATTATCAATGGATTCATCATGTTTTATTTTTAAACTCAAATCAGATTGTCATAATATCTTAATCATCAATTAAACATCAGAACCACATCAAAGATGCCAACATAATAATGTTAGACAGACGTCAGAAAATAAATAAATAGTAACATCTATTCATACCAAAAAACTCAAATTTTCATAATTTTCAGAACGTCGCAAACATAAATGAAAAAGAAAATAAATAAATAGTAACATCTATTCTAATCTCTCTCATTTCTCATGCTCTATCTCTATACTTGATGCTCGGATAGTTTCAATTGATGCTTTGTAGTTTGATTAAGTTCTCTCACATAGCATGCTCTAGAGCCCTTATCTTTGATCTTTTGTAACTTGATTTTGATGATTTATTGTTAGGGTAGTTAGATGATGATCTATGATCTTGGCCTTTGATTTTCTTTTACTTTGATCTTCATTGTTATATCATCCAATCTAATTAGGCAAGAGATTGCTAATTGGATTGTAGATTTGGGAATTGAATTAGAACATGCATCGTTTGAATTAATTACATACTTAGTGGATTTTGGATTACCTAATCTATTTTTCTTATTGTTGTTAATTTAAATCTTTATTTGATTTGTTATTTTCACTTTTAGATTTTTAGATATACAGTTCACACCACTTGTTTTAAAATCATACACATTTCACACCACATCTTCACTTTAAATCTTCCATTTCCACCACCATTCATCCACTAGTTTAGTGTAGTTTGTTAGATTAGCTTAGACCTTGTTAATTTCATATTTTAGATTGTAAATTAATAGTTTACATTGCATAGTTTAGTAGTTTTGATTGTTTACTTCAATTTTCTATATTAGTTATATCTTAGTTCAATTCTACTCTAATTGGATTCATTGCTTGTTCCATCCTCTCTTCGTGGGATCGATAATCCAGACTCTTGAGTCCTTTACTACTTGACGACACTGTAGTCTTGCGGTTAAAAGTTGCACATTTAAGTGTCGATCAGATTGAAATGCAACACTTACCTTATTTTTTTAGTTTTCTTCTAATATTTCAAGAGTTCTTTAATAATTCCTTAAATCTCTTATTATCTTACTATTTAAGAATCTTTGAATATGTGTTTATATATGTAAGAGACAAGAGAAGCTATATTTTAATAGTTTTAATAGAAATGACATTATCAATGGATTCATCATGTTCTATTTTAAAACTCAAATCAGATTGTCATAATATCTTAATCATCAATTAAACATCAGAACCACATCAAAGATGCCAACATAATAATATTAGACAAAAGTCAGAAAAAAAATAAAATAAATTGTAACATCTATTCATACCAAAAAACTCAAATTTCCATTATTTTTAGAACGTCGCAAACATAAATGAAAAAGATAATATTTCCCAAAAAAAAATAAAATGTTTATAAGTTGAAAAAAAAAAACAAGTCCAACATATTTTCAAATATATTGCCTCATTTAATTTAATTTTTTTTGCTATTTCATCAATTCAAATAATCTTTGAACATATACTTATGAACTTAAGAAACAAGGAAATATGCATTTCACAACCCATTTTTCTTAACCGTGATTGTCATTCTTTCTTGAACTAATAACTAGGTAAATGTCAAACTAAGGAGGGAGGGAAAGTACTGTGATCCAAAAACAGTAAACATTGGGTATTTGGGTGAACCCCTTACACCCCATTTGGAAAGAAAAAAATGCTGACTGTAAGCCTATATAATTAACACGAATAATGAAAATCAAGCAGGTCAACTTGCCATAGGTCTTTAAAAATCCCGGGTTCAGTTTCTAAAAGCATACCCCATTTCTATGAGGTTAATTAGAAAGATATTGGTGTCGATTAGGGGTAAGTCAAAATGTCCAAAGCCTGGTAGCTCTAGTATATATTTTTTTTGCGGGCTCGGACCGTAGGTAGCTCACACATGTGGGAAGGGGAGCCCAGAAAAATGGAAAGAGGAGCCGACAAAAGTGGTGGTAGATCTAGCACAATTGCGCTGACCGTATTTTGTGATCGAATCCAACAGTGAGCACCAATTAGGTTGGTGTTAAATTGGAATTCCCACCGGTTCAAAAGGGTTACGAATGTGCCAGTGAGGGGTTTGAATTGATCATAGGTTAGTCTCAGTGTGCAGATTTGAAATGGGTTCACTGTTTTTGAAAATAAACCCACGTTTTACATTGTCAGCTTGGCCTGTTTAACTAATTAATATCTATTCCCACCAAGCGAATACAAAGGAGGCTATGTAGAAACTTAATAATAATATAGAAACGCTTACCATGTTAGATGAACTTGTGTAGATTTGCTGAAAGGGAGTGAAAGCCTTGTCCAACTTGGGACTCCAAACCCATAGATTAAGAGTTACAGAGAGCATTAGAGACACTGCAACCAACTTACACAAATTGCTCTCTTCACAATCTGCATTAGAACTCATTCTGATGAGATTTGAGGGCTCTCCCAACAGGAATTAAATTGGTTGCTTTCAGTCTCTTCTTTTGAAGAATTGAGACCACCCAGAAGAGGAGAGTAATTGTCTCCTCAGAAAGAGAGAGAGAAAAAAAAGGACATATGGCTTGAACATACTATTCAGACTCAAGAGTCAGGACGGCATGTTTTGTATGAAGTGATAGTTTAAGCATGCAGGTATGTCACGCAATGTGCTTGAACATCAGAAGGTAGGCTTAGATACGAAGTAAGATAAGAACACTTCCAGGTTTAGGCCCAGCAATTCGAAGCCCAGATATCACTTTGATGGGAGCAATATTCACCATTGGATCGACCATGTGTAGTACTAATGTATGATTGTAGATCAGATGTGTCCCACTATTGTATAGAGCATTCATGTGTAGCCAAAATTAAATGGAAAGTAGATACAGGAATCCTATCCGCCCAAAAGGTCACCCCAATTATACACTGTCAAAATAGTATAAAATGGTTTAAAAAAAATAAAAAAAATTAATGTATACATTGTATGAACAAAAATAGAGATAAATTCTTGCATTGAATATCATTAAATCAATATTACAAGGAAATTCCCTTTTTTTCTTTATTGGGGTGGATCATAATGCTCAAAAACAAAAGTACAATGTCCAAATCTGAGAAAGAGATTGCTTCTAATCCTTGACCTGCTTCTATCTTTACAAGTAAAATAAAAGGAACGACATAAATGCTCAATTTGCATCATGGTATTTGATTTCTCAATCTCTTGTAGAGCTTTCAATGCCATTGGGCTTAACATCATTTGGGCCTTAATGGGCGTCAACATCATTTGGGCCTTAACGATATCAATTATTCACTTGTTTTGTACTATTGAAGAGTGCTTTTACCATTTTTTTGGTAATCAACATATTTTCTATCATTGGATCAATGATTTGTGATGTTTTCATCGATAGATTGATAATCCTCACAACTCTCATAATTTGATCGACAATCTGAGGTGTCTCCACCATATGCATGGGCGGCTCCACATATATCATGACCCCGCTGAGATCCGAAAAAGCATTTAAAAATAAAAATTTTTATTTCTTGAATTGAACTTATAGGAAGTTTTTGACCCCACTCAATTTAAGAGTTTCACCCCACATTAGCTAACTTTACACTTTTTCTTTGTTGCTGTGGTAGTGAACAAAAGTCACCATAAAATACCCACCGCCTAAGTTAATGGGCCAATTGTCTACCAAAAATTAAATAAAATTAATGGGCCCACATTACTGATATGCACTCTAGCAACAAGTTTTTAGAACTTAAAGGAATTTGTGACATTACTAGAAAATTAGTGGAGACAAAGAAGGATATCGTATATCAATTGGTTTATTTACTTTTAAAATTGACGTTGATTTTACCAGCAGTGACTGCCACGGTAGAAAGAGCTTTTTCAGCAATGAAGTACGTAAATAACAAGTTGCGTAACCGAATAGAAGATCAATGGATGAATGACTGTTTGGTTAAATATATTGAAAAATATGTGGTTGCTAGTGTTGACAACGATTTCAACACACAAAAACCTGTTGAGGGCAGCTATAGGAGTTTATGTATTTCAATTTTGCTTTTGGATTAAGAACTATCAGTAACAATGTATTAAATTTTTTTTCTTTTTTTTTAGAATTCAATATTATCTTTTTCAAATTATCGAAAATAGATTATTTGAGAATTGTATACTATACTTGTTGAATTATCGAAAGTAGATGACAAATGTTGATAAAGGAAAAAATAAATTTACTCGATTTGCAAAAGATAAGTCTTTTGTTGACCCCACTGACTCGAATTCCTGGAGCCGCCACTGTAATAAGAAGTGGTTTTAAAAATCTCAAATCTTCCAAAATAAGAAATTTCTATACTCGTCCGCATCCTGTCACCAAGTCTGTGGGCTCTCTCCCCTTGTTTGGTGCTCTCTTGGGTCTAGACCCCCTTGGCTGGGGTTAATAAAAAAAAAACCCTAGTAAAGGTGCTAAATTTGGCCCACAAAAGGTCCTAAACTCCATAGGATCTTCATCTATTGGGTGCACATATGATTACATGAGTGTATGAGTAAAACAATACCCTTTTTGGACAAGCACGATAATAGGATGATGAGTGAATGGTCAGGTGCAAAATCCCGGCCAAAAAGTTTGTCCATATAGACTTTTTGTTCAATTAAATGGTCGAATATAAATAATGTATCCTAAGGTGGGTCACATGTAGATTCAGAATGCAAAGCATTCCATAGAATGTTCATCTATTGGGGCCTACATAGTTTATATAATGAGTCCTAAGGAAATAATCCCAAGGAATAGCTCAGTTGGCTTAGGACCACGGCTTGCACTCGGAGGTTGTAGGTTTAGAAACCCTCCGATAGCCAAAAAAAAAAAAAAACAAGAAAAAGAAATAAAATTCCTAAAGAAAAAAGGAAATGAGCTTGAACTAGAAACTATGTTAAATGTCAAACTAAAGAGGGAGGAAAAGTATCGTGATGCAAAAATAGTAAACATTGGGTGAACCCCATTTTGAAAGAAAATGATAAATGTAGTTTAGATGATTCAACTCCACTCTTCCTCTTCATCTTCCCTCTCCCTCCCAAACAAAATGCCCTCCACAGAAAGCGCCCCAAGGAAAGGTAAGGTGTGTTTGGCAATTGACAAGGGGTCATATCTAAAGTACACAATTTCAATATTTCCTTTGAATTTTTTTTAAAAAGTAAAAAAAAAAAAAAAGCAACCTCCTTTCTTCACTAAAAGACAAAAAAAACTTCACTTTTTTATATAAAAAGTAAAAAAGACTCCATACCAAATAATTAAAAATAAAACACCATTATAACACCTTATATTTTATTCTGATGCTTCACCTCACCATACTTCAATTCACCGTACATCCAAAGATACCTTAATGGGTGTCTCATCAATTTCTCTCTCTCTCAAACTCACTTTAAATCCAAAATCCAAAATCCAAAATCCAAAATCCTCACCCAGCCTCACTCTCTCCATCTCAATCTCTCATCTCCACTTACCCATCTTTGTCCACAAATGGCTCTCTCAAATGTTTTTTAGAAACCTCTTTCAAATGTTTAATTTGCTTAGAAACCTCTTTCAAATGTTTTGCTCGGTTTGATTTCCTCCTCAAGGTATGTGTTTTGGAAGAGCTGATGATAACTTTATTGTTTTGGAAGATTCAAGACCATGATAATTCATCCACCACCACGCAGGGGCAGAATTAATGGGGGGCTGGCAGGGGCCATGGACCCCCCCAACCCCCCCCCCAGCCCAAGATCTGAAAACCATTATATATTGATATGTGGCCCTTTCATCTGATGGCTCCCCCTTAATGGATAGCCCCTCCTTTTTTTTAGAGATATTTTAACCTAATTTTGAGTCTCACAAATTGGAAACAAAAAACATGGCTGATTTTGAGGAAAACTTAAAATGAAAGAAAAGGATGGAAAGGAGACCACATAAAAAAGGCACGATTGATATTGAAGAATAAATTTCTCAATCCAGACCTATCAAGATTTACCACCTCTAAATCTTGTGTGATGAGAGAGCATTGCTTTGGGCTAAGAATTTGTTAGTTGCAGAACTAAGGTATACCTAAAGAAGACAAGGAAAGGAACCTACTTCTCATTTTTAGCAACCTAGAGTAGAGACTATGAACCCAACTGAATACACCCAAAAGCCTAGGTAACCTTTAGGTGCTCAGTGGAGCCTCTTAAAGCACCAACACACACACACACACACACACACACTTCCCACCGATGTGGGACTTGGGTATTTTTTAGCAACCTAGAGTAAAGACTATGAACCGAACTGAATATACCCAAAAGCCTAGGTAACCTTTAGGTGCTCAGTGGAGCCTATTAAGGCACCAACACACACACTTCCCACCGATGTGGGACATGGAACCCACTTCTCTTTTTACAAAGTTTAGTTTTTACATTGGGTGGATGTACTATTCAACTATAAGTAATTATGTATGTTTAATATTTGGGCTCATACTAAAACCAAATCCACTCAAAATCAATTTCTATTGTATTTAATTATATATTGCATAAATTTTCAACTCAAACAGAGTTTTATCCATCATGGATAAAGAAACTGTATTTTGATTATTATTACCCATTTCAAAATAAACTGGATTCAATAATTTATTTTAAAGAGATACTTACTACCCGCGATTGTACTTTTGAATGGTTTAGATTTTATATATGGGATTGGCACTATCATTAATTTTCTCTGTGCTTTTGAATAATGAAATTTCAAATTGCATCTTAAAATTAAGTTACATGTATAAGAAAGGACCTTGGACCTATCTCGAGAATTTCTTTTATATACTTTAGTATATATTTTCATATGTTAGATATACTAATCCACCATATATCACAATTCAATCATCAAGGCTTATACTTAAGATCTAATTCACTCAAGATCACTTCCTTTTTTCCACTATTTCATATTTTTTTAATCTAATCAAAGTTTATCTACCACAAATAATTATAAAAAGTTAATCTTCTTATAATTATCTATGTGAGAACAAATTTGATTGAAGGGACTTCTTCAAAGGAGATAGAAACTATTGTGATTGTGCTTTTCAACATTTTAGATTTTAAATGCGGATCCTGCTTTTATCTATATATATATATATATATATATAGGGAAACGGTCTAGTGAGGACCGTCCTTACCATCTCATGTAAGGACCACTCTCATCCGTCCGATTAGCTCACTGATCCAACGATTGTCAAAACCCATATATAACTTAAGGGGGGAAACGAAAATAGAGGAGTAAGAGTCGCCCGCCCAAATCCAGCGAAAGCCCCAAATCAGAAATGGAAGTCGTCCTCCTCCTTCCCGGCACGGTCTGCACTTCATCAAAGCAGGATTAGGACGATCGATCTCTCTCTCCCGGTCTTCCCTCTGGTCGACGTCTCTCTCTCGTCTCCATCACTTCCATCGCGCAGTCGTCACGGACCTAGGGCTCGATTTGATTCGCACCAAAGCAGAACATCCCTGTTGTTCTCTCCGTCGCAGCCCTCCCGGCGTCGAAGTCTCTCTTTCGTCTCCATCATTTCCATCGCGCAGTCATCCTGGACCTAGGGCTCGATTCGATTCGCACCAAAGCAGAACATCCCCCTTATCATCTCCGTCGCAGCCCTCCCGGCCTGAACAAGTCATGCCCTCTCGCCACTCTCATCACGGCACTTGAGTTTTTTTATTTTTTATTTTTTTTATGAATGTCATCAGCCATTTAAATCCTTCCAATCTGCCTAGTGTGTATTGATCCAATAATGCATGATCAAATCATGAGTAGGGTGAGATCTGCTTGCATAGACTTCCACGAATGGGTCTTCAAAGTGGTGCATCTTAATGTGCCCATCTTCCTTGAATGAAAGTTCTGGGTATTGCTTCAAGCTCTTATTGTTTGACTCTTGATCACTGTAGGAAGACAGACAGTGACTTGGGTTTTTTTATTTTTTATTTTTATATTTGAATGTCATCAGCCATTAAAATCCTTCTCATGTAATTGGACAAGCCAGTAAGCCTTCTCATATATAATTTTTTTTTATGGAGGTCATGCCATCTCGCCTGCGTTTCAATATCCCCTGTTTCTTTTTTTGGTTGGCAGTTCCCGACTTGATATTTTCATTAGAATGTTTTTTTTTTCCAAGTTGGGACATCGATGGTATGGACCGAGAGGAGAAGCCATCTCCCCATCTGGTTGCATAGTGGGAAATGAACAATGTTATAGTGTTGGGTGTTTTTTGTTGGGTTTTATATGAAATGACTTCTTTTCATTCTCATCGTCTGATGGTTTTGGGTGCTAAGGACATGGAGATAAAGGGTTTTTGGGGTGGTTCCTCTTTCCTAGCTAGGTGAAGATTGAGAAATGTAATGTGGGTATTTTATTGCAGGGGTTTAGATGAAATGCTTTTTTCTGATTCATCGTCTGATGGTTTTGGTGTTTGCAAGGAAAGAAAGGGCTTTGGGCTGATTCCTCTTGCCTTTTCAGACGAAGAATGACTTCACATCATAAGTGATCTCATAGAGCTCCAAGTGCCGCAACATCATAGAGCTCAATGTGATTAAATCGTTGAAATGAAATATGTGAGAGGACACTGATTTTCATCACTGAGTTGGCTCAATGTGTTGATTGAGGGCTGGTTCCTTTTACCTATCTCCATTTGTGATTGCCAGATGGGTATACATGCGGACATTCCAAGAATGCCATAAGCCCCATCCAACATTCTAACTTGTTCATTCCCAATCTAGTAATTTTATTTATTTTCGGAACAATTGATATATTGGCCAGGAAGAACCACTCCCATCTGTGATCTCGCCGGCCGAACCAGGATTGAATTTTTTTTTCTGAATGTTTGTATTGGTTTGATTCATGTAATAATTTTTTTTTTAATTTATGACTACCTGAATTTTTTTCTCTTTTGTTCAGAATGTCATCTTCTAATACAATCCGTTCTGGTTGTACTCCAAAATGCCGATGTGGAGCAGGAGACATGAAATTATATACTTCTCGTACGCAGGTGAATCCTAATAGAAAATTTTGGAAATGCCCGAATTGGAATGTAAGGGTATTTAGGCTACCTCATAGATCAGTCAATATACATTGTCAAGGTTTCAAATCCAACATTAACTATTTTTTATGTGCGTAAATCTTTATGCAGAATGAAAATGGCTATGGTGTGTTCCTCTGGATGGATGAAGTAGCAAATTGGCAGCAACCTGAAGCTAATTCATCGACTTGTCAACGAGACAACCATAGAGAAGAAATGAGCAATTTGATTACAGTCATTGAAAAGTTGGAAAGTTCAGTGAGTGTTTTTATTGAAGTAGAGAAAATTCGAAATGTGAATCTGCGAAAAATTTATCATGCTATTATAGTCACATGTTGTATAATAATTTTAGTTTTCCTATTTAGCTAGGCATGAAGTAAGATGAACAACATGTCTTCTATAATAGAAGATGGAACTATTTCCCACTTTGTGTATTTCCATGGTGGTTGTTCTCGTTGCTAACACCGATTCTACTTATTATCATGGGGGCTACTAATTTTCTCAATCTTTAGTTTCAATTTCTTATTTGTAAAGGTTGTTTCTTTATGTTTCTTGCTGTCTTGTTCTGAATGATTATCATAGGAGTATTTGATAAAGTCTTAAACTAAAATGGAAATGCTCTAGCACTAGTGGAATGTTGGTATTCTTTAAGTTCTTACTAGTTATTACTGAAACTATTATCAAGTCTGTGACAAAATGCTTAATTGGCCATTGTAGGTTTTGGAAGAGGACTTCACAAAGTGTCACATTCGTTCCCATTTGAGCCCTATGTTGGAAAGTGGAAAATTCGTTCGAAATTATTCAAAATATGAAAAAGTGAGAACCTCCGTGGGAGTTTTTTGAAATAATCCATGTGGACCATTGCCTTAAATATTGTCAAAGCTTGCTTATTCTAGCATTTGAGTTTCTTCATTTGGCTCATGAAATGAGTTTGCACACATCAATTTGTTGTAGCCTGTATCAAATGTTTCTAGCAAGTACCTGATGGCAATTAGATTTGTTAACCTAGGACAATTGACTCACATCTAATTACTTATGTATGGTTTTGAGAATGTTTACATCTATGTATGGTTTACTCATCTTTGACTGATAAACCGAAATAACTTTTCTTTTAAAATGCATAGGTAGTTGTTTTTTTGCTCATCAGTCATCAGTCATCATGCATCTTAGATCTGTTATATGATCGATAGAAGATGGACAACATGTCTTCTATAATAGAAGATGGAACTATTTCCGATCAACTTAACTATTTCCCTTACTCCATGGTTCTTCCTATAGTGTGAGCAAGTTTGTTACAGACCCTGATTGTATAAGTTAAGTGGATAATGTATGTGAAGATTAATGAAAGATCTGCAAAAGTTCCATCTTCATCCAGCCACAACTCCTGTGAAAGTTTCATCATCATATTAGACATTGTTCCTACCTCCTAGTCCTTCAACTGAATAAAAAATGAGTAATAGGCAGCACACCCAAGTTGAGTAAAGGCTTTTCATGTATATTCTAATTCGAGCTCAAAGCTTTCCAGTGGTTCAATTTGTTGAATTTGTTAAAACATTAGCTTATTTCCATTTTACCACTTTAAAGGCCATTCATTAATATAAGGCAACATCCAATTAGTGTTAGAACACAACCACTAGTATATATTCAGACTCTTTGGGAAAAAGTTGGGAGATTGAATAAGAAATGAAAAAAAAAATCAATTCCAAACTTCCAGGGACATAAATCGGTAGTAACGCTCCATCCACCAACTCGTATTTTCAGTGGAACCATGGACAACACAAGATAAAACATGATGCACATAAAGCATGTTCTTAAATATCAGCTCGGACATGAATTTTTCAAAACCTGACACAATATTGGCATAATATAGTTCCACACCTGTATCACCCATATGCAATTACAACTGAAGTGAAACATTTTGAATCTAAATCTATAGTTACACCTGCCACCAGCAGCCACATGGTCCAAATCCAACAAAATCTTTGATCTCAAACTGGGCATCAAACTGATAATCAAATTTAATATTAAACATACATCATTCAACAAGACATACATCATCAAATCTAAATCTAAATTTGACAAAAGAAAGTCGGCCATTCAACATCAAATATAAACCAAATGTCATGTCCATGGGTTAACATCGAAACCAGACACATCCGAAGAGCTGTCTTCAATAGGTGTATCGGATGGAGCTTCTGGCATTCTTGGAATGTCCACATGTAGATCTTCAGTCCCCCTGAAAATAAAACACATGCAACATAATTAGTGATGTAAACTGAACAAAAAAAATTATCAAATCACTACCTATTTAAGAGAGTTGGGCAATTTCGTTTGTCATGTGAAACACCACGCTGGTTGCATCCACGACAAAGTCGTTCTTTCTTTTGAGCTTTCTCCTTTGATGACTTTAGTCTTTTTGGACAGCCCTTAGTTGTAGTATGACGTGGTTCAATCAATTGTACTGCATCACTAACTGCATCACTAACCACTTTGTTTTTTCCATTGGATGTAAGTTCTCCTCCAAGTTCAAGTTGATTCATTTTGCGATACATTTTATGAAGATCATTCAGCACACTTATTGCATATTCGTACGTCTTTGAGCACATACTTGCCTCATTAGAAACCATGTTACCCCAATAAGACAAATCATCATGCCGGATAATCAATGAGTTACCACCAGTAGTATTCTCCACCATCGCACATTTGTTATATTCCGTACCATCTCTTGCATGACGAGTTCATCTCTTTAATATAAAATGCTCAGGCAAGGTGAAAATCATCTCGTGTTTCAATGCAGCAATTATATGACTGCAAGGAATTCCTCGAAACTCAAAAAGTTTGCAAGAGCAGTTTGCACATTTAGAATCTTTCTTGAAAATGACCCTTTGAGAAGTTTTGCAATTATTTTTCATGGACCAAACATCATAAATGCTCTCTGCCGCATCTTCCTTTACAAGTTTGGGAATGGATGATACCATTGCCATGAATTGTACCTGAAACTCATTGAAAATTTTCTCGAATATATCCGTCCATTTGTTCCTCCATCTCCAAATTAGTGAGGAGCTTTGGCTTCGTTTGCAAGTTTTCATGCTCCGCTTTTAACTCTGTTGACGTGTGATGGCATGTTCAGAGCGCATCATAAAGTCATTTAAACCACACTTATGTGTTTCAAACTGCTTAAGGAAGGCATTGAGACTTTCACTTCTCTTCAATGATGACATTCCAGCAAAAAACATGCCCTTTAAAAAGATTGGTATCCACATCTCACGAAGCGTGTACATGTCTTCTAGCCAACTGTCTTCTTTCAGTTTATACTGATTTCGTAACCTGGCCTATTCCATCTAAAAATGATCCATTGAGACAGCAGTGTAAACAATTTTATTTATTGCATCTATAAGCCCGTCAGCATGAATTGTAATTCCGCATAACTTAGATGGCAACTTTTGCATAATGTGCCAAACACAAAATCGATGTCGTGTGGCAGGCATAACGTGCTTAATTGCTTTCCTCATCACGGGATCTTAGTCTGTTACAATTGCTTCTGGTGGACCTGCAGGCATAGCTTCCAACCAACGTTCAAATAGCCACACAAATGAATCAAAACTCTCATTTGATAAAAAACCACTTCCGAATATGGCTGTTTGATCATGGTGATTTACTCCCATAAATTCATCGAAGATAAAATCATATTTATTGGTTTGATATGTTGTATCAAAAGTAACAACATCACCAAAAATGATGTATGAAAGCCTGCATAGGTGACCTGCCCAAAAAACATGCTTGATTTGATTGTTATCATCTGTCTCTATAGAATAATTAAAACCCGGATTCATTTCTTTCATGTATTCAAAATACTCATACAACATACTACCATCTCGCCCATTCTTTGCTTTTTGCTTATCCCGATGGTGATTTCTCATGTCCTGCTCATTTAAACCAACTGCTCCTGAACCACCAGCTTGTGTGCTTAAGAGTCCCATTTGATTTGCAGGACGTATGTTATTTTCTTCAAAAGCACCTATTAATTTTTTATGAGCCGGAGTAATCTTTCGATGTGAACGAAACATATGGGTTTTACGCGGAGTAAATAAGACATGAGTATGTTTTACAACCAATTTGTTAACAACCCAATGACCGATTGTGACTTTTTTCACAATCATCTATGCTCCACAATTTTCTCTCGTATATGAAACACGCTTCTGTGCCACATAACCCCGTTCTTTTCTTTGACCTTGTTTGGCGCACATAAACTGCTTCCAACATACTTTTTATCTGAACCACGCCTAACACCAAAACCTGCAGCCCTCGCATAAGTATTATAAAATCCGTAAGCTTCTTCCAAGTCATGAAAATACATTCCGACCTGTGGGGCTTTATCATCATCTACATTAGGTATGAATATTTTACTCATGGAAGATGCAGCTGATTCCATCTTCTCATCCATAGCCAAATGTGAACAGCAAACCCAGAATATACATGAAGGAAAAAAATTTCAGGGATAAAATAATTGCACATCATATATTCTCAACAAAAAAAAAATGGATAAAATAAAATAAATTAACTCCCAAAATATTTCATTTGAGAAATACCTGAGTGTTTCCATGGTGGTTAGGTGACCTACCACTATGGTCGGAGCTAGAGAACTCTTCTACCTCATTACCGGCGGGTAAGGTCTGGGAGAATAGTGCCGGGTGAAAAGAGATAAGGTCATCCATGTATAGCAAAAATATGACATGCTTGGAGCTGTAATAGAAATCAAGAAAGAAGAAAGGAACCCATTGGGCATAGATTATGAGAAAGTAATCAAATGTGATGATTTAAATGAAAGTGCAAGCTCTATGGTTTTCTAGGCCTAAATTCAAGAAATTAACCATATATCAAATGAAATCAAAATAGGAAGAACAAGAGGATTTTATCCAAGAACAAGAGCAAGCTAAAAATACATGCTCAGATAGTTCATAATGTTCCAAGTGCTTCAAACGCACCCAACACCCATTACAGCTCCACCCACCAAAAACATCATGAACTTTACTAATGAAAATATTAAAATGGAACTGTTCAACCAAACACCCAACACCCATTATAGTTCCACCCATTTCTTATGTTCCAAGTGCTTCATAACATCGGTGTCCCAACTCGGAACTGTTCAACCAAACACCCAACACCCATTACAATTCCACCCATTTCTAATGTTCCAAGTTCTTCATAACATCGGTGTCCAAACTATTCAACCAAAAACCCAACACCCAACACCCATTACAGATCCACCCATTCCTAACGTTTCTACCATCGATGTCCCAACTTGGAAAAAAAAACATTCTAATGAAAATATCAAGTCGGGAACTGCCAACCAAAAAAAAAAACATGAAGATATTGAAACACAGGCGAGAGGGCATGACCTTCATAAAAAAAATTATATATGAGAAGGCTTACTGGCTTGTCCAATTACATGAGAAGGATTTTAATGGCTGATGACATTCATAAAAAAAATAAAAAATAAAAAAACCCAAGTCACTGTCTGTCTTCCTACAGTGATCAAGAGTCAAACAATAAGAGCTTGAAGCAATACCCAGATCTTTCATTCAAGGAAGATGGGCACATTAAGATGCACCACTTTGAAGACCCATTCGTGGAAGTATATGCAAGCAGATCTCACCCTACTCATGATTTGATCATGCATTATTGGATCAATACACACTAGGCAGATTGGAAGGATTTTAATGGCCGATGACATTCATAAAAAAAATAAAAAATAAAAAAACCCAAGTGGCGTGATGAAAGTGGCGAGAGCGCATGACCTGTTCAGGCCGGGAGGGCTGCGACGGAGATGACAAAGGGGATGTTCTGCTTTGGTGCGAATCGAATCGAGCCCTAGGTCCGGAATGACTGTGCGATGGAAGCGATAGAGATGAGAGAGAGACTTCGACACTGGGAGGGCCGCGACGGAGAGAACAACAGGGATGTTCTGCTTTGGTGTGAATCAAATCGAGCCCTAAGTCCGTGATGACTGCGCGATGGAAGTGATGGAGACGAGAGAGAGATGTCGACTAGAGGGAAGGCCGGGAGAGAGAGATCGATCGTCCTAATCCTGCTTTGATTAAGTGCAAACCGTGCCGGGAAGGAGGAGGACGACTTCCGTTTCTGATTTGGGGCTTTCGTTGGATTTGGGCGGGCGACTCTAACTCCTCTATTTTCGTTTCGCCCCTTAAGTTATATATGGGTTTTGACAATCGTTGGATCAGTGAGCTAATCGGACGGATGAGAGTAGTCCTTACATGAGATGGTAAGGACTTTCAATGAAACAATAAGTGGTGATTTCAGCTCAATGAAAGAGTGTCTCCACAGCTTAAATAATTTATTTATTTTATATTTTATTATTAAAATTTATAATTTTGTTTAAAGTCTTTTTTTCTTTGGCCCCTCCTAAAGAAAACTCCTGGTTCCGCCCCTGCCACCACGTCGTCCATGACAGGTAATGCATCCTTCCTCTGTTTACCACATCTCTTCTCATTTCTCTTTATTTGTTATTGTTGTTTTCATTTTTTTTTCTTTTCTTTTATGCACTTTGCTCTGGATATGTCATATGCATATGGCGTTTGACAAAATGAAACAGTGAAATTTGATGGCATCTATTTTTGTCTAGACAAGAAGGTGTTTTGCAGCCTCTTGTGTTTTGTTGACTGGTTTTTGTTCTGAAAAATGGTACTTCCATGTAGGGAATTGGAGGGAACCGTGGTACAGGGCCCGAAAAGTAGCACGACTCCCGAGGGAGCCGTTCTCCCAGCATGCACTGGGATCCCATGGCTCCCACGAGAGCCGTGCCCGTTTTTGGGGCCCTTTTTCGAGCCCCTAGCATTTTTCATTGGAGAAGAACAAGCCTTAGACAGTGGATGATGACTACTCCATTAAAAGCTCATATGATTTATTTTATTTTATTTTATGCAATGCTTTGAGGTGATATTCATGTCCAAAACCACCCACATGCCTAAAAAAGAACAGAAAAAAAAATTAGAACTAAAGTTGTTCCATGACTAAACTCTGTTTCTTCAGGCATTCGCAAATTTCACTGTTAAAACTGATGTATCAATCATAAATTAACTGTTTCAGCAGGCATAAAAAGTAGTATATTAAAACTATCGTTTGCATAATGTCTTCAAGCCTTCATGTGTTGATGTGGGGACCAGAATTGGTAATATTGACTTGGTTAGCCAAGTGATAGTGAAAGATTGTTTGGTTGTGGTTGAGGCAAAGGTTGAGAAATTGTCAGACTTTGCATGCTTATGTAGACCCATGTTCAATTGTGTTAGAAATGGTGAAATTGGTCTTTTTATGTCGATAAAATAGATGTGTTATGACATATAATTCATGCATGAATTTGTGAATGTAGATTTTGAAAGGAAGTATCTTAGAAGTGGCCAAGTGGATCATCTACAAATAGCACAAGTTGGGGCAACACAAAGAATGGAGTATAATTGAAATCCATTGCTTATACTTTATCTGGTAAGCATCAAACTCCAGCTTAGGGCTACCCAAAAGCTTAGTCCAACTATATGTCCATGATCTTTCCCAATTCTAGCCTATGTGGGACTTTGATTGCACATCCCCAACAATCCTCCCCTCAAACAAAGAACAATATCTCTTTGGATATTTTTATCGGGCCTCCCCTCAAATGATCATCCATCCGTCCGCTCCATCGAGGAGAGCCAACTCGAGAGCCTCACCACGGGTCCACCAATCGTGAGTACTGCGCTTTCCCTTGCGCATCACTGGGGCCCACCACCTTTTGTTTGGTGGTCTGAGGATTCTCCGGGCTAAGTCTGGGCTTGGGCTCTGATACCACTTGTTCGTACAGTGGACCACCACAATATCCACATTGATATGATATTGTCCACTTTGGGCCTAAGCCTTCATGAATTTATTTTTGGTAACTACCCAAAAGGCCTCATACCAATGGAGTACTTAGTCCAACTTATATGCTCATGATCTTTCCCAATTCTAACCGATGTGGGACTTTGGTTGCACATCCCCAACATTACTCATGTCAAAATCACCCTCACTGAATCAAAATATACAACTTCGCACTTTATTTCTCTTTATCTCTGGTTGTCTCTATTGATGCATCTCTCTTTTCTCTGTTTGAATTTCTTTGCTCATTAGTATCAGTAGTCTTATTATGATTTTTCCTCAAAAGTCATCATTATTTTCCATAAGTATCTGTTTTTGCAATTGAAAGCATTTATTATGTGAAAAGAAATTGAATTCCTAGAAATTCATGGTCAAATGGTCTCCAGCAAAAGAACATTAAAGAAGTGACGGGTGATGGAGATAAGGAGGAGATGTAGATGGGACACTTGAGTTTGCTTTACTAGGGTGATGGCGGCGTATTCATTTCCCATCTCCCCTTGTGCATTTTCCGTTAGATGGGAGATTATTTGAATTTGGATCTTTACCTTTGTTTCTTTAAATTTAACCACTTTTAGAAATATATTTCTTAGAGTTCCAATGAATTTAATTACATGAAACAAATGGATTTTTAAAGTTTTGGGGGAATTTTGACATTGAAATATTGGTGGAAGATTGGACTATTTTGATATCCACTGCTCTGCAAAAAGGGGAGCCTTGTAGTATTTGACCTTTAACTCAATTGTAGCCTTAGCTTTATTTTTAGTTTCATTTATTTGGGACTTTGATTTGGTGATGCTTAGTCTATTAAGCTGTCTTGATATTTGTGGATTTCAAGATAAATATTGATTTCAAGGATTGTGTAGTATTTAATAGTGTGATTTGGGCTAGAAGCGAGAAGGAGTGGTTGAGGAAACAAAATATGTTATAATTTATTTATTTATTTGTTTTTCTACATTTAAATGTTTAGATACTTAAACTTTGATATGCAAGGGTAACAACTGAATTTGAGGATTTATAATCAGGACCTGTTGGTTTCTAATTGGCTCATCATGATTGTTTTTTTTTTCCTTCCAATTGGTGACAAGTATGGTATGTCTGTTGTAAATGGTACAAGTTGAAAAATATGTTATACTTGTTCGTTAGCTTTTGATATGTAGTTAGAAAGGCATTTTAGCTTTTTATCTATAAATTTCTAATTTGTAATGATATGTTTAGTTTATAAGGGAAAAATTTTATTTGTTAAGTGAATGCTTAGTTCATATGGAGAAACCTCTCCCCCTGGAGGAGACTTGCCTCACAATCCTACATTTTACAGAAAGTCATCTGAATATAGGAGAAGACATGGCGTGGAGGCCACTCAAGACACAGAACGGATGAGCTTCTTTAGATGAAGATCTTGAACATTGAGGTTCGAGATTTCTTCAGCAAGGATAAATAAGTAGGGAGAGAGGATCTCCTTGTCTGAGACTACAAGACTAATCGAAAAACTGCAAGGGCTCTTGTTGACCAAAACAGAACCTTTTGATGTGCAAAATTAGAAAGATATTGGTGTTCATTAGGGGTAAGTCAAAATGTCCGATGTATGGTAGCCCACACATGTGGGAGGGAGAGCCCACACAAATGGGAAGAGGAGCCCATGAATGTGGTAGCTCTAGTACAATTGCAGATGGTATTTTGTGATTCAATCTGTGTGGGGAGATTTTCAAAGCTCCAGGGTTATGCTAATCACAGCCATCAGATGGGACTAAGCATTCTCACGTGCCATCCGCGTGTCATCCACATGGCACCAGACTCACCTCGGATTCCAGGGCAGAGGCCTCATCCGAAGTCAGACAGGTCCGGGCCGCTCGCGCCGAGCTCGGCCACCCAGGTGCCCACCTCAGCTGAAAGCTCGACCTCGGCCAAAGTAGTCGGGACGAAAGCTGAAGCAAGAAAGAAGTCTCCACTTGCGCCCTCCGCCCCCAACGTCATCGGACACGTGGAGGAATAGGGGCACGAGCCAGTGAGACAGATTCACTGACAGGGCGGAATCCAGCTGCTTAAGCCAAATCAGGGCAAGGCCCGATGGTGGATCCGATGGTACCTCTACCGCCAAAGGCGCCCAACATGATCTGGCCCAACAGGACGCGCATTTAATGCGATGTGGGCTGATCCGACTGGCATTAAATGTAAAGTAGGCTGGAATGGACCGCATTTATTACTTTGTGGGCTGATGATGACTTCCCTATCAAGTCATGGGACCCACACCAAAATATCATCCAAAGATATCGTCCATTCGTCTATAAATAGAGCCTCATTTCACATGCAAGGTACGCACAATCCAAACCTGAGAGTCGTTACTCTGCCTCTCTTCTTCCTCTCCTTCCTTTGTTCCAGTTCACTTGCTGACTTAGGCATCGGAGAGCCTTGCGCCGCTCAGGCCAGGGTCCTTTGACCGTTTGCTCTTCCCTCTCAGGCTTTCATGCAATGGATCATCTTCTTCATTTGGATAAGTCCTCTAAGGCACCTCGATTATTGTGGGTCATATTTTTTCTGTACCTACAATTGGCGCCGTCTGTGGGGAAGTACTATCCCAACCATCCCAACCTTCCCAATCTTCCTAAAAACCATGCCTCCGAAAGCTAAGAAGGGCGGAGAGTCCCAGAGAGCAATATTCGAGCGTCCAGGCCCGTCGACGGGCGTCCCTCCTCAGGGACGGCCCGGAGCGGACCGTGGCACGTCAGCAGGCGAGGAGCGCGTAGCCTCACGACCCTTCGTTGAGTTTTCCTTCCGAGAGGGAGTCGAGACCTCGTGCTCTGACGAGGAAGTCGCACCTCCCCATCGGGACGAGCGTCGACGTGAGCGTCCTCTCAAAGGCAAAGCTCCAGCAGTGGAGGAGCCACGCCGTGTGTAACCCCCTGATGCTGGAGGAGACATTGCAGCTTAAAACGCTCTCCTCCAGGAGCAGGAGCGAGTAATCCGCCAGCTCCAGCAGCAGCTGAGAGCAGTGCAAACTGCCTCTCTAAGGCAGCCCTCAGAGCCCCAAGGCGAGAAGAGAGCTATCTAGAGCAAGGTAGTCCAGCCATCCCGAGAGGAATAGAGGCCAATCCGGACCAGATTACTGCAATCTTGGGCATCCAGAGCCCATCTACTATAAAGGAAGTCCAGAAGCTCACAGGCATGGCTGCAGCACTCAATCGCTTCATCAGCCGATCATCGGATAAGTGCAGGCCTTTCTTTCAGCTTCTGGGAAAAAAATTTAAAATTCCAATGGACCCCTGAGTGCGACCAAGCATTGGCAGCACTCAAAACTTATCTATCTTCACCACCCTTACTCTTTACCCCAACTCAAGGAGAGATTTTATATCTATACCTTACGGTCTCGGATATTGCGGTTAGCTCCGTCCTCATCAGAGAGGACGAAGGAGTTCAAAAACCAATTTACTATACAAGTAAGATCCTACTCGATGCCGAGACCAAATACCTTTTGTTGGAGAAGCTCGCACTGGCACTCACCAGCGCCTCCCGCAAGCTCTCCCATTATTTCCAATCCCACACCATTGTGGTGATCACGGAGCACCCACTCCATTCTATATTTAAAAAAGCTGACTTTTCAGGGCGAATCTCCAAATGGGCAGTCGAACTGGGGCAGTATGGCATTCAGTGCCGTCCCCAGACTGCGATCAAAGCTCAGATTCTAGCGGACTTCATACTAGAGTTCGTCTCGCCAAGCTCGGCTCCGCCCTAGCCCGGCACGGAACTGGGGGGCATAGGGCATGAGCATGAAGTTACCGAGGTCGAACAAGCTCCCGCCTCGGCATGGAAGGTCTTTGTTGACAGTTCGTCCACCTCCAAGCGAGCTGGTACCGGCATAGTCCTCCAATCACCAGAAGGACTGGTCATAGAGCAAGCCTTCACCTTAGACTTCAAAGCAACAAACAATGAAGCAGAGTATGAAGCACTGATAGCAGGGTTGAACAGCGCCCAAATCCTCGGAGCCCAGCACCTGGTGATCTTCAGAGATTCGCAACTGGTAACTAGCCAACTCGCTGGAGACTACCAGGCCAGGGACGACAGGATGGCGGCCTACTTAGCCCTCGCGAAAAAAACTACTCTCTCATTTCCAGACAGCCGAGGTCAAACAGATCTCCAGAGATACCAACACGCACGATGATGCGCTTGCAAACCTGGCCTCCGCTGTCGAAGCAGGAAAGAAAAGGACTGTCGAAGTTGGATCAATATCAAGATCAAGCCTAGAGCTCCACTCACCTCGGCAGGTCCTTTGTGTTGATCTCGGCCCAAGCTGGATGGACCCAATCATCTCCTACTTGAAGGACGACCAGCTCCCCGAGGACAAGACTGAAGCCCACCGAATCAGACTCAAGGCAGCTCGATTCTGGCTATCTCCCGAAGGCAAACTCTATAGAAAATCCTTCACGGGTCCCTACCTCCAATGCGTCCATCCGAGCAAGGTGGACAACTTCCTGTATGAGATCCATGAAGGAATCTGTGGCAGTCACATCGGAGGCCGATCACTGGCCTACAGGGCTATAAGCCAAGGTTACTAGTGGCCCTACATGCAGAATGATGCGCAGGTATACGCCAGGAAATGCGAGAAATGCCAGAAGTTCTCCCACTCTCTTGATCAGCCAGCGCAAGACCTGAGTCCCCTCTCTAGTCCATGGCCCTTCACTCAATGGGGGCTGGACATTGTGGGGCCTCTCCACCGAGCTCCAGGGAACAAGAGATGGCTGATAGTTGCGACGGATTACTTCACAAAGTGGATAGAAGCTGAGCCGCTGTCCTCCATCACCGATAAGGACTCCGGGAACTTCGTATGGAAGAACATCATAACGAGGTTCGGCATCCCCAGGACCCTGATTTCGGACAACGGGACTCAGTTCGACTCCAAATCCTTTAGAGACTTCTGCCAAGAGCATGGCATCAGAAACCATTACTCCACTCTGGCGTATCCACAGAGCAATGGCCAGGCCGAAATCTCTAACAAGATAATCCTGGATGGCCTCAAGAAGCGGTTAGACAAGGCAAAAGGAAGATGGGTAGAGGAGCTTCCCAGCGTGCTGTGGGCATACAGAACGACTCCAAGGCGATCCACCTCGGCGACCCCTTTCTCTCTGGCTTACGAGATGGAGGCGGTCATTCCCTTAGAAATTGGCCTCCCCACCCTGAGGACAGAGCTGGTCGACCAGGGCCGAAACGAGACAAACTTGGTAATGGAGCTGGACCTAGCGGATGAACGTCGAGAAGCAACAGCCCTACGACTGACTGACTATCAACAACGGCTGGCCAGAGGCTACAATGAAAAAGTTAGAGAAAGAAGTTTCTCCATAGAAGAGTTGGTTCTGAAGAAGACCTTGTCAGCTGACAAAGATCCAAACGAAGGAAAACTGGCCCTGAACTAGCATGGCCCATTCAGGGTGGTCTCACTGGCAGGACGATCATCCTACAAGCTCGAAGACTTAGAAGGCAAGCCGTTGCCGAGACCGTGGAACGCATCCCACTTGAAGAAATTCTATTTTTAAAGATGTAACATGAGCCTCGGAATCAATGAAAGCAACATTTGCCATCAATCTGTGTCATCTCTCCTTATCTGAGTTCGGCAGCTCTGGGTCCTTGACCCTGGAAGAGACTTCGAGTTCATACACTCAGTCGTTTCCTAAAGTTTGGGTCCTTGACCCTGGAAAAGGCTTCGAGTTCATACACTCAGTCGTTTCTTAAAGTTTGGGTCCTTGACCCTGGAAAAGGCTTCGAGTTCATACACTCAGTCGTTTCCTAAAGGTTGGGTCCTTGACCCTGGAAAAGGCTTCGAGTTCATACACTCAGTCGTTTCCTAAAGTTTGGGTCCTTGACCCTGGAGAAGGCTTCGAGTTCATACACTCAGTCGTTTCCTAAAGTTTGGGTTCCTAACACCAGTCTCTTCCTAAATTCCGGGTTCATACACCCCTCGAGATCGTTCCCGAACTCAGGCTCGCACAGCCGAGACCCTTGAGACTCTGTGTTCATCTCGGCAACAGACAGTTCGCCTCGGCCAATGGTGGTCCATTTCGGCCAATGACAGTCTTAAAAAAAAAAAGGAGTAGTGTAAGCACTGAAGTGCAAAAAAGCAGCACAAAAATACAAGTATCACAATTGTATGATCAAAAAAGCAAAAAAGAATATAGAAGTACTGTACACAAATTGTATGATCACAAAAACTGTTCTTTTTATTCATTGTAATTGCTTCATTACAAGGGTTACAGAAAGGGAAACAAAATACAGCAAGGAGGCTCGCAGTCCTCTGAAAACAAAAAAAGAGATAAAGATTGGGAGGCTCTGATCTTCACTGACTCTTCAGTCCGGTCTTCAGCGTCCTGAGCTCTTCAACGCCCTCTAGATTGCAAGCTTGAAGACACCGATCCTCGCCGGTCCACAATACGCTTTGGTTGGTCAGACCAAAATTTACAAACAAGGGCCCCCTCAGCTCGAGGACCTCTCGATCCTGCCCGCCGCTCGGAGGTCTTGACATCCTACAAGGGGCATGGTTCCACGCAAAGTCCTTTGGGATGAAAACAAGACTGCCAAACGCAGGGGGCGCCACCAACCCACAGCTGCAAAGATTCCCATGCAGCCGCGTCAGAGAGGGTTGGCCGTGGACCCACGTTCAGAGAGCGCGTAGTCCACGAGGATCGTCTTCAGAGAGCGCGCAGACTACGACAGCTTTCCCCCTCGGAGGAAGCCGTCTTCTGGCGCAAGGGTTCCCCCCGGATCAAATGTTCCTAATGATCTACCGAGCATGGCCGCCAGGTTGTTTATATGATTTATGCTATCCTAGTTCTTTTTTCTCTCCCATGGCGAGCCTACCACTCACTATTTATAGGAAGAAGAAGGGCCTGGTCTTCAAAGAAAATTATGAGGCGAGGTCTCCCACGCCTTACGTGAGGTGCACGTCTCCCTATATGCTGACCAGCGGTTCCGATGGCACCACGTGGAGCCATCCGCTCGTTTTCCTCATTGGCCATATCGCCACACTTACTGCTAGTTATGGTCTCCAGAATACGGAGAATTAGCACAGATACCTACGAAGATCGTTCGGTACTCTCTCTAACTCAAGGCTCTCACGTCACGTCACATTAAAAGCATTCAGCCGGACTCAAGCATAAAAGAGCCGAATTCAAAAATGAAAGGGAAAAAGAGAAAATGCACAAGTAAATGAGCTTTGTTTTTCATTAAAGGCAAAGGATATTACAGGGCTGAAAGTTACATGCAAAATATAGAAAAGAAAGATTATAAAGAGCAAAGGCAAGAGCAGGATATAACTACTGCGGCTTCGGCTACTCCACCAGTATGATCACTGACACTGATGAACCAGCGGTCTCGGCTATGACCGCAGCCTTGTCTGGCACGTCACCAGTAGCAGGGGCAGAAGGAGCGTTGCCCTGAGGCGTGACTGGGGCATCGCTGGCAGGCGGAGCAGTTGGAGCGACATCCGAGACAGGATCAGCTGCAGGGGTTTCAACTGGGGCACTCTCGCCCAAAGAAGTAGAGCTCGGCTCAGGGACTGGGTCCGAGTGCTTTGACAAGTTCCGATAGACCGGGTGGTCTTCGGGAACCCCCGCACGCCTCAGTGCGGCCAAGCACCCTTCCTCGAACAGAATGGAGGTGATCTCCTCCACCTGCTTCTCATACTCCTCCGTGGCCTGGTCCACCCCCTTCTGGAAAGAGGACTGTGTCCCAGACTGCAGAGAAGCCTTGAGACCAGCATTCTCTTTCTTCAGCTCGGCACTCCCTGTCTTCGCTTCTCGATTTCGGCGCGCTCGGGCAGCACTTCGCCGCGCAGCCTCGTCGCCTCAGCCGCCGATTCAGACCTCGCTCTGGCCAACTCCGACTCCAGCTCGGCGATCCTCTTGGTCTTCGTCCAGATATCACCCTTCAGTTGATGGGTCTTCGACGTGAGTTCGGCGACGCTGACCGAAGCTACCTCCAGCTGAGCGGTCGCCTCGGCGCTACCCTTCTTTAGCTCCTCCAGCTCCTTCTTCAGCCTCTCCCTCTCAGACTCCAGCTGGGTGACCTTTGCGACGTTCTTGTCACTCCTTTCCATTACCGCCAGGAGTCTTTGCACGTTCTGCAAAAGGAAAAAGTAAGTCGAATTGAAGTAGCCGAATTAAAGCACTTGAAGAAAGGCGTTGAAGATACTTACCAAAAGATTAGCCTGAATCGCTGAGACCATCAGGCTCTCATTGTCATACCTCGCGTGCACTTCCATGTCTCGCGGCAAGGCACAAGCTTTTGCGAGGGCTCCAATGACGTCGGTGTTCCCCATCAGCCGGTCCTCGACGTTTAGAGGCTTCCCGGGCTGCGTCTCCATCTTGGGTCTCCATGCCGCTGGGGCAGTTCGGGGTCCGGAGGCCGATCCGGACCCTTGCCCTACCAAGACGCTGAGCTCGCGGGCCGCCCCGCCAGTCACCTTGCTGGCCGGCGCACTCTTCTCAAGCGGAGCCTTACCCCCAGGAACTCGCGTAGGTGTCTTACCCTTCGGAGGCTGTTCAGCCCCAGAGTCTTTCTCACCCGCCTTGGACCTCTTCCTGGGCGGGGATCCCTCCCTCGGGCGATCCGAAGAGCGTCGCCGCGCTCCCTCGCTCGGTGTGGGGGCAGGAGCAAAAGTAGCAGCAGCACCCCCCGAGCCCGAAGCCGCGCGGATGCTGGCAGACGAAGGTGTCGCAGAAGAAGAGGATCTTTGCCTGAACTTGGCCGCCAGATCCTTGGTACCAGGCACTCTCGAACCTCCCTCCATTCCTTCCGCCTGGTCAGACGAATAGGCGTCTACTATCTCTCTTAGGTTCGGCGACCCTGAGCTAGAATAAGTGGATGTCTCAGCACCAGACGTAGCTCGGCTCGCGGCAGGGTCGATCAAAGGAACCCCGGCAGGCATGGCCAAGGTGACAGGAGGATGATCAGGCTGCGGCTCATCCTCCGAAGCTGCTCCGATTCTCCTGTAGTGGCCGCGGTACCTCGGCGTGTACCCCAGCAGCTTCCAGGCCGATATGGTCTCGTGCCCATTGTACCTCTTGACCTTCTTGTGGTCGTCAACGTTCTTCCTCCAGCCTTCGCTCACAGCCCAGCGTCGCCTCGCGTGCAGTTCTGCGCCACAAACAACAAAGAGTATCAGCTCGACAACATAAAGGTTGAGCAAAACAAACAGAGAAAAGAAGCAGTATTTACTTGGGACGGCCCCGAGGTGGCGAGGGATCATCAGTCTCCTGTCCTCACCAGCGCCGAATTCCCAGTCCCCTGACACACAGAAGAGGTCCTCCTCGGCGTTCTTACTGGAATCTTCCAAGGCCATGATGAAGCCTCTTCGGCGCTGCTTCACCTGGAGATAATAATTGTCTCCCCCAGCCTTGCAGATGTCATAGACGTCCTCGATGTCATGGACACCTAAGTTGGTCCCCAAGATCTCATTCAGCTTTGCCGTGCCCATGATGACTTTGAAGCCATTGGGCATCAGCTGGCACGGGGTAATCGACCACAAGCTAAGGCTGATGGGCCGCGCTCCTGGCGCCTGGTCCTACCGAGGTCGGCGGACATGGGAGTCCGTTGGGTCCGACCCTTTCGTAACCCAGGGGGCAAGGGGCGTGCATCAACATTTCTTTTGTGTGGGTGTGCCAGATTTTCTGTTTTACTTGAAATTGCAAGTGGTGACCCGGAGATCAACCTTCGCAAGTAAAAAAGAAATCAACTTCTTTCAAGTTTTCCATTGCACATATATTTAAGAAAAGAGACATTTTCTTGATTTGCCGTGAAAGGCGATTTTTTTGGCATTTATAGCCGATTTTGACATTTATAGCCGATTTTTTGGCGTTTATAGCCGATTTTGGCATTTATAGCCGATTTACAGTCCTTATCAATAATGAAAGACAAGAGTTGTGATTTTTTTATCTCTTTTGAAAAAATACAAACTACAATGAAAAGCAAGAAAAGGAGGATCTAACTTTTCAGGAGATTGTGGGGGACCCGTTCAGATTGACGGTCGCAAGCCATATGTGGACTTCGCCATCATCCATGCAGATGAGAACAGAGGATGCTATTGATTCGCTTGGCTTGGCTATAACCTCAGGTTTTTAGAGAACAAAGACCAAAAGAAGGTCCTATGTCCAATAAAAAGCCGAGTAGACGGGCTGAAAAGCCATGTCTAAGCCATTTGGAGGCAGAAGGAGAAGGCAAGGACCTTGGGGGGGGGGGGGGGGTACCCCCCAAGGGACTTTTGTCACCTTGTAGCGGTGGTCGGTGTAGAACTTCCGCAGAGTTTTCTCTCTTTGATGCCTTTTTCTGTCTGAGTTTCCGGATTTTCTGCAGTCTGTTGTCTGTGTGTTTTCTGTTGTGTCTCCGTCCTTTTCTTCTTGGAGAGCTCTCCTATTTATAGGCTTTTAGGTAGCCATTTAGGAGGGTTTATGAGCCTTAATTGTCATAAAGCTACATAAAGGGAGTAGTTACAAGATTGAATTCTTTATTTTGTAACTCCTTTTTCTTGGCTTCTGATTGGCCGGAGGAGATTGAGGGCATTTAATCGCCTTTAATCGCCATGATTGGAGGAGTTTCATGGGTTAAATGCCATGAATCTCTTGACTTGTAACTCCCGGATGCTTGCTTCTGATTGGTCCGTCCAAAGAAATGGATTAATGACTGTAATAAAGCTAGTCAATTAATCGCATTAAGTGGTTGCCGAGCAGTTGAAGAGTCGCGGGCCGTGCCGCGTCTTTTGGGATTCTTCTGGCAATGATCATCGATGGATCTTCATGTAGATCGACATCGGATGACCATGTGACTTCAGGTGTTGGTTGCCAACAGCGGGTCGGTGCCATCTGTCCTGTTGATTTCTCGATCGGTCGGGTAGAAAGCACATTTTTTTTTTGTTGACCGGGTGGCGATCAATGTTGTTTTCGATACTTTTGATGATTGACCCGTGTTTTTGACGGATGTCAGAGGATTTGGTGTCTCAAAAGTATGAATTTTGGAAAATACTAAAGGCCGGGCGCTTCGAATCGCGAAAGAAACGGCGAAAACCAGGGTTTCCGGGGCCTTCCCGGCGATCCCGGGCTCCAGGGTCGCAGGGGTCTGCGACCCTGGGGGGTTTTCCCCCTTTTTGTCCCGTTTTGTGTGCGTTTTTACTGTTTTTTTATTCTTTTTTCTTTTGTATTTTTCCTTGAAATTTTGACCATTTATTGGCCTGATTTCCTTGTAGGAAACCTGATGAGAATCTTTGCATTTTATTTTGCAAAGTTTCCAATTTCCTGAGAAAGCCGAAGACTTTGTCGCGCAGAGCTGCCGATTTTCCGTCAGAAGCTGAAACTGGGTCAAACGATGTCGGAATGACCTGATATTTGGTGTGAAGCCTGCTGAGCAATAAATAAGACCAATCATAGACTTTTTTTTTTTAGTTTTGAAGCCGTTTGGGGCCCTATCACCTGTAGACTTGTTTTTATCGCGATGAAGATGTCGCGGCTTGATGTGCGGTTAACCGATGTCCGATTGACTTCAATTTTGACAGGAAACCTATTGGAGTCATTTTAAGATGATCCATAGGCTCTGTCTTGGAAACCATGGTCCCGAGGAGCTTTGCCGCCGAGAGGCCTGATTTGGCTTCCGAGCGTCAAACTATGGTCAAATGTTGTCGAAATGACCTGAAATTTGACGTGTAGCCCTTTATAAGCATTTTGAAGCCGTCCATGTGCTCTATCTGATGAGTGATGGCCTCAGAGGTTCTCACCGCCGAGAGGCTTGATTTAGCTGTTCGAGGGTTGATGTAGGGTCAAATGTTGTCGGTTTGACTCGGAACTTGACGTGGAGCCTTTTGGATGTATTTTGAGACCATCCATCGGCTCTGATCGAAGATTTGGTGTCTCCGATGCTTTTGCCGCCGGGAGCTCCTTTTCAGCTGCTGGAGAAGCGAAGTTAGGCCAAATGATTTTGAAATGGCCCGAAACTTCTTGTGTACTCCTCTTTTGGCTGTCTTGAAGGATCTTGCAGTTTTTGTTTGATTCTGACAAGATTTGATTTTTTGAAAGCATCATTGCCTATTTATGGCAGGTTGCGACTTCATGTAGCTCTTTGGATCTTGAAGAGGCAAAGTGACATTTTTGGTGTCAACAGTGCAGAGGAAATCTGACCCCACCATCGATCACGGAGATCAGAGGGAACGACATCTAGCCACAGGACCAGCCGCGCGTGGCATAGTCGATGGGATCCGCCGGCCTGAGGCGAACTCCCTCCGGAATATTGTAAGTAGCCCTAAACCTAGCTATGCCCTCGTCTGTATCTAACCGAAACCTAGGGGTGCCCATGTCTAAAAGAAGAAGATAGCGGAAAGAAACCCTAAAGGTGAAAAAGCCCTAAAAAACAGACAGGGGCACGAAGTTACTTACAGAAGCAGGAGGGCGAGTCAAAAACAGATCTGGACGCCTCCTACGGTTGTCCTCGCCAGAGAGATCTCGAAGAGCAGAGCAGAAATCGAAAGCAAGGGCAAAGGAAATCAGAAAAAAGAAAGAAAGGAGACGATCCTATTTATAGAAAGAAAACCCTCTTTGGGCGCCACTTTCGAATTCGAAGAGACGGATTTCGCAATCCGCGCCTGTTCCATCAATGAGACAGCGCACTCAGTGAAGAAGCTACACGTGTAGCCGTCGGTTCGCTTCCCGGGACGGACAGGACAAAACATTTATTGCCTCAGAAAAGTTGAAGCGACGTCAAGCAATGATCGCTGCATCTCCAGACAGGTTCTCTAGCTTCTGACCCCTAAAGGCTAAGACGCTTAAGAGGTCGAAAGCTATGGGGCAATTGTGTGGGGAGATTTTCAAAGCTCCATGATTACGCTAATCACAGCCATCAGATGGGACTAAGCATGCCATCCGCGTGTCATCCACATGGCACCAGACTCACCTCGGCTTCTAGGGCAGAGGCCTCAGCCGAAGTCAGACAGGTCCGGGCCACTAGCGCCGAGCTCGGCCACCCAGGTGCCCACCTCGGCTGAAAGCTCGACCTCGGCCAAAGTAGCCGGGACGAAAGCCGAAGCAAGAAAGAAATCTCCACTCGCTCCCTCCGCCACCCACGTCGTCGGACAGGTGGAGGAATAGGGGCACGAGCCAGTGAGACAGATCATCCAGCGGCTCAAGCCAAATCACCTCGATTATTGTGGGTCCTCTGACCGTTTGCTCTTCCCTTTCAGGGAGCGGATCATCTTCTAAGGCACCTCGATTATTGTGGGTCATATTTTTTCTGCACCTACACAATCCAACAGTGAGTACCATTTAAGTTGGTGTTAAATTGGAATTTCTGCCGATTCGAAGGGGTTACAAATGTGCCTTTCATGGGTTTGAATTAGGCATGTCAAACGGGCCGTGCCGGGCCGGCACGGCCCGCCCCAAACTGAGCCCACCCGTGCCACGGCCCGCCCCAGCTAGCGGGCCGGCCCGCGGGCCAGGCGTGCCTCCTTTTTTTTTTCTAATAGAGTTATAGGCGGGTTGGGTTGGCCCGACCTGCGTAATTTGTATAGATTTTTAAAAATAAATGTGTTTGGGTGAACTCGATCTCACAACCATTAGGTTGTGAAAGATAAACACAACCACTAGACTACCTAACTTTTATATACTAATATGTATTCAAACAATATTAAAACTAGTTAGATGAGGATGTGAACCTAACCATGAATATTAAACTATTAGTTACATTAGGATGAGAACTTAACCACTTTAGATGATGATGAGAAGCTAACACCTTTTTTATCCAACTTTTTACTCTTTCATTCAAACAACCTGAAATATAAAAAAAAACATATCATGTCCTTTTTTCTACTCATTTTTCAGCCAAATTGAAATGCCATGGTTAAGGATATATCAATTGAGATGGCAAACTCAATTTCTATTTTTTGGCTGAATTATCATACTTTAAACAAGAACTTAGCGCGGTTAAATATTTCTACTTTTATCAATAATCATCTCAAGTCTTCCAAATGACCCACCATGAAACCACAACCTTGGACTTCATTTTATTTAGATTTGCATCAATTTCTTTATTTTTTAGTTATGGGTTTTTAGTCTTAGTCAATAATTCTCATTATCTTTATCATGGTTACATATTTTTTACTTCTTTTTCCTAGTGCTCATATCAATGTAAATATATGGTTTCATGTGATGTGATCGAGAGTGGAGTTATAGGTACATGTGACGAGATTATATTGAACATAAATGACTGAATTATGAACATATTCTTGTGTTTAATCCTGAGCTTTCCAACCTATAAAGAATCTCAACTTCTTAAATGCTCAGGGGTTCTTGAATATAGATGAATGCAGGTAGGGAATTTCATTTGAGATTCTCAAATATCTCTGAAGAAAATAAAATTATTGAAGGCAAGGGGCCGGGGCAAATTTAGTAAAGGTAAGTGTGTCACACCAAAACTTTCCCTTATTACTTCTCCCCAAAAACACATTGCCCCTCTTTATTAGTGTGACTAATTTACACTAAAGTCCTACCTTACCAAGTTATGTAAGTGTTTTTTTTATTAGAAAATGCCTAGGGTTGTTAGTTGGCTGGGAATTAGATTTTTATAAATTTAAAAATATATATAAAAAAATAATTTTTTTGGCGGGCCAGGCGGGCCGTGCCTAGCAGGCCGTGCCAGGCGGGCCTGGCGGGCCGATCCTGGCGGGCCTGGCGGGCCACAGGGGATGGCCCACTAGGCTGACGGGCCTAGCGGGCCGTGCCTAACGGGCCAGCGGGCCTGCGTAGCTCGGCCCAGCACGGCCCGCGTCATGGGCCGTGCCCAGTGGGCCGTGCCGTTGACCGGGCCGTGCCGTGCCGCGGCCCGTTGACTAGCGGGCCGGGCCGGCACGGCCCACTTGACATCTCTAGTTTGAATCCCGGCACGGCCCACTTGACATCTCTAGTTTGAATTGATCATAGGTTAGTTCCATTGTGCAGATTTGAAATGGGTTCACTATTTTTGAAAGTAAACCCATGTTTTACATTGTCAGTTTGGCCTGTTTAACTAATGTATATTCACACCAAGCGGATACAAAGGAGGCTATGTAGAAATTTAATACTGGAAAAAAAATCCACATCTTATTCAATTGGCATGTACAATGAAATGATATTTCTTCGAAGTTCGATCTATCACATCAATAGGAATTAGATTGATTTGTGTGAGCTCGATGATCGTGTTGTAGTTTCAGCTGTATACATCGGCATGCATGTTGAGGTTCCTTTTACTTTTGCCAACAGTTGTTATTTTATGATGAAAATGTTTTAAAATGTACTGAAGTTTTGAGGTTGTGTGGTCACTGAAAATTACAAAATCCACTCTCTGTGCCAAATAAAGGCCGGTTATCACCGAGGTATCATTTATCGGACACATGGATGTTGATTGTAAGTTATAACTGTAGGGGAAAGGATTTTGGGCCCGCCCGGACCGCGGTGGGATCCGGACCCCCACAGGGCCTATTGTATACACTTCAGGAGACGGACTCCCCAGAGTCGAACCCTCAACCTCTCGCTTTAAGAGAAAGTTGGGGAGACTTCTGGTACCACTTGGGCTAGCCTTTTTATAGGGAGTCCGTCTCCTGAAGTGTATGCACTAGGCCCTGTGGGGTGCCCGGGTCGCGATCCTTCCCCCTACAATAACTATAGGTATTTCTATACCATTTTGTCTATGAAAACAATGGATACCCATGAAATAACATCCATTTTGAGTTTGCTACCCCATTTCATCAGGATGTTATTTTAGCATTTGGATGCTGATAATGCTCTCTTGATGGATAACTTGCTTTTGCATTGATAGAGCTCAGATCTCATTCTATGACATTCTAGGATGAAAAAAAATTGATACAAAGATTGAATTTGAAGTGTTTAGATTTCTTCAAGTGTTGGTTTAATTCATTTGTAGTCTGTTATCAATTTGCGTTATACCTGAGAACTTGATAAGAATCTGATTTCTTCTGCCTATTCATTGTTTTCTAGCATTCAGTATTTGTTTATAGAATGTGTAGATTGACAATCTCAACTCTGCATTTGCTATTTGCATCTTATTAACAACGATATGATCTAATATTTTTAGTAAATCTCTTACAATTAATTTTCTTCTCTATGATCGTACTTCTGATTACAGTGACCCCAATTCTCTATCTGACAATAATTAATGGGAATATTCATTAAACATATGATAAATAATATCATATAATTAACACAAATAAGATTTTATCATGTAATTAAAATACTTCCCCTCTCTTGTTGAAGCAATCATCTAATGTATTCTGATGTGATTGAGCTAATAATCAAGGAAATCCCCATGCCTTAGCTTGACTCAATGTAGGACCCATTGAATCATGCCAACATGGCCGGTAGATAAGTCCAGTGACAGGAAACAATTGTCTATGGCCATGCAATTATTATTTATCGTTTTCATTTGATTGCATTTCTATGTTTAGATTTTAATCAATAACTACTATGATATATATTAGGCTAGATATAGTTATATTTAGCCCATGTAATTAGGCCAATCATATAATTAGGAATCATATAATTAGGAATGATTGAATGATTGGCCGTGTATTTTGGTTAGTTATATTAGGAATGATTTTATGTTTACTTGTTGATCAAGTTTAGGTTGTATATAAATACCTTGTGATTAATGAGAAGAGATACATCTTTCTTCATAGCTTTTCATGGTATCAGAGCCATATCAGAAGATGGGCCACGAGATCACAGCTGATCTGATCTAGCGTGCAACACCTCGCCGGAGTGCAGCACGTCGCCGGAGATCTCGGTGCTCGTCGCTGGAACAGATAACTCAGAGAACTCGGATCTCTGCTGGGCCACACGAGCAATTGCAGAGAGAACGGCTGTTTTTTTTTTTATTCCGGATTGCATACTGGAATTGAAGAAACAGAGGGCAGATCTTGGCCGGAGAAGAAGGGCTGTTCCGATGAGATCTTCCTCTTCCTCTTGATCTTCTTCTTCGAGGAGGTGTCGGGGGAATCGTGGCCGTTGATCGCTGCGATCTTCGCCGTCTTCTTCTTCTTCTTGATCAAGTCGGCATCAGATAGAGGGGTTTTCGTCGTCATCTTTTGGTCTGAGAGGAGGAGAGAAGGCATGAGGAGGGAAGAGAGAGAGAGCTCTGCTGCTTCTCCTGCAAATGAGAGAGAGAGAGTTGCAGCCGCGGCAGGAGACCAGAGGCACTGACGCCGTGCGTCGCCCGCTTGCCACCGCTGCCGCCCTCCTTGTCCCGGCGTCCGCTCTTCGCCGGAGTACTTCGCCGGCCATCGCCGGTCCCCACGCCATCGCCGGAGACTAAGAACCAAAGGAGCAGAGTCTCCAAAGTGTTCTGGTTACAAATCCAGAACGAAGAAGAACTCTGTTTGGGGAAAGGAAGAAGGAGTCCGGGTAGGGTTTGGATCGGGTTGACCTTACCTGTTTACCCAACCCGTCAGCAAGAAGCCCAGCCATCTGTTGGGCCAGTTTCCAGGCCTGTTCAAATTCGGGTCAGGGCCAGCAAATAAAAAAAAAAAAAAAAAAAAAAAAAAAATGTCAGGAGGAGGAGACAAGAAGATTGATCCCACCTCTCCATATTTCCTCGGATCACAAGATAATCCTGGTAATACAATTACACATGTTCAACTGCGTGGAGAAAATTATGAAGAATGGAGTCGGTCCATTCGATTGGCGCTTCGGGCACGCCGGAAATTGGTTTCGTTGATGGAACACACACGAAGCCAACCGAAGCAGAGAAGATGGACGATTGGCTCACGGTTCAATCCATGATAGTTTCTTGGATTATGCATACCATCGAACCAAGCCTCAAATCTACCATCTCCTATTATGAAGATGCAAAACTTCTTTGGGACGACATCAAGGATCGGTTTTGCGTGGTCAATGGTCCCCGGATTCAGCAACTGAAGGCGGCCATTGCAGATTGTAAACAAACAAAGACAATGCCTGTCGTGATTTATTACGGCAAGTTGAAGGTATTGTGGGATGAACTTGGCAGCTATGAACCCATACCGGGCTGCGAGTGTGGAAAGTGCAAGTGCAATATTGGCGCAAAGCTCGAGAAGCGTCGAGAGGAAGAACGACTTCATCAATTTCTCATGGGTCTTCACGACGACACCTATGGTATGGTAAAGTCGAATCTTGTATCACATGATCCCCTCCCATCCTTAAATCGTGCATACCAAACACTCATCCAAGAGGAACTTGTCCGAGGTGCTTCTCGACAAACGGAAGCGCGTGACGAAGTGGTGAGTTTTGCGGTGCGCACAGAAACAAAAGGGAAGGGAAAATCTTACGGGAAGAATAGAGCAAATCTGAATTGTTCTCACTGTAATCAATCAGGTCATGATAACACTAGTTGCTTCCAGTTGGTAGGGTATCCTGATTGGTGGGGAGATCGTCCAAGAGGTGCAGGCCGAGGCATGGGCAGAGGTCGTGGAGCCTCTGCGTCAGCAGGTGTGTTTGGCCATGGCCGCGGAGGGGCAGTACGTGCCAATGCTACAGTCACTAGTGGCAGCGGACGAGGGACAGTAGCAGCATCGACGTCTGAATCGCATGTGGGCGAGGCGTCGGGACTCCCAAACTTGTCCTCGGCTCAATGGCAATCCTTGCTAGACTTACTTGGTAACCAAAAAGGCAACGGCGATCGGATGAATGGTAAGTCCAAGTCTAATGCTTTGCCATGGATCGTCGATACAGGAGCATCGAATCATGTCACTGGTGATTTAACATGTCTAAATGAAATACGAGATGTTATGGAGTGCCCTGTAGGACTTCCGGACGGACAAAAGGTCATGGCAACGAAGGAAGGAGTCGCGGTGCTTGATGGAGGAATGAGACTATCTAATGTTCTCTTTGTGCCGCAATTAAATTGCAATTTAATTTCTGTGTCTCAATTAATTGATGAAAAACGTTGTTTTATACAATTTACTAATAATGTGTGTGTTATTCAGGACCAAACTTCGAGGATGCTGATTGGAGCGGGTGAACGAAGGGATGGACTCTACTACTTTCGGGGTGTTCCACGAGTAAAAGCTTTGAAGGTGGCTGGCACGACATCAGCGACTTTGTGGCACCAGCGATTGGGACATCCGTCTGATAAAGTGGTGACTTTTCTCCCTCATGTTAGTAGTGGTCGTATGAAGCAGAATAAAGCATGTGATGTATGTCAACGTGCCAAACAAACCAGGGATAAGTTTCTTGTTAGTGATAGCCGTGCAACTAGAATTTTTGAAACAATACATTGTGATTTATGGGGTCCGTATAGTACTCCTTCTTCTTGTGGTGCTTCTTATTTTTTGACAATCGTAGATGATTTCTCAAGAGCTGTTTGGGTATATCTTTTATATGATAAGAAGGAAGTCTCGAAAATGTTTCTGCATTTCTTTGCTATGGTTGGCCGTCAATTTGAGCAGAAAGTTAAACTTGTTAGAAGTGATAACGGGACGGAATTTAATTGCATGAAAAATTATTTAAATGAAAATGGAATTATTTTTCAAACTTCTTGTGTTGGAACACCACAACAAATGGAAGAGTTGAACGTAAACATAGACATATTTTGAATGTTGCTCGAGCCTTACGCTTTCAAGGACACTTACCTATTGATTTTTGGGGGAGTGTGTGTTGGGTGCGTGCTATCTAATTAACAGAACTCCCTCTTCTGTACTTGACAATAAAACCCCATTTGAAGTTTTGTTCGGCAAACCTCCTTCCTATGACCCCTTACGTGTTTTTGGATCTTTATGTTATGCTCATAACCAGCGTCACAAAGGTGATAAATTTGCTAGTCGAGGTAGAAAATGTGTTTTTGTTGGCTACCCCTATGGCAAGAAAGGATGGAAGCTCTTTGATTTGGATACTCGGGAATTCTTTGTAAGCAGGGATGTCGTATTTTTGAGGATGAATTTCCTTTCTCTAACGAAACAGTTGGGGAACAGGAACCCATTAAAATCGTCAATGAAATAGGACCTGATGACGACTTTGGGTTTGAGAATGTTGAGCCACAAGGGCTCGATGCTGCTGATAGTGGAAGTACTGCGCCCTTGGACGTGGACGCCAGTGGTGATAGGTATGCTACGGACAGTGGTCATGGGGAGGAGAGTCAAACTAACCTTGGTCGAGGTCTGCGAACCAAGAGTAAGTCGGTTCGTCTTCAAGATTTTGTTACACACACTATACGAAAGTTGAGTCCCTCCCAGAGTTCGTCCGTGACACAGCATTCCTCAGGTACACCTTATCCTATTGCACATTATGTAAGTTGTGAGCGTTTTTTCTGTGAAACACAAAAATTTTCTTGCAGCAATAACAACAGGGCATGAACCTAAATCTTTCAAGGAAGCAGTTAAAGATGCAGGTTGGCGGGAAGCCATGCAAAAGGAGATCCGTGCCCTTGAAGACAACAGAACATGGGTGATGGAGAAATTGCCTCATGGTAAACGAGCGCTTTGGTAGTCGTTGGGTTACAAATCAAGTACAACTCCGACAGTAGCATTGAGAGACTGAAAGCTCGATTGGTGGTTTATGGAAATCATCAAGTTGCAGGGCTCGATTATACTGAAACTTCGCGCCAGTGGCCAAAATGGTTACGGTACGAGCCTTTCTTGCAGTTGCTACAGCTAAGAATTGGGAGCTTCATCAGATGGACGTCCACAATGCTTTCCTCCATGGTGATTTAAATAGAGGAGGTCTATATGAAAGTTCCCCCTGGCTTTTCTGTTACTAAACCTGATATGGTGTGTCGGCTTCGGAAGTCGCTATATGGGTTGCGCCAAGCTCCACGATGTTGGTTCGCAAAGTTGGCTGCTGCTTTGAAGGACTACGGCTTCCAACAATCATACTCCGACTACTCTTTGTTCACCTTCCATAAAGGGCGGGTACAGATCAACGTTCTTGTTTATGTTGATGATTTGATTATTTCTGGCAATAATTCAGTTTCCCTTAAAGAGTTCAAGGACTATTTGAGTACATGTTTTCACATGAAGGACCTTGGTGTCCTTAAATATTTTCTTGGCCTTGAAGTCGCTCGGAATCTCGAAGGCATTTTTTTGTGTCAACGCAAGTATGCCCTCGATATTATCACAGAAGCAGGACTCCTTGGCGCCAAACCGGCAGCATTTCCCTTGGAGCAGAATCATCGATTGGCCTTAGCCGAAGGTCCTCTGCTAACTGATCCTGAGCCGTATCGACGGATGATTGGGCGTTTGATTTACTTGTCTGTCACGCGCCCGGAGCTTTCATATTCAGTTCATATACTATCCCAATTTATGCAAGCGCCTAGACAAGAGCATTGGGAGGCAATTCTTAGAGTGGTACGCTACTTGAAGAGAAATCCGGGTCAGGGCATCCTCCTCCGATCTGATAGTGCACTTTTTCTATCTGGGTGGTGTGACTCGGATTGGGCAAGTTGTCCTCTTACTCGCCGTTCCCTGACAGGATGGTTTGTTTTACTTGGCCACTCTCCAATATCTTGGAAGACAAAGAAACAGCATACGGTCTCTCGCTCATCTGCCGAAGCAGAGTATCGTTGCATGGCGGCAGCTACTTGTGAGTTGAAATGGTTGAAAGGCTTGCTACTTGATTTGGGTGTTAATCATCCCAGGGCCATGCCCTTGTATTGTGATAGTCAGTCTGCGCTATACATTGCACAGAATCCAGTTTTTCATGAACGGACGAAGCACATCGAGATTGACTGTCATTTCATTCGGGACGCTATATCCGAAGGACTCATTAGTCCCTCCTATGTTCCCACTCGAGTGCAATTGGCGGATATATTTACAAAGGCATTGGGCCAAAGTCAATTTGAGTTTCTTCTCAGCCAGTTGGGCATTTGTGATCCACATGCTCCAACTTGAGGGAGGGTATTAGGCTAGATATAGTTATATTTAGCCCATGTAATTAGGCCAATCATATAATTAGGAATCATATAATTAGGAATGATTGAATGATTGGCCGTGTATTTTGGTTAGTTATATTAGGAATGATTTTATGTTTACTTGTTGATCAAGTTTAGGTTGTATATAAATACCTTGTGATTAATGAGAAGAGATACATCTTTCTTCATAGCTTTTCAATATAGTAGTGCATTTTCACTTTTAGTTCTATTGTAACTCATGTTCAAAATTCTGTTTAGATTCTGGTGGACCTACCTTGAATTAATTAAGGCCCCTTTAGATCATGCATACCTCAAATTGGTTATGATAAGTTTTGTAGCTTCAACATCATAATTAAACCCAAAATCTTCAAATTGGGAAAATACATTTGAATTTATCTTAATTTATATATAGACGAAGCTCTTGGGGGCAAAGACCAAGGAATTTAAAATGGGTCTTGACAAAAGGAGGTTCCATTTGTTTGTGTGGAATTGAATTTCTTAGGACTAATGGTAAAATAAATGGGTTCAGCAAAGGAATGTTAAACATGCGAGGGGTGAAGATAAAGAGGAAGTAAAGCACAGTTTGAACTACTATATGAGAAAATTTCCTTTGTTGAAAATTCTCCGCTTATGTACAAATATTGCACTGTTACATTATATCAATTGGAAGCCATAAAAAATAATAAATTTTCATGATTGGTCCAGTTATCTATATGCTATTTTTGTTATCAGTTTACGTTTCTAAATTTAGAGTTTATTTATGACTTTGTGGCTTTATCAAGTTATTTGGAATTTACATACTCTTTTCGAACCACCTTAAGAGGTTGTTATTTTGATATTGAACATTTATATTCTTTTATTAGTACTTATATGCTTTTATTATTAGTAGTAGTATTTTGGCTCCTTTGATAGTGTTAGAAGAACTTGTGTAGATTTGCTGAAAGGGGGCCAAAGTAGGGTTGTAAATGGGTACCCGATTCTTCGATTACCCGAAAGTTCCGACCCGTTAGGATTCGGGTCTGGGTCCTTATTTTGGTCCCGATAAGAAAATGGTTCCGGTTCCGGTTCCGGATCCTTTTTTTGGAACCGATACCTAAACGGTTCCGGTTCCGGATCCACAGTGGCTCAGACCCGTGGACCCGGGACCCGACCCAATATATACTAACATAAGGTAACTTTATTATGTGAGAACAGAACCCTTTTTACTTTTCTACTTTTCTACATTAGGGTTTTCTACTTTTCTACATCTCATTGCCTGTTTGGATGTGATTTCTGAGTTTTTGGTTAAAAGTGTCTGTTATTGATAGACAAAATGTCACATTAGTGTTTGTAGGTACGTGATCCAATTGAAATGTGAAAAAAGCATAAATTTTTTAAAGAAAAATACAGGTATTAGTCTAGACCCGGAACCGGAACTAGACCCGCCTCACAAATGGTTCCGGTTCCGGTTCTGGTTCCCATTATTCTTAACGGTTCCGGTTCCGGTTCCCCTTCTTAGAAAAACGGTTCCGGTTCCGGTTCCACCTTGGACCCGGACCGGAACCGACCCGTTTACAACCCTAGGCCAAAGCCTTGTCCAATTTGGACTCCAAACCCATAGATTAAGAGTTACAGAGAGCATTATAGACACTGTGCAACTTACAAAAATTGCTGTCTTCACAGTCCGCATTAGAGCTCATTTTGGTGAGACTTGAGGGCCCTCCAACAAGAAACTGGCTGCTTTCAGTCTCTTTTGAAGAATTCAGACGACTCAGAAGAGGAGAGTAACCGTCTCCTTGGAAAAAAAATGGACATATGGTTTGAAAATACTATCCAGACTAGGGCTTGTTTTGTATGAAGTCATAGTTTAAGCGTGCAGGTGTGTCATGCAATCTCCTTGAATATCAGAACGTAGGCTTGGATACTAAGTAAGATAAGAAAAGCCCAGATATTGCTTTGATGGGAGCAAAATTCACTATTATACTACTAGGCTCTGATATCACTTGTAGGATCTCAGTCTCCATTGAACTACCACTTATCCCAAAATCAATTTGTGATGGAAAACGACACAACAATAATTTTATAGTCTGTTTGTTGTGTTCGAAAGGCATTGGAGCATCACTCCACCACGGGTGCACACGAGGGTTGTACCAGCTGTTGGCTGAGTACATTCAGAAGTAGTTCAGCAATTAGGAAACAGTTTCTATAACAACAGTAAAACCAGAATTACAGAATGTAATATATTAAATGAAATCCACTTACTGATTAAAGGCGGGAAAATTCTCAGAAGATTGTTTGATCAAGGCTAGTGTTAGACACTATGTCCTTAAAATAAAATTCGGCCCCGCAACGGTGCTAACGGGCTTCAGTGGCGTCAGCACTGTAAACTGTGTGTCAGTCGAACCAGAAGTGCAACAGGACTCTCTCTTCTTGACTCAAACTCAGACCCGAATTGAGCAAATGCAATTGAATTGAATGACAAAACGAATTGAACAAGATGCTTAAATAGACTGCTCCAAGAACTCTTTCAAAGGGGTTGCCCTGCCTAAGCCCGGGCAACTCTTTCAAAGGGGTTGCCCTGCCCAAGCCCGGCCCGGGCGCGCGCGTGTGGTGGTGACCCAACATAGATCTACGTCCTCCCTCCTCCACAAAAGTGGGATGCCCCTTGGGGCTCATCTTATACCACTAAGGTAAACATATTTATACCAAATAAATATTTTGCTCTCAAGCAATGTGGGAAGCAAGTTCATCACTTCCTTTTCTTTCCATGTTTAACATGTTCAAGTAGTGGTGTTTAGGAGGTAATTTCTCATTCACTCCTTAATGGATTAAAGCAACCCAATACATGTCCTTAATCTACTCAAGGAGTAGATTACATTCCCATGTATTCCTACTTAAAATGATAAGTGGATTTCACTTTATTTGTGGCTCAAAGTTGACCAAAATAATGGTGCTCTTAGCCATTTTTCCAACACCAGCCACCAGGAACCTAACAATAGTACTAATGTATGGTTGTATATCAAATGTGTCCCACTATTGTACAGAGCATTCATGTATAGCCAAAGTTAAATGGAAAGCAAATACTGGAATCCTATCCGCCCAGAAGGTCACCCCAATAGTACACTGTTTTTTTTGAAAAATAAAATCAATTATTGCATACATGCATAGAGGATACTAAACTGTCACATCTGATGATTTTAAGAGTCTATTTAAGAGCCCTTAAAGTTCAACATTATTAATGTCGCTAAAATATGTGGCTATTGAGTTTTATACCCACTTCTAGTCCCATAAATTGATATGCAACAAGGTGCATGACCCTCACAGAAGGATTCCCAAGTTCCAGACTTGAGAGTTCTAAAGAGATCGAGAAGTATGATTAGAAGTAGTCAATGTCTGATTAGAAGAAGAGGATGTGTCTTTGTAAACTATTTTCCAGGATCTGATGCAGTTATTGTGGTTGGGCCACTGGACGGTGGATGTAGCATTGGATTGTCCTTTGAACTTGATCCATCCGTCGAGGATTGCCCTTAAGTCCCTGATCTTTGCACTGAAGGTTTGACAGCAATTGGCATGCATTGTTACCACCTTCCCATAATCTCTACCACTGGAACAAAACCCGCCAAAGTAAAGGGGGTTCTGGAACCTAACCTTCAGATCCAACCGTTGGATCAGGCCATTTTTTATCAAAGCTTGGAGCACATGTTGATCATGAAGGCGCATGGAATCGTTTCTAGCCGCGTACCATTTGTCGAACATAGATATGGTCTTGTTGTTGGAGACCACAAAGTAAAAGCCAGTGTTGATGGAGTTGCTAAGTCTGATGGACGGCCATTGTAGTAGTCGCAGCTGATTTGGAGGTCCACTCCTTGATTGACCAGTCTCTCAAATGGGTTCCTCAGCCATATCACATCCATATCCTGTTTTACAAACAGAATGGTTAGCCTTTTGGCATATAAATATAAATTAGGAATAAGAGGACATGGATGAAAATAACATGTAGGGACGAGAAGAAGTACATAAAACCTATGGAGGTTTCCCACCATCCTGGAGTGGATGGATATAGCATCAAGAGAGAATGGAGTTAAAGTCGCTAGCTAACCTCAACATATTTGAGACGAGACTGTGATGATGATGATTGAAGTGGGATCAAAGATTTCATAATGTGAGGCCATAAAAATGGAAAATATTTTCTTTGGAAAGTTCAATAATCGCAATTTAGGATATACGCATAATGTGTGCACGTGTGTCTTTTTCTTTTTTCTTTTAGTAATAATTTCTCAGATTTAGCATATTAAATAAAATTTTATATGTGAGGGTTTATGTTTCTTAAACCTTTTTCTGATCATAATTTCTGTTGTTTTTATGAAAATTACTTTTTCTTGAATATATAATTTTCTTTTAATGAAAATTGTACTTTTCTTTTCTTGTTTCTGGCCAGGGAGACATAATGCTTGGGGTTCAAATTATCCAAATTCAAAGACTTTAGAAACTGTTTTTTTTTTTTTTTTTTTTTCTTTCTTTCTTGGTACTAGATTTTAGTCAATGTTGAGCCCAAAAGGATAGATGGATGGGTCAAGCTCAGAATATGTCTAAACCACATGAAATAGTAATGTTCTTTAAACAATTCTCGTATTAATCTGGACATGATCGAGATCATATGCATGCATATCATAAGCAAATTAACTCACATGGTTTACAAAAGAGTTCTATTGTCACCATGCATTTCATATATATATATATATATAGGGAAGTATTCAAGTGCATCCATCCCTCATAATTTTTGGTGAGGGACACCCCCTTTTAAAAAGTGTTAAGTACAAAAAGGGGAGTCCTATGTACTTGACACTCTCCATTTTGTACTTGGTACTTTCCAAAAGGGGGTGTCCCTCACAAAAAATGGTGAGGGATGGATGCACTTGAATATTTTCTATATATATATTACTTTAAAAGTACAGAATATAAAGGTATTTGGATTTAATTTGACATATAGACAGTACATTTCCTATTCCTTTCTCTAGCTTTCTACAGATATGGGATTCTCACTATAATTAGCAATAACAATGATAGATATCTAACAAAATGAGGAATTTCAACTGACAGCTTTTTGGTTGGATCAAATGAGTGATTATTGCTTAATCGATCGTAGAATTTGAGAGATTTTATTGAGATAGTTTCGCTCATTTTGATCGGGCAATATATATATATATATATATGTCATGCTTGTATCATTGCTTTATGTGTTATCTCAATACACAACAACAATTTAGATTTGCATTCCCAGTAATTCACAAAAACAATTGCATCATGTAATATAACACTAAAAAAAAAGAGACTTTTAGCAACGAAAAGAATTGCCTTGCCTTTAGCGGCGGTTAAAACTGCTGTAATAGTTAAGATGGTCTTTTAAGATACCATTACGGCAGGTTTAGTGGGAAAAAAATTCCACTGAAAAAAAAAACCTGCACTTTTGGTGGCAGAAAAAAACCACCCCAAAAGATGATTTTTTTCCACAGCTAAATATCTCTCTCTCTCTCTCTCTCTCTCTCTCTCATAGTAATGTAGTCTTGCAAAATATAGATAGTAGAGTAATTAAGAGATTTAGGAAGAAGTTATTGTGTAAGATCTTCTATCTTGGAACTCACTGTAAAAATGAAGTTGTATCCGCGTCTTAGTACATTAGCTTGGAAGAGAGTTTTCATCCATGTTATTTTGAGATAGTCAGAAGACATAAATATTCTCTCCCCGGAAAAGTCGACACTCTCATTCATGAGTTTATAGCAATGTAGCTTCCTAAGATTGCACTGTTCAAAAGCTGTCTGGTCAATGGCTGCGAGGAGAAGATGATTGCGCAATAACTGAGTACCTTCACCAACTTGGAAGCTTTGCAACAAGAGATCTAGAAAGCTCCCCTCTTCTGTACAAGCTTTGTTTGCGACTGCGATTATAAGAGTCTTATTCTCCATTGAAGCTCCCTCTAGAGCTGCTTCTAGCTCATCTTTTGGGATTGTAGATGTCTGAAAGCCAATGAAAGATAATAATAAGCTCATATATATATTTAACCAATTGGCCTAAGAGGGAGAGTTTGCCGTGATCACAACATGCCATGCATTGTAATCTATGAGGCATATATAGGATGAAATTCATGAAGTTAAAATGCTCTGCCCTTTTATTATTATGTAAGGTAAAATAATATGCAGATATGATCAACACTCATTAATAAACAACAACCTGAATATGATCATCCAAGTAGACCCTCTAATCAACGAGGGTTCGTTCAATTGGTTGGCAACCCCGCATGTCACCTTGCTGCCATGATCGATCCTTGAGTATGCCACTCTTCCCACTTTGTGAGCTTTTCTTGCCCCAATGTTTGTGTGAGATATCCTTCCCATTTTAAGGGCTTTCTCTTTCCACTTGTGCGGGACTCTCTTGAATCACAACCTCATAGGTCGGGGTACCAAAAAAGTAGACACTCCGAATGCAATTTTTTTTTTGTGTAAGATCTTTAGTCTATAGGAGCCTATTTGGCATTGTTCCTTTGTTGTTACCAATTTTGTGCTGATATCGGGCCGTGCCAAGAATATGTTGTATTGAGATTGAGTTGTGGAGAAGTTGTTTGGTAACATGAACTTGTTTGGTAATGATACGTCAGTATAGTATTGTATTGGGGAATAAAAATCAAGGGATCTTGACATATTAATCCTCCTTAAATTTAATTTTTCCAATTTCATGGTCTAAAATTCAAATAATGTCACCAAAGTCGCTTGACTCTAGTCAATATTTCTTTAAGACTTTTTTTATCCGAAATCCCATGTTATCATGGGATTTATCAGTTTCTTTATAATACTTTTTTTGGTAAGCATTAAGCGAATTTAATTTTAATAGAACACGAAAGATGACATTTTTGTAAAAAGTAAATACACATTGACCACATTTCTCAGGTTCTATCATTTGAAAAAAATTCTCCCATGGATGCTGCATGAAAGACATCATATCAAGAGACAATCCCATGATATCAAAAATCAGTTTATGTTACCTATACTGTTCCCATGATACCATCGGATATGGGGCAAAAAAATTGTTGACCAGAGTCGAGCGACTTTGGTGAAATTATCTGAGTTTCGGTCATTAAATTGAAAAAATTAGTTTTAAGAAGGATTAATATGTCAAAACCTCTAAACTCAACCTTGAATTTAACTCTATTATAAATATTCATAAATTCAACTTATAAATTAAAAAATATAAATCACACGTCCATGTTATACAAGATTAAAAAAGATGCTAATCAAAATAATCACAAAAACTCTGATAAATTACAGCCTTATTTTCAGATCAGATATATAGTTTTTTTTTTTTTTTTTTTTTTTTTTTGTGGCTTGGTGGTTTAGTGGTTTATGGTAACGAAAGCTACCACTCTAGGGTTCGAACCCTGAAGGGAGCTGTGGGAGGCAGTGTGCTATCCACAGTCACACTGTATGATTCCCGATCAGATATATAGATTGGTTGGTTGGTTTTCAGCTTCTTAAATCTAATCCATTCATTCGGAGTTTAGATCATATGTATAAATAGGTCAGTTGGTTCACCGCTAGGGCTGCACAACCGGATTTCCGGTCTGATTTTTGGACCGGAAATCCGGTCGGACCGGATTTTCGGTCTGTCCTAAAATGAAGGTGGTCCGGTCCGAAACTGCGCGGTTAGACCACTTATAAGTGGTCCATATATACCGGTTTCATTTTTTTTTTTCTAAGCTTTTTTTTTTTTTCATTTTTCAGCTCACATCTATTGGGTTGGGGGATATATAGGAATAGTTTATATTAGATAAGAGTAGGAGGATTTGATAGATGTGATTCCTTCATTTCAGGGTGTGGCCCACCAGATTACTTAGTCCAAACTTTCCATCATCGGCACGTCCCCGTCCCATCAAATTGGGCCGTATGAAAGGAAATTTCAACCTCTCAATCAAGGTAATTTTTTTTGGTTAGAAAGAAGGATTACACTTAATTGACCAAAGTAAACCTGTTTAATATGCAAATCACTATCTGTGTGATCTCGGTCACACTGATCCAGATAGTGGGTTCAAGGTCAGTCGGAATCTTTTATTGTGATCTATGATTTTTATAATTTAATATGCAAATCACAACTAGACTAGGACTTGATATGGGGCCATCATAGCAATATATATAGTTGAAATAGAACCATGAACTTAGTTGCTTTATTGCATGGGCTTAATTTTCGGGCTTCGCCTTCACTGGCCAAAGGCAAGTTGAGGTAAATGGGCTAGTGGATTGCCCCAGGGCCCACAACCCAGTAGAAACCCTATTCACATACTCCTGGGTTAGAAACTCATCTAGCTTTGGGGCTTAAGTTAGCTTTTTTTTATTTATTATTTATTTATATTAATAAATGAGGTCTAGTCCGGTCCAGACTGGACCCCAAAAGGCCCGGACCGGACCACACTGGATATTTTTCAAATCCGGTCCGGTCCGGTCCGAATTTGTAGCAGTAAAACCACAAATTCGGTCCGATCTGGTCTGCGGTCCAATTTTGTTCTGCCCTATTCATCGCCCCCACTCAATCTGAAAATTTCATTTGTGTAGCTTATAAAAACTGCCAGGACGATGGGTGGTCACGATTGATTGGCAAAAGTGTTTACACATCAGAATCTCTACCCACATCAGAATTTTTGTTTTTGATTTTTACTCATTTTCTTGCTCTTCTTTCTTTTCTGTTTTTATTCACATCATAATATCTTTTTCCAGGATCGAAGTACATCAAGAAAATCAGAATACCCATTACATTATAAACTCAAACCAGACAAATAGACTTGCAAGAAGAAAGCCATCACTGTTTCAAACTCTGCAATTTCACCCGCCCAACTGAATTTTTTTTTAAAACTTAGTCTGGTATCAGTTTTAGACACAAACATAATCCCTAGCTGTCGAAATTATGATCAAGATAAAAAAAAATTTTGGACCATCTCTCAGCCAACCTTTTATATATATATATGGGGTGGGCTCACCTGAGCTACAACTTATAATGAGAGTAAGCTGCATCGTGCGGAGTTCCCGTGTGGCCTACTTTCGTCAAGTGAAATAAAAATTTCGATGGCCCACTCTTTTTCTTATTTCCCTCTTCTAGATCCCTAAATCAAGCCATCCTCTCTCTCTCTCTCTCTCTCTCTCTCTCTCTCTCTCTCGCCTCTCTCAACTCTCAGCGACGAAACTCTCTCTCTCTCTCTCTCTCTCTCTCTCTCTCGCGCCTTGAAGTTTGAGCAAAGCTCTCTCTCTCGACTCTCTCTCTCTCTCAGCGAAGCGCTCTCTCTCTCTCTGCCTTTACCTCGGCTGACAAATCCCCTCTCTCCCTCGCCCGGACTGCACCTCGCCTCTTTCCCATTTAGCAAAGATCTACCATATCTTCGCACGTTCGCTGCCCTTCGTTGGTTCAAAGGAGGCGAGAGTGAAAACCGAGCTTCCGTCGCTGGTTAAAGGAGAGAGAGAGAGAGAGAGAGAGAGCTTTGTCGTTGAGAGTTGAGAGAGGCGAGAGAGAGAGCGTTATTGAGATGAGAGAGGATGACTTGATTTAGGGATCGAGCGGGCCATCGAAATTTTTATTTCACTTGACGAAAGTATGCCACACGGGAATTTCGCACAATGCAGCTTACTCTCACTATAAGCTGCAGCTCAGGTGAGCCCACCCCTATATATATATATATATATATATGAAGAGCAAAGCTCTCCTAAGCTTAAGCTTATGATATGATTCCGTAAGCTAACGCTTCTAGGGCCCATCTTTGATCCATCCAAATGGACCAAACACACGACCCCCTTAAATTGCACAAGCCCACCAACTTTTGGTCAAATCTGAATTTACTAGACCGTTGGATCGACTATGTACCAATCCGAATAGACCGTTGACCATTAAACTTTTGGTGCCCAGATGGAGATGATCGAAACCACAATTTGGGCTGATTTTTTTGTAGAAAGGAGGGTCCTAGGGAGTCCTTGAAATCCCCTCCACCCCCATCCCCATAGGGGTCCCCAAGTGGGCCCCACTACGTAATTGAGTTTACTTCAGCTTACCCTATCTTAAGCTTCAGCTTAGGAGAGCTGGCCCCATATATGAAAGCAATAGGGAAGAGGTGCTCTGAGCGGTGCCAAGTCAGCATGTAGGGAGTTCTCTTTTCGAAGAAATACTAAGAAAATCATACAATGCTTTGGCTTTGGCATTGTGAACAACTACTCATTTCCGAATCTCCTCCCTAAATTTCTCTAATAAGATAATAATATCAGCAATCTCAACTCAATCCCCTCCCCTAAAATCCCTCTCTCATTCCCGAGACTTGAGTCTTAAATTTTTAATTCCTATTATGATCTGTATCATCTCTCCCTCTTTTACTCCCAATAAGATAATAATAACAACAATCTCACCCAATTTCCTCCCCTACACCTTTCTCATTTTGAACTTTCCTTCAAAATGGTAGATCTCCGTCATCTGATCCTCCTCATTATGAGACCGCTTTATCATCTGATCCACCTCATTATGAGACCGCTTCATGAGAGAGAAGGCACGTTTATTGATAAAGACAAGGACTTATTTCTGGGGTCTCATTGTTGAACTTATGCATTACAAGAACATTGATCAAGTGGGGCTGCTGGGGTTACAGGCTTACAATAGGTGGTAGTGGTAATCAAATGATCATCTGTATGATTATCGGTTTGAGTGATTTTGGACTATGGTAGTCTTCTTATTGCCATTCTTATATCATCCTAATGCAGTTGTATTGTGGATTCAATGGATGGATTTTTATTTTATTTTATTTTATTTTTTTACGGATTTGGTTGTCTTAATTTATTTTTACAAAACATTGGGTAATGATAAGCATAGTTGGAAAACTCTCCGAGTTGACTTATGACTCTCTCGAATCATCTCATTTTGACAATGGACTGAGTCAAAAATAGAGGAGACTCAGCCGAGTTTTCTCATTTTAATAAATTATTTACATTTCGGTCCATTTAATAGGTAAATCTAATTTTAAACAATTTAAGTTCATTTATAAGTAATAATCTAATGGAGGACATGGCCCTAAACAGATTTGATTGGCGTCGTCAAATCCATATAGCCGACCCCACCTAATGGGAAAAAGGTTGGTTTGGTTTATAAGTAATAATGCATGAGGTTTGGAGTTAGTAACTTAAAAAAGATGGTTGAAATGTAATTTGAAACTTACATTTGATCGTTTATATTTAATATTTGGACCAACAAATTATGTAATATGAAATATTTTTTCTTTTGTTTTTCTTATTGTATTATTTTTATTGAATATATAAATTTATTATTTTGAATTGATTATCATAAATACATGTAAATAAATATTTTTTTATTTTTTATAAGTAATAATTTATTTATAAATAATTTTAAAAAAAATTTACTCTCCCGAGTCTCCTCATTGACTCTATCCAAGTCAATTTTTTTGCATTGGACGATTCGAGTCCGAGTCACGAGTGCGTCCTGTCTATTACATTTTTCCCATATTTATCATTCCACCCACCCACCCACCCTTCCCAAATATTCCTTGAAAACGTGATACTTTTTATACATGTATTAGGACTGGTTTTTGCTCTTTTATTACTGACTGAACCCATGGTCATTCCTCATATGAAAAAAATGCAGTGCATGGTAGAGTTCGGATGGGAGGACTCCACAGTAAAGTCCAACAAATCAAGCTGGTATTGGACAACATGAGGTCCTTTCTAACATATGTGAATAGAAAGAACTGGAAGAATGGTGAAGCTAGAATTGAGTGGAACAGGTTAGAGATGTTGGATACTATTGTGAGTGGAACAGGTTAGAGATGTTGGATACTATTGTAGAGGATATCATTGGTGAGTTCCTACACCAGTTTCAGAACCAAAGAAAGTGTGGGTACAGCAGCTTTCTTGGCAACACCAAATCATTGGTCTCCTCCATAAGTTGACATTTTCATACATTAGATTGCCACTTGATTTTATCGGATCAATATTCATATCTAATCCTAAATCAACAACTATCAAATCTCAGATTTAATCAAAGCAACAATCAAAGACTCTCAAATTAAAATGCAGAAACTAATACACTTTGAGGTCACGTTTAAGAATTGATAATCACATAGGAAAAGGAATAAGTAATCACCATCAATAATCACACGAAAAGCATAATAATATGAGCCATTAGATGCAGCGTGTATTAATTCTACAAATCAAGCTTTTGGGTTATTTTAATTGCTTAGTTTTTGTTTATAGATTTATGGTTTCTTGAACCAGGAGGATTACAACTATCGTGATATTTGATACCGAGCTGTGCTCAGGAAGATTGCAACAATCTTGAGGCCGTTGTGTTATGCTACTGAGATTGTGATGGAAATGTGAATATAAAAATGTTATAAAAATTTATTTTTCCATTACAACATATTCGAATCTTTAGTTTAATTTTAGATATAAGTTATAACTATTTAGTTTATAGCTAATCTAAATATTCTAAGTTTTAGTTTTAAGGCAAAATTAGCGAAAGGTCCCTATAAGTGAATATATTCAGCCTCCAGTTCAAGGAAAAACTTTTTAAGGCCTATGGTCCATGCAGCTAGACATATTGCGGCGCGCGAGAGGTCCCTAGATACGTTTTTTATGACTGATTTACCCTTTCAAACATTTTAGGCATCAAATTTTGAAATTTCAAATTTCAAAATTTGTATTATCCATCTTCTTTTAGAGTGGCGTTTTCTGGATTGAGCACCATCAGATTTCTGCACGTTAGATATGTGGACTGCTCGAATTTATTCCTCGCAATCCTCTCGTTTACACGGACGGCTGAGATCTGCTACTGCTAGATTTCCTCTTCTTTGGGTTTCCCGACTAGGGGATGGTCTTGTGATTTGTCTAAAGTTAGGAAGCAGATGGCTAGGGTTCGGGTTCTCAGCGGAAAGATACTGGAAGGACGGCGGTGATTCGAGGAAGAGAAGAGGAAGAAGCAGCTGCTGGAGGCGGTCTTGGGTTTTGGGTCGAGGAAGGGCTTCCGACTTATTTTTGGGGTTGCTGCGGCGGAGATTCCACGAGGTTCACGTTAAGGGGGGAAGATCGTGCGGAGGTGGTGGGATGGGGTGTGGACCATTGGAAAACGTAGGCCATGTTTTGTTTTTGGCAGGGAGGCTTGTCGTGTGGTGGGCCTTAGTTTTCCACATGGCAGGAGTCTGCCATTTTGACTTGTTTCGTCACTCGGAACAAACATAGGAGTACCACGTTGCTTTCTATTTGACGGTGGAATGAGGCATGTCGTGTAAAATGTTGTGATGACAGTGTCCTGTTTTCTGAAGTCTCAAAAGAATCCGGTTTCTCAGTTCCGGATTGAAGTTCAGAGTGGGCTACGACTGCTTGATCGGATAAGACATATCTCTGTGCAATTCAAACCGAAGAAGGCAATGCTCTTCAGTTTTGCATCTGATAGCCGGTGATCGCTTTTGGCTCTCTTTATCTCTTTTGTCATATTTATCTGAGTTTTTGTCAAATTTATCTGATTTTTATTCAAATTTTATCCAGATTTTTGTCAAATTTATCTGAGTGTTGTTCAAATTTATCTGTTTTCTGTCATATTTCTTTGTATTTTTGGTAAATTTATCTTAGTTTTTTGTAAATTTATCAGAGTATTTATCAAATTTATCCGAGTGTTGTTCAAATTTATCTGTTTTCTCTCATATTTCTTTGTGTTTTTGGTAAATTTATCTGAATTTTTTTTTCAAAATTTATCTGATTTTTTTAGCAAATTTCTTTACATTTTTTTAAATCTATATGCGTTTTTTAAATTTATTTGCGTCGTTTGAAATATATTTGTATCTTTTCAAATTTATTGCATTTTTTAAAATTATTACATTTTTTAAAATTTATTTTTGTTATTTTAAATTTATTTGCATTTTTTGAAATTTTCTTTGGATCTTTTGAGATATTTTTGAGTATTTTGAAATTTATTTATATTTTCTGAAATTTACTTGGGTATTTTGAAACTTATTTGCATCTTTTTAAATTTATTTACGTTATTTGATTATATATTGCTTTTTTTTTTAAACTTATTGTATTTTTTGAATTTTTTTTATTTTTTAAAATTTATTTTCGTTATTTTGAAATTTATATGTGTTTTTAGAATTTATTTGAAAATCTGGGGATTCTATTAATCATGGGAAATTAAATGTTAGTTGGCCATTATTAATGGGATATTTCACTAATCGTGGGATATGATTTTGAAGAAATGATAAATTAGACTATGAAAAAAGATTGTGGATCTAAGGCAATAAAGTGAAATGTTTAGGAACCCGTCGCCGAATGCCCCTAATTTTAACTTTAGATATAAGTTATAGTGTTTATTTTGTTTGCAGTTATAGCTGAGTCCATACATATCAGGAACAGATATCTTGGGTCCAAAGAGAGCATTTCTATGAGATAAGTTGAAACAGGGAGATAGAGTTAGAGTTTTATCTAAGGAAATTTGAAATGCACTCTTATCTATTGTGATTTGGAGTTGATGGTCCATGCTTGAACATGTGCACCTTACGCTCTTGGGTGATAATCGAAACGGACGTGTTTGGCAACATGGGTTGGAGCAAAAAAAAAAAAAAAAAAAATTAAAAGACTTCCTATGCGACTGGACTCTGGTCTGGAAGCACCCATCATTATAAAAATGCAAGAAATTCAAATCCAAGTTAAATGTAAGAAACTCTATTAATACTAATAACGGAAAGATAAGAGTTACTCTCATGGTACCATGAGAATAAGGGATAAAAACCCTTATATGTAATCTATTGGCATTAAATATAGATGTAAGGGCAAGACGGCACCCTTACTTTAAAAGTATCTTAGAGTAACTCTAGGAAGAAAGTCTCCCTTAATAATTTAACAAAGATCTCAAGTTAAAAATTCAAAGTACATGTATGTAGCACATGGGTATGGTTTGCTCAGCACTCAAACTTTAACTCTCAAAAAGGAAGGAAGCTAGTCTTTGGCCTGCATGATTGACTATGACAAGGAAGAGTAACATGGATTCTCTCGCATTTCGTTCCCTTTTAATTTTAAGAGGTACCAACTTGACTATCATTTGCTCACTAACCGAATCTACTACTTTGTTTTTTATTAATAGCTTCTTTCTCTTTTACGCCTCAAATTTGAACTCTCAAGAAGGAAGCTAGTCTTTGGCCTGCATGATTTGACTGTGACAAGGAAGAGTAACATGGGCTCTCTCGTATTTCGTTCCCTCTTAATTTTAAGAGGTACCAACTTGGCAATCATTTGCTCACTAAGTTAGGAATGTCAATGGGATCTACTGCTTTTTTATTAGTAGCTTCTTTAAAAGAAGCCTAGAAAGCATAATTTTAATTTGTTTCGGATTATAGGAACAAGGTTTTTTGAAAATTGAGACTCTAAATTGGCACAATATATGCATTATAGTGCGGGTTAAGATTGCCCAAACTGTTTTTAAAACAAGTCGGGTTATATTCGACTCCAACCTAGACACTCATAGTGAAAATGGTATGTTTATTTGCCACTAGTAAGGTGATGGCTTTGGATTCATTTCCCATCTGCACGTTTGGTTCTTCTTCCAATAAAGGAGATTATATTTGGTGGCCATTTTTGAACAAAAAAGAAGAGAAAAAACTAGGGGTGCACCAAAAAATCGCTAAAATGCTAAGCCCAGTTTGGATCGATTTTGTAGTAGATCGGTTCAGTCACGGTTCGGATTTCCTTCAAATCATTTAATTCGGTTTGGTCTTCGGTTTGAAGGTGCGGTTAAACCACTCAAACTGAACCAATTATATAAATATATATTTTTTAATAAAATAAAAAAAAAGAATATGAAAAATTAATTGAAGAAGACTCGAACTCTCACTCCGTTACTTGAAGTCCAACGTTTCTCACCAATTGAACTGCCATTTTTTTTAGAAAAAAAATAAAAGAAAAAAACCATAATCGAATCAAACCGAACCGGTTCCTTTCGGTTCAGTTTGAGCACATGGGCCGTTCGGTTCGGTTTGAAAAAATAGAAAATCGATGGGTTCGGTTTGGTTGATGGTTTAGCCTTTAAACTGATCCTAATTGCCCATGTGCACCCCTAAGAAAAACTGTTATTATAGCTCACATTCTCTCTTTTTAATTAAGAATGAAAAGCTAAAATAATAGAAATAAAAATACACTTCAATTTTCATCCTTCATTGCCTTTAGGGTGTCAAGAGAAAAGTAAATACATAAAGAAGGTAAGAATATGCAGTCCCAATATTTTTTTTTAGATTTTGATCTAACCATTAGTAAACCGGTGAGGAAAATCTAATGCACACAAATCCAAACCACTGGTAGAGTGGCCGCACCATCAGCTCCAGTAAGTCATCCAATGCAAGGGAACATTATAACACCATAAAAAACATTCTTGAACTTTTTGCCTCTTGTGATCATTCAAAACAGAAATTTACACTGCAAAATCTTCTAATATTGAACGCAATATATACTGCATAAATTGAAGAAATATAAAAAAAAAAAAAGAAAAAAAAAAAGAAGAGGAATCAATGGTACCATGTTTGATGAAGATGAAGCATTGTGCTGCTGAAGGAATGTGTAAAAAGGTGTCCAAATAGATTGAGACCAAATAAGCTCAAGTAGGAACAGGGAAAGTAGAACCCATGAACCCAAATGTACATTTCTGAGATCCATACCAGGTTTATGTCAACAACAAGCAGAAGAGAAGTATATGTAGAAAAACCCTCCCCTCTTCCTTGCAAAGAGTCCAACAAATAAAGAATGTGGATATTGTTTTCTTTTATGAACAGAAGGGATACTGGGATGAATGTGGATTGCTTGTATGCAGGTTAATAGCATGAAAAGGTGTTGAGTTCTAATTTATTTTTTATAGTTTTGCAATGAAGCAATGGCAGAGTTGAAAAGATTCAAAACTGGATCTTAATAGTCATGTATGAATCTGCCTATTCTGTTTTTTTTTTTTTTTTTGATCGGTAACAATAACTTATATTAAAAGATAATAGAGTACAAACAAAGAGTACAAGAAGAAACGAAAAAAAGGGGGAAAGAAATACATAGGTACAAGAGTAATGTACCCCTTCGCACCACAACTACGTAACAAAACCCTCCCAAGGGAAAACTCTCTCAACACCTTGCTTGGCTAAAGCATCCGCCATACTGTTTGATGACCTACTCTTATGCTGAAAACTAACATTAATGGAGGTGGATAATACCCGAATTTCATTGAAGAGAAACTGAAATTTCCATGGATAAGCTTTTTGTTTCGAAACCCAACTCACTGCATTAGAAGAATCACTCTCCACAATAAGATTGCCTTGGTAATACCTCGAAAAACATCGAAGAGACTCCAGAATAGCTAAAACCTCAGCTTCATTAGAGTCACAAACCGCCACATATTTGGAGAACATAAATAAAACGTCCCCATTGCAATTTCGAAGCACCCCTCCAATACCCGCTGGTCCAGGCTTCCCTCTTGCAGCTCCATCAATATTGAACTTAAACAAACCAATAGGAGGAGGAGACCAAAGAATAGATTTTCTTACTTTGACTGGACCACACCCCATACATGATTCCCAATTAATAAGAATGTCATGAAGACAAAATTAGAGAATTCCTTTCTACCCAAAGTCCACTTCGAGATCGTTAAAGTGATCTTATAAATCAAATCCGCAGAAGTTGAGGAGGACCCCCTAAAAATTCTATCATTTCTTTCCTTCCAAATGGACCACAAAATAGCAAATGGAGTTATCTTCCAAAGAATACGTCCGCATCCAACAAACCAAGACTCTGCCGCATCAGCAATGGTCCCAGGACAGCACCAATCTACACCACACCTACTAATAAAATGGCCCCAGACACTGGAAGTAAACTCACAATGAAGAAGAAGATGGTTCACCGACTCCAACTCCTTATGACACATCACACAAGTGTCATTGATGGTGGATGATGTCAATCCTCTTCTCCTCAAGTTATTCGCTGTTGAGATCTTAGATGTCACTGCTAACCAACAAAATGCCTCCACTCGGGGAGGAACCAAACCCGTCCAAACAAAGGAAAAAGGAGCTCTAGGGAGATGGTTCCCCTCCAAAGCTGAGTAGAAGGCTTTCACCGAGAATTCTCCGGATATGGATTGCTTCCAAATCCTAAAATCGTTAGAATCCCTGCACAAAAAAACGTTAGAGAGAAGACTCTCAACAACTCCCCATACTGGACATCCTCAGACAAACGAAGACTTCTTCTGAATGTTACACCCCACAAAGTACAACCATCCCTCACCTCATAACAATCTTTAACAACAGACTCTTTATTGGACACTACTCTAAAGACCCTTGGAAACAAATCTGATAAGGGACCCACCCCAACCCAATCATCCAACCAAAACCTAAGAATCCTCCCATCCCCGACCACAAAACCCACCCCTTTGGATAACACTTCCCCACTTGCAGAAGACGAATCCCCAACTGAAGCAATTGCACCCCACAAAACTCGATCTACGAGACCTATGACCCATATTAGGCCACCACCCCGAATTGTCTACCCCATACTTATCAGCAATGACCTTCCTCCAAAGAGCCTCCCTCTCATCTCCAAACCTCCACCACCACTTCACTAATAAAGCCACATTTTTATACTCCAAATTACCAAGGCCTAGACCCCCACACCACTTTGGTTTAATCACCTCACTCCACTTCATTAAATGCATATTCTTCTTATTACTTTTTCCCTCCCAAAGAAAGTTCCTACGAATACGGTCTAGTCTTTCCACCACCGCCTTCGGCATCTTGAAAAGCGACATATAGTACACCGGAATGTTTGACAAGCAAGCTTTTATCAATGTAATCCTTCCGCCCAAAGATAAATATTGGCATTTCCAAGAAGACAACTTCTTCTCAAATTTGTGAATGACTGGATCCCACAAAGACTTAGATCTTGACTTCACCCCTATCGGAAGGCCCAAGTATAATAGGGGTAGTCTCCCCCATTTGCAATGCAACATGGCTGCCAAAGACTGAGTGGTCTCTTTTGTGTGTGCCTGATGTGCCTGATTTTGATTTTTTACTGAGAAGTAAGTTTAAAAATCACAAGTCTTCCAAAATAAGAAATTTCTACCCTTATCTGCATCCTTTTGCCCTCATTTGGATAGATACGATATGTGGTTTCTATGAGGTCAGGCAAATTTATGTACTCAAGAACATCTCATATTTACTTACTAATTTCTAAGACAGGGATTGTTTTGATAATGGACGAAATAGAAGGGTCTATCTGGAAATTTCAGCAATTTTCAGGTCATCTAGAGGTTATAACAGGACCTGCAACCCAATCTAGCCTACTCCAGAAACTTATCTAGTAGCCTGTGAGTTATCTATGCTGTCTGTGGACTGTTTTAACAAAATAGTGCATTCTTGGGACTCTTGGTGAAATCCAGTGAGCTGTGGGCCCACATATAGGCACTTAATTGTGCTTGATTTTTTCAGAACCCGTGTTAGTCCCGTGGGCACATTCACCATTGGATGAAAACACAACTATTTCCCAAACTATTTTAGGCGTAGCAGGTCTTTGATTTTAATCAATCCAACAGTATATATCACTATTATTATTTTGTGCGGATGCTCCTTTTATCCAGCCTCCTTGGTTGGAAGTAAAAAAAAAAAAGAAAATAAAATAGTACATGTGTTAAACTTGGGCCCGCAAAAGCTCTCATGCAGATGGCACAAAGGGCAAGACTTGGTTAATGGGTTGGTCATTGTGTATTCTGGGTGGAGGTGAAAACTGGGCATGGCACGACTCAAAAAAAAAAAACCGTGCTTGGGCTGTGCCTGGCCCATTGACTGTGTTGATTGGGCTGGCCTAGGCACGGGGCACAACCCATATATATAAAAAGTTTGGTTTTTTTATTTATATAAAAAAGTTATATTAAAATAGGGGCCAGCTCTCCTAAGCTGAAGCTTAAGATAAGGTAAGCTGAAGTAAGCTCAATTACGTAGTGGGACCCATTTGGGGACCCATATGGGGATTGGGGTGGGGGGGATTTCAAGGACTCCCTGGGACCCTCCTTCCTACAAAAAATCAGCCCAAATCGTGGTTTCTATCATCTCCATCTGGGCACCAAAAGTTTAATGGTCAACGGTCTATTCGGATTGGTACATAGTCGATCCAACGGTCTAATAAATTCGGATTTGACCAAAAATTGGTGGGCTTGTGCAATTTAAGGGGGTCGTGTGTTTGGTCCATTTGGATGGATCAAGGATGGGCCCTAGAAGCATTAGCTTACGGAATCATATCCTAAGCTTAGGAGTGCCTTGCTCATTAAAATAATTAAAGATTTATTATTCATTCGTAAATTAGCATCAATGTTTGTGCATTTATTTTAATAATTTCAACTTTATTTCTAGTTAAGAATCCCTAAAAGTCCATAAAATATCTTTCAAGTTATATAAAGAAATTTAAAAACAAAATTAGACGAGGTTTGTGGGCCGGGCCGGGCAGCATGGAAAAATCCATTCCTTGGGCCGTGTTGGGCTCAGTGCCAGCTGACCTAGGCACGGCACGGCAGGGCCATTAGCTGGCTCTAATTCTAGGTAAGCTTAGTAGGTCCATAGTATCTTCATCTATTGGGTCCCACACATGATTACACGAGTGTATGAGTAAAATAATTCACATAATGGGTCCCATATATGAATTCGTAAAAGTGGGACCCTTCGTGCAGTAGGTAGGGGCAAGTCGATGCATTGGTCATAAGGGTCAATCACCACATCCACTTGGGCTCATCTTAGGATGGTCCCAAGAACAAAAAAAAGGGTTTCGAAATTTTTGTATCATCTTTCTATCAGAAAAAATAAAAAATCATCTGATGGGTGCATCCCCTCCAAAATTCAGGCTCATCATATGAATGGTCTGTATCACAAAAAAAAAATGTACAACCACTATAAGATAAAGAAATGGTGTATATATAGGGACCCACATGTAATCCTGACCACTGATTTCCATTGAGTAGAGTACATGAACAAAGGCCATGATGCAGACGCCATCATTTCTATTCTCATGCTTATTCTCATCTAACATCTGAAAACTTGTCTTGCAACTGATCTCAAAGCACTCAAGGAATGTTGATTTCATGACTCTTAAATTTCAGTAACATTCTTTTTTTTACAATCAGTTCAAAGAACAAGAGAAGTTATTGCAGCAGCAGAGTAGATGCGTGGTTCAACTTCAACCTTGTTAAATCTCAAATGAGTACAATGAAAAAGTGAAGATACCATATCACCCTCAAGAAGAAAAAGAAAGAACCACCCCAAATCAGAAAAAAAACGATTAGAAACCTTATGAGAGAAACAAACGCCATTAACTATTATTAACTGAACACTGAGCACCTCCATGACCATGACTAAAGAATGTAACAGGCCTTCTTCTTTTTCTTCTGTTTCTTGGGCTTTGGTGGCTGAAGTACTACTTTGATTGCGGCATCAAAAACAGCTTTCACATTCTGCATCCAAAAGTTCAAATCTTATTACCCCAGAACTCCAAGCATATGTGACTAACAGTAGATTGCCAGCGCTTAACTCGTGAATTTAAAATGGAAAATTGCAAAAAAACTGCAACTCCCAAGAGAAGCAATACTCTGAATGCTATTCCCGTACCTAGAGTCCTAGACTGGACAATCCTAATTCTTCAGTCAATTGTTTATATGATTAACAGAGAATCCCAGCAGCAGTCAACAAATGAAAGGCCAAATATGAGATGCTAGGTTCTTAATTTTGATTTTATCTTGGGGGCATGGTTCATTAATGATGAAGCCAAACAAAGTGATGATGATATTGATAACCAAATCATGGCCCCAAATGCGTATGTCCTCGGATTGTAATATCATCTATCAGAAAGCTAAGCTCCCTTCAATTCTTCAAGAAGATGTATCTTTTTTTTTTTTTTGAACATGCAGTAGATGTTCCTTGTAGTAAATCTATTTTATAGAGGCATTGTAGAGAGTAGACCAGTGCTTTTAGAAGAATTTGGGCCCTATGCCATGAGGCTCACCTCAAGACAAGGCTTCCTAAAAATGTCTGGATGCTTAAGTCTGAGAAATGGCTCCCATTTTGTGGGGCTTAAGGCTGAGGCATCAGTTGTATTTATGGCCTCATTCCTTACCATTTGAGGCATTTGAAGGGTAACGGTACGTCCGAGATGAAATGTTCTCTTTAGACAGGTAATATCAAGGAAGGATACTCCACTCCCACATCTTGTTTTAAAGTTTGAAAAAAAAAAAAAAAAAAAGAAGAAAAAGAAGGGAGAGGCTGTTTGTGATTTTAAACGCTTACAACTGTTTTTAATAATTCAAGACTGCTGTTACCAGGAACAACTGAGTCAGCCCAAGTTAATTCAATAGAAGCCTTAAAAACAATCAGCCTGCAACTATATTTATTCATATTTACTTCTATATGATGAAATTATTCATTTATTAAAAGAGAATTGCTCATGAGGTTATGCCTATTAAACTGAGGTAGTGCCTCACACTTTGACCAACTGGAATGCATCATCTCATGCTCGAGCCTTATAAAAACATTAGTGTAGACTATAGGTCGTAGGAACTAATGTCCTACTGATGTTCTATTTGAAATTCAACTCATGGCATAGTGGAGTCGTAAAAAGGATCAATGAATGTTGGTGATGTAGGAACTATCTACTGATGTTCTATTTGAAATTCAACTCATGGCAAACCTGCTGAGTCTTAGCACTGCACTCTACATATGCCAATGCACCTATTTGCTTCCTCAATTCTTCACCCTGAAGTAAAAAATACACAGTAGAAATTGAGCACACATCATGCTAAGAATGAAATAATGAGTTTTTATAGGAAAGTCTGACAACAAGGATCTTCAAATGCAAAGATAGGAATAAGGATCAATGAGCACCCTCCCAATAGTGGTATAAAAATATCATTGTAAAACTCAGTGTTTATATATAACACTTCCTATCAGTATAGTATTCAACTATGGTATAAACTTTAATATCACCACAGCGTCATCCCATTTGTAAAACATTTAATAAATTTTATTATAATAAAGCAGATTAGATATTTCATGAAATCAAAAGTCCGAAAATAGTAGCAAGCAGTACATGAATATTTTGTATCAACAGGGTATCATACCCGTTGAGACTCATTCACCACAAGAAACATAAAAACTGAAAAAACCAGCTGAGCTATCATTTATGAGTGGTGAACTAAGTCCTTCAGTTTTCAACAGTAACAAGAGGTCAATATTTGGAAGCATGTGGAGTGGAAACTAGAGGTAGAGAAAAGGTTTTTAAGGATTGAAGCACCTGCAGAATTGCAACAGTGCAACTATTGGACCCATTTAAAATTAAAGGAGGAGAACATTGCCATTATCCATTCACAAAATGGCATGGTTATTTTGGCCAGGCAATCACCTTCAGTTTTCAACAGTAACAAGAGGTCAATATTTGGAAGCATGTGGAGTGGAAACTAGAGGTAGAGAAAAGGTTTTTAAGGATTGAAGCACCTGCAGAATTGCAACAGTGCAACTATTGGACCCATTTAAAATTAAAGGAGGAGAACATTGCCATTATCCATTCACAAAATGGCATGGTTATTTTGGCCAGGCAATCACTTTTGGAATACTGGCCTGTGATGTCTTAGGAAATCAAGACCCCATTGGACGGACCTCACAACATGCATACCAACTTGAGGTTTTTGAATGAAAATGTCTAGTAAATGGATGTCATCAAGCTGAGGCCAAGCTCAAGCTAGGGTTAGCTTGGGTTGTTGAGAGGCTCAACTAGGTTCAGCTCAAGCTCGAATTGTTAAGAGGCTCGATCTAGCTTTTTGTATGCATAGTCAAGTGTACAATCAGTGCAAAATATAATTGTTTGGATGATGCATAATATAATTCATTTAAAACTCTTAAAATCAAATGAATTGGGGGACATTACAAAATAAAATGCACTATACCTATTTTCTTTACAAAATTTTGAGAAATATCTCATTACCATAACACCAGAAATGATCATATCCTCACAAAGAAATCAAAATATATAATACTTTTAGCATTTCTTTCACTATTGATCTTTAAGGCCTTTAAGTATATACCTACTCTAAGATCCAATCAAATTGGTTTTAGGCTGATTCCTTTTCTGTGCATAGGCCTTCTATCCCTTGGTTCCTCTTGCTTTTTTGATAACTATTGGTGTCAAGGAAAAATTTCCCTATATTTGATAATATTTGAGTCGAGCATGACTCAAGCTCAAACTGTTAGTCCGAGTACACAGTGATAACATTCAGTATTAGGATTACAGATCCTCTCAACAGTGAATCAAACTAAGTATAAAAACAGAGTTACAGAAAGTAATCTTTGAATTGAAATTCTCTTACTGTTTGAAGGCAGAATAACAGTACTTCGTTGTTGTCTTTTACGAAACTCAGAAATTCGCAGTAGAAGGCAGATCAAGGCTAGTGTTTAACACTATGTCCTTAAGACAAATTTCGCCCCTGCAATGGTGCTAACAGGCTTCAGTGGCTTCTGTCTCCCAGGATACAATGATCAACACACAGTAGCAGCACTGCAAAACTGTGTGACTGTTTGAACCAGAGTGCAACAGCAGGACTCTCTCTTGACTGACAATGCAGACTCGAATTGATGCAACAATTGCAGTGATTTGGATGATTGAGAAAGGGAAGACAATATGCATATTTATAGCCTGCTTCAGGTCTCTTCAATGGGGCTGCATCTGTTCAGAACAGTGACTGTTCAGTGAACAGATGCATCTGTTCTTTGGACACACCTCTTGGGCTGGCTGGACACACCCTTTCATTTGCGAATGGGCACACACCTCTTGGACACATCATTTGAAAAAGAAATTTTAATTAAATAAAATTTCTCCAAAAAATAATAATTGGTAATGGGCCGAGCCAGGCCCAACCCGCGTGCCAAGCCCAAGCCCAGGCCCAGGCCCGGTGCGGGGCGGGGCGGGGCGGGGCGCGCGCGCGTGTTTTGTTTTGTGGTGACCCAACAAGGATCTATGTCCTCCCTCCTCCACAAAAGTGGGATGCCCCTTGGGGCTCATTTTATACAACCAATGTATGTATATTTATACCCAAAGAGTCTTTTGCTCCCAAGCGATGTGGGAAGCAAGTTCACCACTTCCTTTCCATGTTTAACATGTTCAAGTAGTGGTGTTTAGGAGGCAATTTCTCATTCACTCCTTAATGGATTAGAGCAACCCAATACATGTCATTAGTCTACTCATGGAGTAGATTACATTCCCATGTATTCTCACCTAAAACTATAAGTGGGTCCCACTTTTAGTTTGGCCCAAAGATAGCCTAAAGGTGGGTTCTCTTAGCCATTTTTCCAACAATCCCCCACATGAATGAAATTAACTGAAAGCAATGAAATGATATGCAGACACACACAGAGAGTACAAATGGAAATTTTCTGTATAGAGAAAGGTAGCTTGTGGCCTTGAACCTTCCCTTGTGAAGTACTATCGAATTTACTGGTTGAACAGTGAACGTGATGTCTTGAACTACTCAACCTTTTACGTAAACCGAGACAATAGAGTTCACACAGAATTTTCCCGGACACAGTTGGTTCTAATGATGTGTTCATTTTGGCCCTGAACAATGCCTGGTTTTCATGAGTGCTTTAGAGAATTTAGCCTTATTATTTCTCATAGAAACGGCCCAGTTCACACTCACATAGGTGATTCTTATTAAGAGTATCCTGCTATACCCCACTTGATTAGTCAAGATATAAGAATCATTAAAAGCCTTGCTTACCCTAATTTTCGCTACAGGTATCACTATTATTATTATAGGAATGAGCAGGAGACATTATCTCCATAGTGATATCGTTAAGTCACACACAATTCGGTTGTCCCTTTGAACCTAGATCTTGGGATCTCCGGTCAGCTAGGTTGGGTTGCCATTATGGCGACTTTTCATTCATAGGCTTTAAGCCCATTCCCCTCGATGAACGATTTACTTGCTCTCTCGCTAAACCTTTGGTAAAGGGATCCGCAATGTTATCCATGGACTTTATGTACTCAATAGTCATAATGCCATTAGAGAGCAGTTGTCTCACGGTATTATGTCTCCGACGAATATGTCGAGACTTACCGTTATATATGTGATTCTGCGCCCTTCCAATTGCTGATTGACTATCGCAGTGAATGCAGATAGGAGGCACAGGTTTTGACCACATTGGAATATCTTCTAGGAATTGACGAAGCCATTTAGCTTCTTCGCCAGCTTTATCCAGTGCAATGAACTCAGATTCCATAGTGGATCTAGCAATGCAAGTTTGTTTAGAAGATTTCCATGATACCGCTGCACCACCAAGCGTGAATAGATATCCACTTGTGGATTTTGAATCAGTGGTATCTGATATCCAGTTGGCATCACAGTAGCCTTCAAGTACTGCTGGGTATCTCGAGTAATGTAATCCATAGTTTTGAGTGTATTTTAAATATCTTAAAACCCTGACTATGGCCTTCCAATGGTCTGATCCTGGGTTACTTGTGTATCTACTCAGTTTACTAACAGCATATGCAATGTCAGGACGAGTGCAATTCATGACATACATTAGGCTCCCAATTATTTGCGCATATTCGCATTGTGATATGCCTTTTCCAGTATTTTTGGATAGATGGATACTAATATCTATAGGTGTTCTCGCTGGACTGCTATTATCTTGATTATATTTCTGGAGTATTTTCTCAATATAGTGCGATTGAGATAATATCAGTCCATCCGATGATTTAGAAATTTTAATTCCCAGTATGACATCAGCAACACCCATATCTTTCATATCAAACTTATTGTTTAACATTCGCTTGGTAGCTTGAATGATTTCATCATTACTACCCATAATCAGCAAATCATCAACATATAAGCAAATAATGACAGCCATTGTTAGTGCTCTTGACATATACACACTTGTCACATTCATTGATCTTAAACCCATTTGACATCATCAAACTGTCAAATTTCTCATGCCATTGCTTTGGTGCTTGTTTAATCCATATAGAGATTTGACAAGTCGACAAACTTTCTTAGTTTGTCCTGGAGCATTAAACCCTTCGGGTTGTTCCATGTATATTTTCTCATCTAATTCACCATTTAAGAAAGCGGTCTTTACATCCATTTGATGTATCTCGAAGTTGTGTATAGCAGCAATAGCAATTAACATTCGAATGGATGTTATCCTCGTAACTGGTGAATAAGTGTCGAAATAATCCAAGCCTTCCTTTTGTCTGTATCCTTTAACAACAAGCCTGGCTTTGTACTTTTCAATTGATCCATCTGCTTTCATCTTTCTCTTGAATATCCACTTGCACCCAAGAGTTTTACAACCTTGTGGAAGATCCACTAGTTCCCACGTATGATTTTGCAAAATGGATTCAATTTCACTTTTTATTGCCTCTTTCCAATATTGTGCCTCGGGACAGGACACCGCTGCTTTAAAGCTTTGAGGCTCATCTTCTAACAAAAATGTTAGAAAATCTGAACCAAACGTTTTTGATGTTCTAGCCCTCTTACTCCGTCTAGGTTCATCAATCTCTTGTTGGTTTGGATGACTGCTATTAGCAGTATCTTGAGTTCTTTTAAGAGAACTCGATTCCTGTGCGGGTTTATTAGGAAAGACATGTTCAAAGAACGATGCATTCCTTGACTCAATAATAGTGTTAGGATGCATATCAGGAATCTCAGATTTGTGAATTATAAATCGATACGCACTGCTATTATGAGCATACCCAATGAAAACACAGTCAACTGTCTTTGGTCCTATTTTAACCTTTTTAGGTGTAGGAACTGCCACTTTAGCCAACACCCCCACACTTTCAAGTATTTGTAAGTAGGCATTCTGCCTTTCCACAACTCGTAAGGGGTCTTATTGGTTTTCTTTTGAGGTATTCGGTTAAGAATATAATTTGCGGAGAGTATAGCATCCCCCCACAAATTCTGAGGTAATCCAGAACTTATTAACATAGCATTCATCATTTCTTTTAAAGTTCTGTTTTTCCTTTCAGCAATACCATTTTGCTGAGGTGAATAAGGAGCGGTAGTTTGGTGTATAATACCATGCTGTGAACAAAATTCACCAAAAGGTGATTCGTATTCACCTCCTCTATCGCTTCTTATCACCTTGATTTTCTTCTCAAGTTGATTCTCAACCTCATTCTTGTAATGTTGGAACATTTCCAAGGCCTCATCTTTACTTCTCAGTAAGTAAACATAACAGTATCTTGTGCAATCATCAATGAATGTAAGAAAATATTTCTTACCACCTTTAGTTTGAACAAACTTGAGGTCACATATGTCAGAATGAATTAACTGAAGAGGTTCAGAAGTTCGTTCAATTGAATGAAAAGAAGTTCTAGTGAGTTTAGCTTCGACACATGTTTCACATTTGATATTTGAATCAAAACTGCATTTAGGCAAACATTCCATATTAACTAATCTATGCAATGCATCATAGTTAACATGACCTAATCTACCATGCCACACATTAGAAGACTCAAGCATATAAGCAGAAGAGTTTTTCTTATTAGGTACAATGGTCATTACATTCATTTTAAAGAGCCCATCGCTCATGTACCCTTTGCCCACGTACATCCCAGACTTAGTGAGGACAAACTTATCCGCCTCAAATACAAGTTTGAAACCCTTCTTACTCAGTAGTGAGCCTGATACCAGATTCTTACGAATATCAGGTACATGCAGCACATTGTTGAGGGTGAGTTCCTTTCCAGAAGTCATTTTCAGTACTACCTGTCCTTGGCCTTCAACCTTCGAAGAGGCAGAGTTACCCATAAAGAGTTGTTCTCCGTTTGTTGCATTATAAGTGGAGAACATGTCTTTATTGGAGCAGACATGTCGAGTGGCCCCAGTGTCCACCCACCATTCTCTGGTGTTGCCAACCAGATTGACTTCTGAGACCACAGCAGAAAGATTGATGTCTGAAACATCAGTGGAGAGATTGTCCATTTCTGTCATGTTGGCCTGCGCTGGTTTCTTACTTGTATTTCCTTGGTCCTTGCGCTTACGACAGTCCTTAGCACGGTGGCCTGGTTTGTCGCACACATAGCAATTCCCTTTGAACTTCTTGTTGTCCTTGGGACCTTGTCTTTGACCATTGGAAGGGTTTTTCCTCTTCTTGGGGTTCTGCCCATGTTCCACCACATTAGCCTTAGCTTCAGTGAAGGTTTTTCCTGCCTTTTTCTCAGATGCACGATTGTCTTCCTCTATCCTCAATCTGACAATCAGGTCTTCAAGTCTCATCTCCTTTCGCTTATGCTTAAGGTAGTTCTTAAAATCCTTCCAAAGTGGTGGCAATTTTTCAATGATTGCTGCCACTTGGAAAGACTCACTAAGAGACATTCCTTCTGCATGAATTTCATGGAGAATGACTTGAAGTTCCTGAACTTGATTGATTACTGCCTTGGAATCACTCATCTTGTAGTCAAGGAATCTGCCAACAACGAACTTCTTCATTCCGGCATCTTCAGTCTTGTACTTTTTGTCAAGTGAATCCCATAATTCCTTAGCAGTCTTCAATGAACAATACACATTATATAATGTGTTGTCTAGTCCATTGAGTATATAGTTTCGACAGAGGAAGTCAGCATGCTTCCAGGCATCTACAGCAGCAACAACTTGCTTGTCTGTCTCATCTTCTTTTAAAGCAGGAGCTTCTTCATGGAGGAACCTAGCCAAGTTCAAGGTAGTGAGATAGAACAACATTTTCTGTTGCCATCTCTTAAACTCAGTACCATTGAACTTCTCAGGTTTCTCCCCATGGTTCACCAAAACAGGGCCAGGGGTTGTAACTGGAGTATTCTTCTCAATACCCATAACTGTATAACAGAACAGACTTTACTTAAAATACAGCACAGAGAATTATGCAGGAATTGAAAGTAATAGAACTGTAAACAGTAACTCAGACTTACTGATTACATTCAGAAAGAAAAAAATACAGAATACTGTAAACAGTAACTCAGACTTACTGATTACTTTTAGTAAAGGTACAGAACAGACTAGAGTTCTGCTAAGTTTTGCATGAATAGAGAGCCTCAGTTTCACAATACTGGTTTCAGTCAAAGAAGAAGTAGAAACCAGTAGAAAACTGACAGAAACCGAAATCAGTAATACTGAATTAAACTGATGGTGTACTCAGATTGAGACAGAAGGGGCGAAATTTGTCTTAAGATTGTTAGTCCGAGTACACAGTGATAACATTCAGTATTAGGATTACAGATCCTCTCAACAGTGAATCAAACTAAGTATAAAAACAGAGTTACAGAAAGTAATCTTTGAATTGAAATTCTCTTACTGTTTGAAGGCAGAATAACAGTACTTCGTTGTTGTCTTTTACGAAACTCAAAAATTCGCAGTAGAAGGCAGATCAAGGCTAGTGTTTAACACTATGTCCTTAAGACAAATTTCGCCCCTGCAATGGTGCTAACAGGCTTCAGTGGCTTCTGTCTCCCAGGATACAATGATCAACACACAGTAGCAGCACTGCAAAACTGTGTGACTGTTTGAACCAGAGTGCAACAGCAGGACTCTCTCTTGAGTCTTGACTGACAATGCAGACTCGAATTGATGCAACAATTGCAGTGATTTGGATGATTGAGAAAGGGAAGACAATATGCATATTTATAGCCTGCTTCAGGTCTCTTCAATGGGGCTGCATCTGTTCAGAACAGTGACTGTTCAGTGAATAGATGCATCTGTTCTTTGGACACACCTCTTGGGCTGGCTGGACACACCCTTTCATTTGCGAATGGGCACACACCTCTTGGACACATCATTTGAAAAAGAAATTTTAATTAAATAAAATTTCTCCAAAAAATAATAATTGGTAATGGGCCGAGCCAGGCCCAACCCGCGTGTGAAGCCCAAGCCCAGGCCCAGGCCCGGTGCGGGGCGGGGCGGGGCGCGCGCGCGCGTGTGTGTTGTTTGGTGGTGACCCAACAAGGATCTATGTCCTCCCTCCTCCACAAAAGTGGGATGCCCCTTGGGGCTCATTTTATACAACCAATGTATGTATATTTATACCCAAAGAGTCTTTTGCTCCCAAGCGATGTGGGAAGCAAGTTCACCACTTCCTTTCCATGTTTAACATGTTCAAGTAGTGGTGTTTAGGAGGCAATTTCTCATTCACTCCTTAATGGATTAGAGCAACCCAATACATGTCATTAGTCTACTCATGGAGTAGATTACATTCCCATGTATTCTCACCTAAAACTATAAGTGGGTCCCACTTTTAGTTTGGCCCAAAGATAGCCTAAAGGTGGGTTCTCTTAGCCATTTTTCCAACACAAACTAGACATGCAATGTGAAGCCAAGCTTAAGATTTGCTTAGTTGGGCTTGATTTCTGATGGAGCCTAAGCTCAAGCTAAAGCTTGATATGCTTGGTTGGGCTTATGTTTTTATCAAGCTTGAGCTTGATTTAGTTCTATCAAGCCAAGCTCAACCTGAAGCGCACTAGACTTAGCTTGAGCTTAAGGTGGCTTGTTTAATGTTCAAGCTGTTATACCTCGTCCCGAGTTAATCACAATTAACTCTAATTAATCTCGATTAATATGGATTAAGTGTGATTAGTTGATTTAAGTGTAATTAAAGATTGAAATGGATCAAATTAGTCACAACTAAATGGATTAAGTTTAATGAGATACGTTGGAAGAGATTAAGTGAATTAATTTGGGTTTGAGACTCAAATTAGTGGTTTTGAGGACTTTTACGTAAATACTAGTTTATACGTATTTTATCGAATGTAGAAAAATTTGATACCATCGTGTGTATCTCGACGAGTACATTAATTCTCATAATACACTTGACATTAATTGACTTAAGCTGAATCAAATAAGTATACAATTGACTCAAAATGAGAATAAAGCTTAAGATATGGGTTTCAATGTAAGATTTACTTTAAAAAGTTTCAAAAGAACCAAGAGCTGGAACTAAATGAAGCCATATGTCATTGTTTGACTATTCCAGCACATTAAAAAGACACCAGGTGTCTGTATTGAATGTCCCAGCACAGATCAATGGAGTTTTCATCAGTATCATTTTCGTTTCTTTTGGTTTTGAGTTGAGAGTGATCAACGAAGTATGTTCCATTGGAATTGGTATTGTCTTCATCCTCTAGTTACTTGGTTTTCTGGTTTGTCAAAGAAAGAATTATTTACTACAAATTTCTGTTAAAGTTGGATTTCTTAGTCAAGGTCTGAGATTTAGATTGAGAATCTCAAAAGAAAGAGGGTTTTTGGTACTTGAAATCAACACTAAGGCAAGTATAAACGGTTCTTTATGTTTAATATGTTAATTGTTGTAGTTTCAATTTCATGTTGTGAAAGTTAAGTTAATCATTTTGTGATGGAAATAGAATTACTTTGAATTGGAATAAATGGAATGGAATAGAAATGTTGAAATTGTGTTGAAATGGTGTTTGAGGAAGGGAACAGGAGGTTCCATAATTTTGTGCAGGGTTGGAATTGATTTGAAGAGAAACAGAATTTTAAAATGGAGTTTGTAGAAATTTTTGGGTAGTGTCGGTCAGCTGGCCGACAACCTGACCGATGTTGCAAAATGGAAGGAAATCTCGTCTCTGGTTTTCAAACCGACCCTGACCGACACGTGACGGTAAACCGACAAGTATGTATCGGTTGACCGACAGGTCAACCGAAGAACAAACCGACAAAGTGATGTTTTAAAGATAAATTCTAAATTAAAGCCTATTAAGTAATCAAAGTAGTTTGCACTGTTTATACCTCCATAGGTGTTAATTAAGGGTCTTTAATGTACATAAATTGTAATGTCTATCGAGAATAATACAAGTACATTAAATAACCGAAGATTTCACTTATTTGGTTGGTATTAAATTATATTCGTTCATTGTAATTAAAGTAAATGAAATTAAATGACATTATATTGCGTATTGAGTTTGGCACCACATAATGATTTCGATAAGCTCATTGAGCTGATACTGGCTGTAGCAGTTATTTGGGAGTGTTCCGGAACTCCGTGGTGATGTCAGTAGTCCCTGGCCCGGTCACTGATAATTTCCACTAATCCTTCCATATGGAAGACGGTAATCCTTCATGTTTAGGAAGATGGTATTGATTAGAAATGTTATGTGAGTTGCCAAACTTTTAATAAAACTCATATTGTTAATGCTAATGTTATTGATTTAATCTATTATTGGAATAAACATATAAAATGGTTAGCATGTGTAATCATGGAATTGTTTATACTTTGCTGAATTGTTAAATTCACATTGTGTTATTGATGGCATTACAGGCCCAGTTGCCTCTACCTGTCCCAAGACCACAACGACAAAGGAGGAGACCAGTCAGGTTCCACCAGGAGGACTCGTAGAGTGGAAATAAATTTGATGAGAGTTGATTTGAGAAAAAAAAACGTTTCATACTTTTGAATCCTTGCATTGTATGTAAATATGCAAGTGAAGATGTAAATAAGTTTTGTTTTTAAATTTGAACAATGTACAATTGTTTATAAGTTGATGTTCCGCATAATGTATGTTGTGATATCCCTTGTGAGTTTTAAATGATTGAAATTCACGGGAGTAAGTATGTAGCGCGACTCGGGGTTAACTCAATGTTTATCATAATCTCGGGCTCGGGTCGTGGCATACTTATTGTATGGTATCAGAGCAAAGTGAAAAGTGAAATCCTTAAGGGTAAAAAAAAAAAAACCTTAAAATCATTAGATATTTAAGTACATGATGAGGAAACGTTAGATTGAGAAATCACAATTCGAAAGATGTGATTTACAGTTTTCATTATATATGATTTGATTTCACTAGATGTGATTTATATTCACTGTAACGGTGAGTTATTTCATTGTATGTGATTGAATTGAGTAAAAAGTAAGAAGATGCTTATCTTAACTTTTTGTGTTCTTTCAGAATGGCTTCGAGTTCTAGAAATGGAAATGATATTCCTGAGAATGTAGCCAGTGGAAGTAGATGTGATTTATATTCACTGTAACGGTGAGTTATTTCACTGTATGTGATTGAATTGAGTAAAAAGTAAGAAGATGCTTATCTTAACTTTTTGTGTTCTTTCAGAATGGCTTCGAGTTCTAGAAATGGAAATGATATTCCTGAGAATGTAGCCAGTGGAAGTGGAGGTCCTACTCCTACATCTTCTACACCAAGTAATAATGATGCAAGGTTTATTGCAATTATGGAACAATTAGCTCGCAGTAATGAACAGATGGCTAAAAGTCAGGAAGCACAGTTGAGTATGCAGGCTCAAATTACTGCTTTGTTACAAGCACAAGTACAAGCTCAGCAAGCACCACCAGTCCCACCACAACCTCAACCTCATGTAGGCACTCAAGTGGTGGTTTAGACTAAAGAAAAAGATCCTAATGTTCTTTATGAACAATTTAGGAAGAGAGGAGCTACAGAATTCCAAGGCAAAGAAGATGCCTTAGTTGTAGATGAGTGGATAGAACACATTGAGGTGGTGTTCGAAACAATGGTATGTACTCAGAGACAAAAGGTGTTACTTGCTTCTTCTATGCTAAGAGATGTAGCACAGGAGTGGTGGAAGGGTGTGAAAGGTGTGCTATTTGAAACACCTGAAGCCACACTTTGGGATACATTTAAAAAGCAGTTTGAAAGAAAGTTTGAAAGAAATTTTGTGCTAAGACATGTTCGGGAAAGAAAGGAGGCTGAATTTTTGAACCTTAAGCAAGGACAGATGACAGTGGCAGTTTATGTTCACACATTTACAAAGCTGTCTAAATATGCGAGAGAATTGGTTGATACTGAAGAGAAAAAGATTAAGAGGTTTTTAAATGGATTGAATCCCTCTTACAAGAAAATGATTCTGGCAGGTCAAATGCCTGTTCGTTTTGAAGATGCAGTAGACAAGGCGTATACTGCAGAAGAAGTTCACAGAGAAAAATCTGAATTAAGTAATGCTGGCCTTAAAAGGAGCGGAGGTTCCTGGTTTAAGAAGGGAGGCAATTTTGAAGGCAAAAAGCAGAAAAATATTGCTAAAACTTCTGAAGTGAAACCAGTTTGTGATACATGTGGTAAAGCTCACAAAACCGAAGCCTGTTGGAGAACCACTGGGGCATGTTTGGTTTGTGGCTCAATGGAACATAAAATGGCCCAATGTCCCAAAGGTAGTAGAAGAGAATTTAAAGCTCCACAGCAACAATCTTCTCAAGGACAAGCTGTACCCCCTGCTCCTCCATAACAACAACAACAACGTCAATGGCAGCAGCGTCAGAGACAGCAACAACCAAGGCAACAACGACAGCAACAGCAGAATAGGCCTCAGGTTACAGGACAAATATATGCTGCAAATAAAGAGCAAGCTGAAACTGCAACAAATGTTGTGGAAGGTATGATTTATGTTGATAACCGACTAGCATGTGCATTGTTTGATCCTGGATCTACTCATTCATTTGTTGCACCTCAATTTATTTGTGATATGCAAAAACAAATTAGGCGGTTATCATATGATTTCACTGTAACTACTCCATTGGGAAGAAGAGTAGTGTGTGAATTATATGTGCCTCAATGTTTATCATAATCTCGGGCTCGGGTCGTGGCACAAGCCAAGCTCAAGCTAAGCTATGCTCCGCTTGGCACAGCTCGTTTACATCACTAGTAGTATCTCCTAGCTATTCTTGCGGAAGACAACCTGTAATGCGCAAGTAGCAGTTTTAAATAGATTTGAAATCATTTCAATGCTTCAATTTTATTGAATCAGTAGGAATATACTGGTCAACAATAACCTCAAAGGTTACAATCAAACGGCGGAAAAGATGAACAAACTTTTCATCACAAGTGGCATGGACAGAAGCTGTAACAAGACCTGTTAAAGAACAGAATCTGAAAGATTGGAAGAAGATATTGGCTTCTGGCTTCCCCAATATCAAACCCAAATGCACTTCTCATTGATTGTCCAAGTGAGAGCTTTAATTCTTCAGGGGCCAGCCATGACTCCTGACATCACTCTAATGAAAATTAAATACTTTGTGTAGAATAAGGTTTTTGCATTTTTTGAAAACTCAGAAAAATATTTTCCATTTCTTGGAGATTCTGTAAATATTTTGCCACCTCTACAATATATACACATGCATGAAAGCAGGTATTAACATTACAAAATACCTGTGCTGTTGAAATAGTACATGCTCCAGGATGATCCATGAAGAACTGCTTGTCTTCTCTTAAATCTGTCAGCCCAAAGAGTCTAATTAACAAAGCTGGAAAATACTAAACATCTTGTTAAATCCTTCTAATATTATTTATTTGCCAAATTGCCCTTCTTTCAAAGAATGCTAGTCTTGCATTAAATCATGTGTACTACTTTTTAAGCATTACTAAGCTTGGGATTCTGTTTGTCTTCCACGTCATCTTGGAGGGCATGTCATTATGGCTATTCATGGAATAAATCAGGCTGCCATGATACGGCAGGCATGGAATGTTATCCACAATTTTCCAACTTGTTGGAATTTGTGGTTTCAAGCTAATTATCTGCCTCAAAACATTTTGGGATGTTCCTCTTCTACTTAGGCTTCATGGGGTTGGCAAGGTATCTTTTGTCTTCGAGGTCTGTGGTCCTCCCTAATATCCGGCATTTGATTGGAGATGGTAGAGTTACTAATTGTTCGCAGGATCCTTACTAATATACGAGATATTTTTCTAACTCATTTTATTTATGATCTTGGTTTGGGGGAATTGCTTACGGGTTCATTAATTCATTTCTCCTAATGGCTGACAGCTTCTTCCACCAAATTTGAAGATTTCATTTCTTTATGGGACAAGATCCAAAATGACATTTGGCCGGAGCCTTTATTTCCTGATGAGATTGTTTGGGTTTTGGAAGAGCATGGTCACTTTACTTTGAAGTATGTATATTCTCTGGTGCTTCTTGACTCTCGTACGCCCATTCCTTGGAGGGATTATGTGTGGTCTAAGGTCTGCATAAAGAAAGTATCCATTTGCGCTTGGATGGGATTCTAAGGCCGCCTCAAGATAAAGAGCTTCCTCCTCTCAAGGAATGTTACCTGTGATTCAAACTGTGCTATGCCCATCTACTTGGGAATCTCAGGATCACTTATTTCTCTACTGTACTTATTCTATGCAGGTGTGGAATGGTTTACTCCATACGGTTTTCTCGCAACCAGAGTTCAGTGTGTATCTCTTTTTGAGCTTATTGATTCTACTTGGTCTAGAGTGATCAGAATTCAAAGGGATTGGTAACACTTCGTAAACTATTCTTTACATCATATATTTGGCACATTTGGGGGGAAAGAAGTTGTCCACCTGATAACGTGAGCCGAGAGATTATATCTTTGGTGTATGGCAGATGTATGTACTTGGGTTTACATGTTCCGAGTAATATTCAGTAGGTGGAGTTTTCCACCTTTACTCCTCAAGTTCGACTACAAATAGCAGATTTGGCACCTAAGGAGGGTTGGAGATTTTCTATTACTCATTATTTTCCTTTCATGATTGGTGTATTGTGGGCTGATACAGGAGACCCTGAGTTTGGAGCTACAGTTTCCAGTTGTGATTATTATCATGCAGCTCATTCTCTCTTGGTTTTGATCCCAATGCACGTTCATATTTCTGTGTTTGAAGTTGATGGCCTTATTCAATCAGTTATGGTAAATCTATCAAAGTCCCCATGGAGAGATTGCTTTACTATTAGGGAGATGAAAGCGGTGTTTAGGCATTATCCGATGGCTCCAATTGGTTCTCTTTCATGAGTAGCTATTTGACTTCATAAGAAAATGAAGGGAGTGGGCATTGGGCCAATGCATTTTTCTGCTGTAGAGTTAGAAGGATTGTTAGTTTAAGCATGTTTTATGAACACTTAAGTTAATATTTGAATTTCTAGATGCCCAGGATGTAGGCTTGTTAGTTTTTTTATTTGCATCCTGCTCTTGTTTGTCATGATGTCCAGGATATCTGATTCTTCCTGATGCCTGGGATGTGGGTTTTGGTCTTTTTGATCTTATGCTGTTGTACTATTAGGAGGTTTTCCCTTTCTTAATAAATCCTATACTTATCATTCAACAAAAAAGGAGCCAGAACAAAAATTCAAGAGAACTGACTTGCAGCATCTAGATTTTAAATCAGCAGAAATCTCTTCACCTACAAGTATGTGTACGCAGGATATTTCTATGTAATTTTCAAATGAATGTGTGTGTTGTCCCACCAAAAAAAAAAAAAAAGAATATGTGTTGCTATCACATGATGTCTCTTGAATACCCACAAATTGACAGCTCCATATATTTGCTAATATTAGATTGAGAAAAATGTGTCTAGAAAGATAAGAGAATGCACAATAGCACTTTATGAGTATTGCATATATAATTCTAAGGTCCTATTTGTTTGCATAGAATACATAGCAAATGAATACATAAGAATTCATGGTCAAATGAGCTCCACTAAGAGGTGATGGGTGAAGGATATAAGGTAACGATGTAGAATTATACATGGGACCTTGACTTTTCTAGGATTTAAATTACTAGGATGAATTTTTTAACAAATACAAAATCTTAGAATTCCTAGGAATTCAATTACATGAAACAAACACGCTCCTTACAAGAACTCCTGACGAGAATTTGCTATGTTGGGTTTTTTTGGACGTGATGTGACTTCTTGTCTCCCGGCATTTGAAATGTTATGTTTCTTTCACTATAATTTTAAATTCCAGCCACCTAAAAGGTCTCAAAAATGACCTTTTGGAATTCCTGGAATTCCACCCTTGTTAGAATTTCAAATGCTCCATCAAGAGGAGAAATTTGGAATTCCACCTGAGGGGATGGCTTTTGGAGAATTTGAAATCCCCCCCGACATAAATTCTTGGAATTCTGGTAAAGAAACGGCCCTAAAGGAAAGATTAAGAAATAAATTTTCCCCGAATGACAGGCAGACCACATGCCTATGTTGTGTGTCTCTTCATTATTAACCTATTCAAACTTCTGTTTATTTGTACTACGTATTTCAAGCCTTAACATCTTTCACATAATGTTACAGACTAACATATGTACTCGGTTTCTAAGTGAGGATATAACATACCGAAGAAGCCAATATGTGTTGCTCACCACTCATTCTGTTCTTGATACTTTCAAAAGCCCAAATTCCCAAAAAGACATTAGAAAAACTTAAAGTAGAGTAGGTACAGAGTTCGAGCTCTAGACTTGAAAATCAAATTTCATCTCAATATGAATATCAGCGTGGAAGTAACAAGAAGTGTCAATGTGTGGTTCTGTTGGTTATACACTCCTCCATAGAGCAGGTAGAGAGTTCAAGCTTTTGTCAAAAACATGGTGAATCATGGTGTGTTGGCTACTTGGTTATACACTCTACCATAGAGTACATACAGAGCTGATGCTCTGATTTACTACCAGGATAAAATTAAGAGCCACCCACCACCCCCAACACACACAAGCAAAAATGAAAAACGAAAAAAAAAAAAAAAAAGTTCTCACAACCGATGACACGAAAGAGAAATCCATGTTACAATACATGGATATTATTGGCAATTTTTATTTGTTTACAAGCTGAATTTTCTTCATATATTGTGAGAAGATAACATGAAATGTTTAGCCTACTCTTTAGAGGAAGTTGGATATTTCATGATAAAAAAAGGGCAATTTGCAAATAACTTCATAAGAAGTTGATAAAGTGCGCAAGAAGAGGAAGGTGTACAGCACCTAATTTGGTGCCCACAAGCACAATGGGCACTGATGGGGCATAATGTCTGAGCTCTGGGACCCACTTCTCTCACGCAATGAAATGCAATTTGCAAAAGGAGAAAGAGAACAACTCAGAGAATCATAATTCAAGAATTCAACACCATTCCTATTCCTTTTTGCCTAATTTCAGACTTAAGCAAATGTAAGTTGGACACTAGAAAACAGACAAGTGGTAGAATCAGCATACCTTCTTGGATATGTTCTCAAAGCTAGGCCTGCTAATTAGAGAAAACGCAAGGAGAAAGACATCAGCCCCTCTGTAACTGAGAGGCCTAAGCCTGTTATAATCTTCTTGACCTGTAAAGAATCTTACTTTCTTGAAACATCTAAAAGAATAAGAAAACCAGCAATTCAGATGCAACATTTCTCAAAAACATGCTCATTATTTTCTGAGGAACAAACTTCCCTGGATTTTGCAAAAAAATCCCAATTTACCAAGCAATCCATAAAATCCAAAATCAGAAATTGGGATGTTTTAGTTTTCCAATTGCATTAACAACAACTTCTTCTTCTTCTTCGCAAAATGGAAGTAGCACAACTTTTCAGAGATCTTTTGACTTCTGAAACCACGCATCAAATTCTCAAACGAGAATAAGTTTCCACAGATTCAATACGGTTTTAAATAACCTCCCAATTAGACACAAAGCAAAGAATCCCCCAATCACAAAAGAAACATCAGAGAAAATAAAAATGAAAAAAAAAATTAAGATCATAGATTGGAATATAATAGAAGTTCAAGAAAAATCAACCTGCTGTATCCCAGAGACCCAGATTCACAGTCTGCCCATCAACCACAACATTTGCACTGAAGTTATCAAACACTGTTGGAACATAATCCTGTCAAAACAAAAAGAACCCATTAACCATAAGATTGAACATCTTCATTTCAACTGCTGCAAACAGAAAGAGAGGCAGAAAAAGTACAGTTGGGAAAGTGTTGCTTGTGTAGGAGATGAGGAGACATGTCTTCCCAACAGCTCCATCTCCAACTGTTACACACTTGATGAATTTGGAGGTGCTCATCTCATCAGACCCCAAAAAAAAAAGAAAAAAAAAGAGAGAAAAGAAACCCAACAAAGATGGCTAAAGATAGAATAAATCCTTGAAAAGGAGACTCCTCCCTTCTTCAATGTCTGAGAAGTTACAGGGGAAGAGAGAGAGGAGGAGGAGGGAGCACCGGAGCAGTCAAGCAAAGTAGCTTTAGACAGGAAAGCTGCCTGCAATGACTCCTGTTTTTAGGCTGTCATCAAACCAGGAAAGTAAAGAAACCCAAGTCATTAACTGTGATTATCTGTCTTCCTCTCTCCTTTCCGAAGATAACGGGCAAATTTGGCCCCATTTTGAATCATAACGACTAGTTGTCAGTCTGTGACCCATCAGCCCCTGAGTGGGCCCACCAATGATTTAATCTGGACCCCAATTTTTCCCCTAAAATGGAAAAGAAATCAAGAATGGAATCCGCTTAAAGTCCGAAAGAATCATGGAAAATTCAATTTAATTTTTTTTTTCATTTTTCTCATAAAAAGAAATTCAGCTCCAGTAACGACAAAAAATATTTTCCGCTTTTCATGCTTTTTCCGGGTAAAACTTGTACATGAATTATAAAATCATTTGATGAACTTTGATTTCACTAGAATGTGATCTAGCCCCAATAACGATAAAAGGAAATCCAGCTCCAATAACGATAAAAAGTGTTTTCCGCTTTTCATGCTTTTTCCGTGAAAAACCCTGTACATAAAATATAAAATCATTGGATGAACTTTGATTTCACTAGAATGTGATCGTGTGGCTAAGATTGTTTGCAAGGAGAAATCTTATTTTCTTCCATGATCTTGTTTTTGGTGGGCCCACCAATTGGGCTCCTATTTTCTTATATGACCCTTTTTAGGTGGTACCCACCAATTGAACGGCTCTAATCTGGCGGTAGAAGTATACTTTGGTGTTCCGCGGACTACTGAATAATGTGCCTGTGTGTAATCAAGATACATGATGCCGGCAGAACTTGATGATCACCATACATGTCGTGACCACATGGTGTTTTGTGATTCAACAGTTGATAATTTCTGGGTCAATCCAACCTGAAAGAAGACACTAAATGCTGAGAACAATGTTGTGCTCAAACTCAATGAAATTAGAGGCTTGGACCATCCGATCAACTTGATTCACAGTTCAGGCCACAATTTTGATGGTCTAGATTGATGGAATTGTATCCCATGTGGATAGTTCCTGACTGGACCTTCCAACCCAACCTATACTTGACCAAATAATTCAAGATTCAGGTTAACCCTTTTACTTTAGATTAGGTTAAGGTTTACATTTCAACCATTAATGAGTCAGTTTCAAATTGGATTGATACTCATCACATTCTGATTTTTGACCCTCTAACTTGATTTTTAATGACTATTAAGTTTCGGGGTGACCATTTTAATTTTTAGATTGAGTTTTAAATTGAATGTTTCAACACTATTAGTTAGTAACCTAATCCAAGTGAAACCCACACATGTTGCCAAAACAATCAAGTGATGGAACCCGACCCAACCTAACCCGATCCTAGATAAATTACTGGATGGCCCATGTCCTGGAACCTAGTGATTGGAAGGAAATTCAAAATTAGACATTCATCAGTGGAACAGGGTAAAGCCTAAAAGTTAAAAAACAGTGATCCGGAGAAATGCAGTAGATCACCTGTCTCGGATCTCAAATTGAGCATCGGGCCATCAATGAAGTGGGCCATGAGTACATCTAAGTCCTAAAGTTTTAGGGATTGAACATCCTAATTCATAAGGCAGTCCTGTCAGTGGTACAATTTAGTTATTGAGTTTGTTGAGAGGAATAGATACATATACAGCTGGAAAGTGTTGTAAGTGATAGAATCTGGGGCAAAAATTGAAGTGAAAGGGCATTGATTTTAGGTTAGAAAACTGTTGGACCAATACAGTGGATGCACAGATGAATATGAGGCCCAAGGATGGACAGATCATCTGTCCAAACAGGTTGTGCAATCTATCTTGTGGGTCCCATGCTGGATTCTTGATGAAATGGGTGCTTGCTATACATGAAGACCATTTAATATGGAAATGTACATAAAACGCTATATTTGTTAGTGACAATTTCAAATTGGGCCCGGTTTTTTTTTTTTAATTGTTTTCAAAAGAGCCTTTCAATTCCTTGAACCAAAAAAAAGTCCTTCCAAGGATGGTCAGCTTGAATTTTGTTGGCTGGTGTGGAAAGAGAAACAGGTTGCCCGACCCACACCCAAGGCAGGTTAGCTCAAGCTGACCCGTCTGACCCTTGTTCTCTCAAGTAAACCCACCTTACACACACACTCACAAATCCATCTAATTATTAGGGAGGAAGGTGGGGGTGGTTATAGAGCTAATTGGGTGAACCCATGTCTGATCTGTTCAACTGCCGATCAGGATTTCCCAACCTATCACTAACCCAACAATGCTGCAGGTCAGGTTAGGTGAGTTGGGTTTGCGGGTCGGTCATGTTTTTTCCTTTTTCTTTCTTAATGGACCCAGAAGAAGAATGGAGCGGGTCATCACAAAATACTCGCTCATCCAGTAGTTGGATGAAACACAAGAATTGCCTTTTTCTTTGATTGGGATAGTCATGGCCCATGCCATCTCGGGCCCAATTCGAGCCCGCCAGGCATTGAGATGGATGTGGGCTGTGCCTTTAGTGTGAGACCAGTGACCAAGACAGGGAGCCCAAAATGCGTGGACCCTCTATATGGATGTCCATATGAGAGGAAAAGTAGTCTCTCACATACACCTTTATGTTCCCTATTCCCCTTTGGTTAAAATCTATTCTCCATTATTACTAAGAGGGAAAATTTCATAATGTTGGGGTAAAATTGAATTGAAAACAACCAATAGGAGAAGTAAGATTTGGGTGAACCTTATCACCATCCAACCAATGAGGAATGGTAGAGAAAGAGACGTTGCAGGACATATTTAATTGAGTGGAGCGCCCTTCTATTAAATATGATAAGAGAGCTGGTTGACTGGCCCTACCCAACAACTCCACACTATATTTCTTATATTTCAAATCTATATGCACTTGATTTGTTCCTCACCTTCTTTCATCTTTCTTGTTGCAGCCACCTTTTTGTTCTATAGAGTAGATGCCATTATTACTGTTATTACTGGTTAAATCATCATTAGCACCTCTAGATGCTGATAGTCTAGTGGGTCATAAAGGCCTCAGATAAGATAGTAGGAAAAAACCCAAGATTTTAAAAAGCATTGTACAGGACCTTTACCTTTCAGCTCCTCGGACTCTCTCACGTTAACCAAGCTCCTAACTTTATATAGACAGCAAAACATTTTTATAAAATCACTTTTGAAGATATTGAGCTCAAGTATGTATATGGGTTGATATTTGAGAACAAGGGTTGGCAACCCCACCTCTCTCTCCCTATGAATTCTTTCTTTCTCAGTGTGTTCATTTCTGGTAATGAAATGGATCATTCATACAGCTGTTCATGCTGCTTTAGATTTACTTTGATCCCACCATGCATTTCCTTGCAATCTTACCAAAATTGATACTCCAGTTAAGATTACTAGTGCCACTGTGGAACTTTGAACACAAAATTGATAAGAACGTTCAAAGCTGATCACAATAGCCAAGGTCTAATCACTGGTTTAGAGAACCCATCATGTAAGCTCTGCATTTGATTACCATTTCCCCCCCAAAAAAAAAAAGAAGAAGAAGAAAAAAACTCTTTGATAGGACAAATTCTATCCATCAGATCAATTCACACATTCTACCAAAAGGGAAAAGGCTCAGATTGTATGATTCCAATCATCAATAGATGCTAATCAACTGCCACAATGAAGGTCCAATCATCAAGGGCTCTGCATCAGATCACCTGTAATGGCATGCCCAGGAATACATTTGGTCAGGTACTGCTAATCATTGTTGTTTAAATGAGCAGCTCAAATTGAGTGCATTGATGTCTTTATCAATCTAGACCATCAATCATTTGCACTGAATTTAGAGAAGAATTGGGGAAGGAAACAAGGGGCTCTCTTTTTCAGATAAAGGTTTTTACTAATGCTGCAACTAGTATAGACTAGAAAACATATTAAAAGCTTTCAAAAGCTAAGTTATGATCTCTAACAGTAACAACAGTATCACTGAGTTTGATTAAATCATGCCATGAATGCCCAATGAGTAAATCTAGTGATCCATATGATTAGCCTTTAGATTAACACATCGATACAAAAGTTAATAAATCAAAAGTCCACTTATGAACACAGAATACTACTTTTTTAACTTGGACAATTGCAACTGTTATGCACCAAAAGTTGTGAAAGACATTATGGCTCACATCCCTTTTCATTCCATAAAGTGTTAACAAATTTGATTAAGGTTGTGCACTGCAAGCAATCCTTTACTTTATTCATTTCTTTATTTATTTTTATGCAATCTCACATTGGTTGATATCCTAAACTCTGTTAAATGTGGATAATCATTCCACCTTTTACTCCTTTTTCCACCATCATCTGTCAAATTCACCAACCCGCCTTCAAATGCCATTTTCAATAAGCACTACGAACCCCCCCCCCCCCCCCCCCCCCCCCCCCACGCCTAAAATTCACGAATGGACCCCAAAGAAGGCACCAATCCATTTTTCCCACATCACATTGTTCGCTGGAGACCAGCTTCCCTTTATGAGATCTATAACATGAATATGAATTGCAGTCATTTTTTGGACTAGTAGTCCAACGAATTAATAATTCAACCACCCGAGTCATGTTCCATGTGTAGGGTGGATGCACAAGAAAAGGATGGCCGACCCATCAACTTCCAGTCATGAATGCAAGCACCCATATTTTGTTTATATAAAGGAGGATTTTAATTTTAAGAGGGACTTGAAGGGATGGTCAGAGAGTAATGATGGGCCGAAAAGTTGGATTATAAAACATGAATACAAAAAAATTCCATTTCCAAGTGGTTGATCAATATATCTATAGAAGCACATAAATGGATCCTCTATGCAATTTCCACAGGCCTTTGAATTTTAACCATCTAAGAGTTTTTGGGTTTAGGGTTGATACCCATCTTGTTATTGTGGATTTGTGTAGCAACAGTGAAACACCCCAAAACAAGTCTTGCAACTATGTGAGATTCTTTCCATTTTTCTACATTGAGAATGGACTTGCAAAGATCCTTCACCTTATTACATGACTATCAGTCCTTTTGAAGTTTTACCCAAACAAAGATCTCTTTTTGTTTCGCTCCAGTCGAGCTTCCCTCTGTCAAAAGATAAATGGTATGAAGACCAAACAGAGTGAAGCAGAAAAGCATTGGAACAGATCAAATGATCTAATAAACAAAAAAACTGAAGCATGTGACAGGCTGGTTGCAATGAACATCCAGAAATATTATTTGCAACAGAAATGAGCTACCTAAAAAAAATCTAGTTTACAAACACCTCTTGTTCATTTAAATGAAACATTTAATCCTTTGTTCAAGTGAATCAAAGATTCTCTGCACAAAGCACTCTATGCTCGTGGTCCTCATTCATCACTCACCAAGATCATTCATCTGGCGGGATCCACAATAGATGGCTGGTGCAGTAAGGAGCATGGTACACAAACCAAACCAAACCAAACCAAGCCTTTTCCCACTAGGTGGGGTCGGCTATATGGATTTGACGACGCCAATCAAATCTGTTTAGGGCCATGTCCTCCGTTAGATCCATGTAGGCAAGATCATGTTTAATAGTTTCTTTCCAGCTTCTCTTGGGTCTCCCTCTCCCTCTCCTACTCTTGGCAAACTCCATGCTTTCACACCTTTTAACAGGTGCCTCTGTTGGACGCCTTCTAACATGGCCGAACCATCTCAGTCGATTTTCTCTCATTTTATCTCCAATCGGTGCTATTCCTACTATGCCCCTAATCTCCTCATTCCTAATCCTATCTCTCCTTGTGATCCCGCACATCCATCTTAGCATTCTCATCTCCGCAACTTCCATCTTCTTGACATGATTATGCTTTACTGCCCAACACTCTGATCCATATAACAATGCTGGCCGTACCGCCACCTTATAATACTTTCCTTTAACCTTGAGGGGGACTTTCCGATCACACAAGACCCCCGAAGCACTCCTCCATTTGGTCCACCCGGCTTGAATCCTGTGACTTACATCAGTATCAATCCCTCCATCCTGTTGCACCATAGATCCAAGGTACCTAAAGTTTTCTTTCTCTACTATCTTTTGTGTGCCCAAACTTACTTTTATGTTACTAGGTGTCCTACTTTGACTAAACTTGCATTCCATATATTCCGTTTTGCATCGACTTAGCCTAAACCTTTTTGTCTCTAATGTTTTCCGCCACAATTCAAGTTTAGCATTCACTCCTTCTCTCGTCTCATCCACTAAAACAATGTCATCTGCAAATAGCATACACCACGGCACCTCATCCTGGATATGTCTTGTAATCTCATCCATAACTAGGGCAAACAAGTACGGGCTTAACGCTGAGCCTTGGTGTAGACCAATCGTGATAGGAAACTCCTTAGTTTCGCCGCCAGTCGTCCTTATAGATGTCACGACTCTATCATACATATCCTTTATTGCCTCAATATAAGCGACACAAACTCTTTTCTTTTCCAGAACTTTCCAAAGAATCTCCCTAGGAACCCGGTCATAGGCCTTCTCCAAGTCAATGAACACCATATGTAAATCTCTCTTACCTTCTCTATACTGTTCCATTAACCTCCTCAGGAGAAAGATAGCCTCCATGGTTGATCTCTCAGGCATGAAACCAAATTGATTCTCTGAAATATTTGTTGTTCTTCTTAGTCTTCTCTCAATAACTCTCTCCCATAATTTCATCGTATGGCTCATCAATTTAATCCCGCGGTAGTTCGCACAGTTCTGAATATCTTCTTTGTTCTTGTATATGGGTATAAGAATACTTTTCCTCCATGCATTAGGCATCTTCTTGCTCTTTAGCACTACATTAAAAAGCTTTGTCAACCAACTAATACCATCCTCCCCCAAGCACCTCCAGACCTCAATAGGGATACCATCTGGCCCAACCGCTTTCCCATTCTTCATTCTTTTCAATACTTCTTTAACTTCTTCCCTACTGATTCTCCTATAGAACATATGATTCGCTTCTTCTCTAGAAATGGTAAGCTGCCCCAATTGTATGTCACTACTACTGCTTTCGTTAAATAACTTGTAGAAGTAGCTCTTCCAACGCTCCTTTATCTCCTCTTCCTTTACTAATACATTTTCATCCTCATCCTTAATGCATTTAACTTGGTTTAAGTCCTTGGTCCGCCGATCTCTAGTTTTAGCAAGCTTGAATATCTCTCTTTCGCCTTCCTTAGTGTCAAGTCGCCTATATAGCTCCTCAAATGCCTTTGCCTTGGCCTCACTAACTGCCTTTTTGGTTTCTCTTTTTGCTTCTTTATACCTCTCCAAGTTCGCTTCAATTCGATCCTTTTGCCAAGTTTTAAAGCACTCTCTTTTAACTCTTATCTTGTCTTGGACGGCTTCGCTCCACCACCATGCCTCTTTCTGTACCGGAGCACCCCCTTTAGATTCTCCTAAGACTTCTTTCCCTACCCTCCTAATACACTCTGCTACCTTATCCCACATATTATTTGCACTCTCTTCTGTCGCCCAAACGTCTTCCTCTAGTACTCTTTCCCTTAAAGCTAGTTGCTTATAACCTTTCAGGTTCCACCATTTAGTCCTTGAGCATCTATACAACTTCTTTTTTCTAGTCCACCTTTGTAACTGCACATCTATGATCAACAACCTATGTTGGGAAGTCAAGCTCTCCCCCGGTATAACCTTACAATCTTTACAAGCTAAACGGTCTCTTTTCCTAGTTAAGAAGAAGTCAATTTGTGTCCTCGATGAGCCACTCTTATAAGTCACCAAATGCTCCTCTCTCTTTCTAAAAAATGTGTTAGTTACCATGAGATCATAAGCCACTGAAAACTCCAAGATATCCTTCCCTTCTTCATTTCTATTACCGTACCCATGTCCCCCGTGTACTCCTATGTATCCATCTACGTCACGTCCTACATGACCGTTCAAATCACCTCCTATGAAGACCATCTCTCCTTGGGGTATCTCTAGTAGCACTCCTTCCAAGTCTTCCCAAAACTTCTCCTTATGTCCATCTCCTAAGCCCACCTGGAGGGCATAAGCACTAAATACGTTCACTATCTCTTCTCCTAACACTAACTTAATTACAATAATCCTATCTCCATAGCGCTTTACATTCACTACATGGTACACAGAAAAAAAAAAAAACTGAAATGCCCCAAATATGGTAAAAGAGCCACACATGGAAACGTAGGGGAGTTAATAGGTAAGGTCAACCCGCTAACTCACCAGCCTGGCTTTGCCCAGATCTGGTACAAAGTTTAAGACCTGTTAGATTGGGCCTGGTCAGGTCATCAAGACCCATCTTGTTATCAAGGCAGGTCCAGAATGACTCAACCCATGCCTAGACCTGAACCAAGGATTTGATACCATTGCCTACTCTAAGAAACCATCCACATCCCTAGTTTATACAGACCAAGGGGAGAGAATTGAGTATCCATTTAAGCAATTGGATTACATAAAAGTAAACTCATTGCTGAACAACAGAAATGTGTACATGAGTGCCGAATTTGTTTTGCAGAAGAAAGTCAGTTCAGGTATGGGTTCATGTTTTGCCCAGTCAGGACGGGTTGGGTACATTGACCCAGTCAAGGCGTATTTTGAGTACAATGTAGAGGTGATCCGGTCAAGTTTAGGGCAACCTCAACATACTCCAGATCAGACCCATTGACACCCTTAGTCGTTACACAGCCTTAATTTTATCCTATATATTTCTATTTTCACGATAAGATGTCTCTGATACATAATGTGCCAGTTCTCATTCGGGGTAAGTGTTGGATCTCAACCTCCACCAATGACAGGTGGAGCATCACTGTTGAACTGACCTTGATCACCAGGTGTAATTAAATCCTAAAGACCGAACGAACGAGAGTTAATTCATGCCTCATTGTAGTTCAACCCTACAATGAATATCAGTAACAGTGCCTAATGACAATTTCAAGTTTAAAATCAGCTCACCATTTGGGGAAAAAAAAAAGAGGTTAAAATCAGCTTTCTCAGAGAAAGAAGAGATGAAAATCCAAATGAGGTCTAGGCAGCAATTTTTTCTTCCTTTTTTTTTTTTGGTAAGTGGTAAATCCATTACTAATTAAAGGGCAAGATAGCAAATTTACAATTTAGGAGCCCCATGTGGAGCCCCTAGCGATCAATCCAACCCACTCACATGCAATAGCCAACCCTCACTCTCTCTCTCACACAAGTTCTGTATTCAGTACGTCATGGGGCCCACTTGGATGTATGGATCATGGGGTAGAGAAAGATTAGAGCAATGTAAGAAAGGCGTGGGCCGAATATCACTACAATCATATCATAACAATTCTTAATTTGAGATCCTCAAAGTTTTATGGTCCTACAAGTGCAACCGTTTCCGTTTCTACAACTAACTAATCTTAGTGGGATTGTAGCTTATAGTTGCCCACAACTGCACGTAGGCCTCATTGTCAACAATTGGAAACAGCAACATCGTGCAGCAGGACAGCATAATCTCTCCCCATACAAATATATAAACGGGTAGGTCGAACAAGACACGGATGGCTTTGGTAAGGATAGATCTAAAGAAGCGCAACCTATCGGAGGATTTGGCCCAAGATAGACTGGAATGGAGAAACAGAATTCATGTTGTTGTCCTCAACATAGTTGGGATAAGGCTACGATTATGATGATGATGACATATTTGTAATTTTCTGATGCTAAACCATGAAACTATTTCAGCCCTTTTCTATCAACAATCCAACCTGTTCACACTCCCAGCCTCCCCATGAATTGGTACTCACCCCAATTTTACATATCAGACCTATAATCACCATTGAAGTGAGAACTTCAAAAAGGAATATAACTTGATAAACCATTAGATTCAGGCTTGTTACAGATGAAGTCTTCTACTTCATGGCCGGGAGAGCAATAGTTTGGGGGGGTCCATCCATATCTCCTGGAAATTTACAAAGATATCTACCTCTTTGAGCCTAGATGTGTACGGACGAGATTTGGACCAGTGGGAAGAGACACATTATCCATTATTTTTCCTTGTTGTTCATCGGTTAACACTATTTTCAAGGGTTGAACAAGAAGGAAGCACTCAAGTAACCCCTGTTTACAATAGTAGGTAAATTGCAGTATACAGTATGTAGTGCCCAGTGCCAACATGATAGATGCCATTGGGAGAGAGGAAAGGGGTGTCCAAAAATACCCAATTCGTACATCCTAACCTGTGATGAGTGGCCCAAAGTTCAATGGTTTTATGAGTGCAGTTTTCTTCGTGGTACAATTTAACTATGGTAATATATGGATCAGTGCCAAATTAGAGTCAGTGCCAACCAATTCACCTGAGGATGGGTGGAGAGGGTTTGGACTATGGATAGGTGCGCCCATTGTAAAATAGGGAAAAGAGTTTCAAATTTTTATGCTAATAAGGATTTTTGGAGTTATTAGAGAAATGAACCTTGCACAAAACTTAGAAGAGGATGTCATACCTCCTTCTTTTTGCATTCCTTGTAGACATCAAAATGGTGTTGACACTTGCTCTTATCAGAGTTGAATTCCTCAAGACCTACAAAATTATCCACCAAAAATACTACAAATCAAGATAAACGAAGAAGAAGAAAAGCATGCTAAAATTAAAAGGGCATCACAATGTCCCAAATCGGTTTCTAAGAATTTTAGCATCTCATATCAGGTATTTTCAAATTTTGGGGGTTCTCTTAGATTATAATTGAAGGATATTGTAGAAAATAAAAATAATTTTAAAAATTAAGAAAACATAAAAATATATGGATGGTACAAAAGAGATTTACATAATTTTCAACTTCTATCCTTTTATCCAAATAAATTGCGTTATCCTCACAACATTCTACTTTCCAGATTTTTTCAAATATCACAATATTGTCAGGAAAATATCACTTCACAAAATGTTTTAATATATAATTATACTTTCAAAATACCAGCACTTTTTTGACAATGCCCAGGAATCAGAAGTACAAATAAGAATTATGCAATTTTGACCATCGGATAACATTTTTACTAACATCCCCCAAATAGATTCTTTGTGAACTGTCCACATCAAACAGAACTAAGGCTAAATATTTAACTGCTAGAGATTAGAGTCTTTGGATCTGACTTATTTTACAGCCTGTACACGCTGGGCCATCAAATTGATAGTGTTAAACTGTTGATAGCCAAACCATGGGCTACACATGCAACAACTCAATGATAGAGAATACCATGCAAATACTTGGGGCGGACAATAAACAAATAGCCAGTAGCTGTTTCCCAAAGTGCACGATTATATTTCATCTCTCAATAAATTGTCATAAGCCAGCCAGTTTCTAGATCTTCCATGTTTGAAGAAAAGTGATCTGGATAAGATGAGAATTCATATAAGTTCACCAAGGAAGAAAGTGGACCAAATCTTAATCAGACGACTTAGTTATGGAGATTGCTGACAATAGATAAAAAAAAAAATGTTGATAAACAAAAAACTTGAATCTTTGCATATTTAAATGTGATCCCCTAGCCAATTGAGATCTGCCCATTGTATACAGAATTAAAAAAAAAAGGACAAAAGTAAAACACAATTGACAGCATTCAAATTAGTAATTGTTGACAGATAAAAGTTTAGTCTTATGCTGGTTAGTAAGAGGAACCAAATCCATTAAAAGTTCAAACATACCCACTCTTATGATCTATTCAAACAAAGCACCTCCAAAAGATACAAATTGGAATCAATTGCTGGGCATGTGGATCAACTCACATACAAACAAAAGAAGATCACCAAGTTCGAAAATACAAATAGATAAGGTGATATTTGGCAAGTCTAAAAATGGGTCTATTTGACTTAAAACTAATTTAAAGAAATGTTTGAGTGCTTTATACTGTTTGCAAAAGTCTATTTATCCTCTCTGACTGAATCAACTTCAAAACCATGTCCCTCTTTTTCAAAACGTAACAAAAGGGAAGAGATCCAACTAGACATCAATGTCTAAAGCAATCAGACAACTTCTGTTATTTTCTTTCAGTTTTTTTTCTTTTTCTTTTTTACAAGTTTGCTTGTACTGCTTTTACTATATGACAAGTTTGCATGTAGTGCTTTTACTACATAACAAGTTTGCCCATAATTTTTACTACTATAACAAGTTTTATGTTTCAATTGAATCAGACATACCTTTTGCCAAAAAAATTTTTTTTTTAAATGAATCAGACATACCACATATCTTACCAAGCGGGCTATTTATAATATACTCTAATTGATATATCTATTTTTTTTTTTAAACGGTAACGAAAGATTTCATTAAAATAGATGCAACTAGTAAGGAGGAAGGGAAAAGGTGCAAGAGAGATGCAACATACCCAACCTCAAAAAACAAGATACCCAATTACATAATCACTCCAATCCAAGGAAGAATCCTATCAACCCCTTGCTTGGCTAGCGCATCCGCTATGGAGTTGGCGGATCTAATCTCATGATGGAAGGAGACCTCGATGCTAGCTGCTAGCTCTCAAATTTCAAGTGCAGTTGAAGTTTTCATGGGTTAGCCTTCTGCTTAGAGACCCAAGCAATCGCATTAGAAGAACCGCTCTCCAATACAAGCGGACCACCATATCCTCTAGAGAAAAATCCGACGCCTTCCAAGCTAGCTTGCACCTCCACTTCATTTGAATCGCACACACCAACATATTTGGAGAACATAAGCAATACCTCCCCCCTACTATGACGAAGAACTCCTCCAATCCTTGCTAGGCCTAGTTTGCCCCTAGAAGCTCCATCCACATTAAATTTTAAGACCCCATAATGAGGGGGGAACCAAAGGATGGATCTCTTGTCCTCAACAGGACCACACTCCATGCAAGCTCCCCAATTAGAAAGGATATCATTCAAATTAAAATTAGAGAACTCCTTTTTGGCCAAAGTACATTTCGCAATCCTTCTAGTAACTTTAGAAATCAAGTCCGATGTCGAAGTACAAAAGCCCCTGAAAATGGTATCATTCCTTTCCTTCCAAATTGTCCATAAGATAGCAAAAGGAATCATCCTCCATAAGACTCGGCCACACCCCACAAAGCACTCACCCTGCCAGGACTCCACCATATCTGCTATATTCTTTGGGCAACACCAAGCAAGACCACTCCTCCCAATAAAGTTGATCCAAATGCTAACCGCCAACTCACAGTGAAGAAACAGATGGATGGCTGACCTTTCCTTGCCACACATCACACAGGTGTTTGAGATATTGTTGGAAGCTAACCCTCTTCTCCCTCAAATTATCCATTGTGGAGACTTTACCTGCAACTGCTAACCAACAGAAAGCCTCAACCCGGGGCGGAGCGAAACCCAACCACACAAGGGAAAAGGGGTCCTATGAGGATGAGTACCCTCCAAGGCCAAGTAGAAAGCTTTAGCCGAGAACTCTCTAGAGGTGGAAGGTTTCCAAATCCGAGAGTCAATATAATCCCTGCAAAAGAACATGTTAGCAAAAACACTAACATCTCCTTGTACATAAACCCCTCCATCTGCCTTAGGCTCCTCCTAAAAGACACCTCCCACGCCCTGCAGCCGCTCCTCACCTCGAAACAATCACTTACAGGAGACTCCTTATTGATTGCTAATCTAAATAGCTTCAGAAACAATTCACACAAGGGTCCCATCGCCACCCAATCATCCAACCAAAATCTCACAACTATACCATCCCCTACTATAAAGCCAACCCCTTAGTGCAATGCTTTCCTCCGCATATTGGACTCATCCCCAATAGAAATAATATCTCTTCAAACGCCCGATCTACAACAACTAGGACCAAGCTTAGGCCACCAGTCTCATTTATCCTCACCATATTTACTAGCAATCAACCTCTGCCAAAAAGCCTCAATTTGCTCTCCAAATCTCCACCACCATTTCGCCAACAATGCCCAATTCTTATATTCCAAATTGCCAAGACCTAAACCCCCCATAAGATTTGGATTTAATCAGCTATATTTCAAATGGATCTAATTGAAGCTCTATTTCAAACAGATCAGAGTTTCAAACAGGCCCTAAATATAGTTCATTTTTTAATTAGAACCAATATGTTGAGGAATGCAAGTTCTAGATGACATGGCAACAACAGATATTGTACTGGTATAAAACATCCTCGCCATCTTTGTTTCTATGCTTGTAAAATATAGTCCTCTCTTTAACAGTGACAAGTTTGCCTTTATATAAATTTAACTGATTGAACTTCCAAAGATCATCCATAGAATGAGATCATTCAGGGTCCAGGGCACTACGCTCAATGCAATGAACAAAAAGTATGCCTTGTGCTGGCTTCAGATCACTGAGTGGGGCATAGGTCACAATATAGATTTATAGAATCCAAAACCTCTTACATGTTTGGGGCAGTACTAGAACTCTATTCTTTGAAAAGAATTGGCCCATTGATTGCTAGTAGCAAAAATCAGTGCAGAAACCAAACTAAGCATCCAAACATCAATATCATTCCTCCAAGTTACTCCATGATTGGATTATTTGGATATGTCCAACATCTACTGATAAAGACATGGAAGAAACAATAGCTATCCTCAACAACCCCTCAAGAATAGTTCAACGGAAAAGCAAACCAATTTTTCACTGATCCTACGTCAAAAAATCGGTACTGCCAAATTGTCATATTAATTATCCCAAACAAAATAATATCACTGAATTTTAACTGGATTAAACAAGGTTATAGGCAAAATAATTCCTCTGCTAGAGCTTTAAACTTTAACACCAAGATATTTGATCCAACATCGTCCACATCAATAGAGGTTTCAATTTTCAAATAGTATGTTTAAGATAATCATAGCCACCTTGATCAATGTTTGATAACATAGAGTACTAATTATATCTGAGTTTCCTAAACTAATGTGATACACCCTTCAATAGAATCCTTGTCTTCTGAAATTCATGATAATATCTTCCACTATTGGTAAATTAGACTCTCCCTTACATCCAACACACAGTTAATTATCTTAATCAAGAATGAACCTATCATTCATATTTTTTTCATTAAATAGTCACCTTTCATTTACGATAATTATGGATTAATTGAAAAGAGGCTGTAAAATCATTAGAACTGCGAAGTTTGGCACAACCATAGCATTGCGTGTTCAAGTCAGCTTAACATTCAATTAAAAAAAATGCATTAATCCTCTTTGTACAAATACATTTCAAACAAAAAAATGGGGGAAATAATGTTAATTCCCATTTGTAGAATATGTTAATCAGATCATCACCGTGCATCATCGTCATAGTTAGAAGTAGTGGTATAGTCAATTTGTTTCCACTGAGTAGTTGCAGTAAAGCAGTCTTAGTAGTATAGATAGTCACTATGGTTGCACAATAATAACAACAACAATTATAAAAATAGGAAGAAGAAGAAGAAGAAAAAGCACGAAAGTTATACATTTAAAAATGAATGACCAATAAAGAAATCTTGAAAAAATATGGGATCTTTACAAAAAAAAAAATCTCTTAAACATGTTTTCCACATGCAAATGACAATTTTGAATATTAACCACAGAATGCCACTTTTTTTTCCTTTTTTAATGAAATGACACACTCTCTCTCGTGATATTGATCATTGTGTCCAAGTTACAGTGCCCAGTTTTGTATTGACAGCTTAAACATGACAATGGTAGGGATCCTAATAAAGCTTTTACCCAAAGCCAAACCACCTAGTCAATTAAAATTCTACTGCTAACTAAATCAAAACCATTCTCTTCTATCTTCTAAGATGACTTAATTCTATTACCCACTGAATTAGCATTTAAAGTAAAGGCTCTTGGTCCTCAGCTTGGGCCTTGGATGCCAAAGCTCATCCGATCCTGTTCAGTGCATTCATATGTCTCATTAGCAGATGCAGCATGCAGATCCCAGCTTAAAACATACCCAGTGGACCGGACAGCTCTGAAGTTGAAATAGCATCAGCAGTTCAGCACTAGAGGGTTGCAACTGCCAACAGCAAGGGAATGCGAATTTAAGGTGTTTAATTCAAGCCCAAGTACCGTTGCTTAGAAGGCAAATAATAATAATAATAATAATGTGCAGAATGTTGAAACAGTGGTCTCATGTTCTAAGGATTGGATATGAAGAAATTTTCCCAAATCAACATCCAAATAACTTCAAAACTTGGAATGTTGATTTGGGTAAGGAAACGTAGCTTTCTGCAGCCAGCCTTTTGGTACTAGCACCTATACTGTGGGTGTGTTTGTGCATAACCTGTTCCCACGATATTTCATTTCCACAGTGATTCTATTCTTCATGGAAAAAGGAGACCGGAGACTTCAATCTGTGGTTTAAAGTTCTCTTGTTTGGTGCAGCAAAACATTTCTTCAGTGAAATGTGTTTCTACCTCGTGTCAAACTATAGAAAATGGTTCTTGGCCATGGTTTTAAATATCGAACACCATGTACCATGTGTAAAAACTGATACCAAGCATCGCTGCGGCACTCAATTCACAACAGTAACGCCAATATGACTAGATGGGCATCTTATACAAGCAGATACAGGCAATTATTATTTATTTAGCAGTTAAAATAAAACCTCAGCGATACTGCAAGTACCTATCAGTTTTTAGCCAGCCAGTATGGAGTCCAATGCCCAATCATTTAACCTGTCCTCTTATCTTTAAACCAAATCTGGTTTCCATGAAAATAAATAAAAAAAGCAGCACAAAATGTTTTCGCCTTGGAAAAATGAAACCCAAGGAAAATATTAACACGGAGACCATTTTATGATCCACACAGACATACCCCAAGCGCCTCCTTGTCCATACATTTTATGCTCCAGACTAACATAACCAACAAGGAACACTGACCCATATCGACGAATGGGCCATTCATTCAGTCAGGTTACATCCCAAATTTCACCTCCAATAATCTACTTCAGATTTCACCTAGCAATACCCACTACTGATCTCACACCAAACCCTAACCATTGAAATGAAATCAAATTAAGCCTGACATTGAAAACAATCAAATACCCCACATGGCAGAGCTGCAGAAATCACATCATCTGCTGGTAAATTTCAGCCCCATATAAGAAAAAAGTTGAAAACTAAGAAGTGGGTAATTGAAATCATGACAGAAAAATAGATGTTTTCTGTGAATGGGGCATCAACAGGCCCCTAAAACAAGACATTTACATATGTATTTATGAAAGGAATTGAAGAAGAAGGAGATGAGGGATTTACATTTAAGAGAAGCAGAGTACTGAGGATAGCATGAAGAATCTGAGAGTCTTGCAACACCAGGATACGGTGCAGATGCTGAAGCTGTTGAATCCATTGGCGCCAGCGACCAAAATACAAAACCCCACAAACGAACCCTTTGAAGCTCAAGCGAATCCGGATCTATATAAGAACACTGCCTTCGGGCTCTATGTCAGTCTTCCACTGATAAACTACTTTAATGCACTGGTGAGTGGTGAGGTGCAATTGCCAATGGGTGCGATCAACTTGCCGCCAAATGTATGTGGTTTAAGTGTTTCAATATATATTGTCATATATGGTTGATGGTTGGAGTCCTGATGAATTTGGATTTGGATTCTTGGCTTCGAGCGCACCCAAGAAGGTTTTGGATTTAGATTTAAGTTTATTTCAAGTCGAACAAATAAAGAAGTTACGTAATTGCTCCGGGTGAGGTCTTGGGGCATGTTTCTTTTCTGAATTTTAAGGAAATTTTGTCCGAAAAATTCCTTGAATTTTCAAATATAAACAGAAATTCTTGAATTTTCAGACATAGTGAACTTCCTAGATGCTCTTTTAGACTTGAGCATCCATGAATTCCACCACTAAAGATGGTGGAATTTTTAAATTCTCAAAGGTCATTTGCGACCTTTCATATGACTAAGATTCAGGAATGCTATAAAATAAACATAGTATTTTGTGATTCTAGAAAACGAGATGTCACATTATGTCCAAAAATTTTCAATACGGTGAATTCTTGATAGAAATTCAACAAAAGAATCAGGTCCTAAATCTATTATCAATAAAAACAGGACCATGTATTAAAGGCTCTAATAGTCATGTAAATGCCCCCATGCATGGTTTCCAATCCTCCTTCGCCCAATCACCCTCATACCACACGGACACTGTCTAGTGTTGGGACATGTAATAAGGCCAGTTGAATGCATATTCACAAATAAATAAGAGAAAGCTATGATTGACATCTTTTAATCATTAAGATCCTTAGTCTTATGCAGGCTATGATAAATCTTTCAAACTATTTTAACTTAGAAAAACGAGAAGAAAGCTGCTTTCTTTGACATTCCTTTTATGAGAATCAATCATTGTCATTGTCATTGCTACCTCAAGTCATCCATGCATGAAGCATGGAAATGAGGTCTCTATTGAGCAACGGACCTAAGTATAACGCATAAAAAAAGGGCAGTAATAACTTATGTTTACCATCACTTATATATTTTGATGGTAGAGGCTCCTCGTTGCAATCTAGAGGTGTCCACTTTGAATCCCGATAGAGGCTCCAGGTGACGACTTTGTGGTGTTCAGGCTTTCGGGTGATAGAGGCTTTAGGTACAAAGAAGTGGTGTCCATTCTGAAACATTAAGTGGTGGTCAGGAATTTGAAAGCTACTGGAGCCCCATAAAGTGCAGCTGTAGTGGTGGATTTCCCTCATTAGCGATCAATCCCTAACGAGGACTTAACTTGCAAGAAAGAAAGAAGGGTAGTAATAACAAAATGTTCATCTTATCATTTTAAGCTCAAGTGACTAAAACTAAATCTATGCACGTTGGCCACATTTTAAAATCCAAACCATTCATGAGATACTTGGAGGACATTTTAAAATCCAAACCATTCACGAGATACTTGGGGCACATTTTAAAATCTAAACTGATGAGTCAGGCCCAAATGACCCAACCCATAAGGATGAAGCTCAGGTCCAAGCCCACGAAGAGACCAAGTCAAGGCAGCCACGTTGCTCTGGAAGCAATCCCGCTCCTACCAGGTCCTGCGGAGAAATATCGCACCTGCCTCGTCCAGCGCGATGACAGTTCCTCACCTGCCTCCTCCAGCGCGAGGGCAGTTCGAGGGCTCCAAGGACGAACGTTGCTGAAGAGTCGTCCCCATCTGTTAGGGGAGGACTATAAATCATGGACTTCCACCAGCACTTGCGAAAGGATGGATCTCTCTCTATTCACTTCGACGCTTGTATTCCTCTAGTTTGTAATAATCATTGAGGAAGTAAAACACCACAGGCAATCTCTGCCTTTATAAAGTGGACGTAGGTCATCTTGACTGAACCACTATAAATCTCTCATCTCTCTTCATTTACTACATTTATTACTTGACCGGTGGTGTCCGAAACCCTATTTTGGCATCATCAGTTTGGTGCCGTCTGTGGGGACGAACAAAAGTTCTCATCCTTTTTTCAAAATTATGGTGATCACCACTAGATCGACAAGACGAGCAGAGGGCGAGGGTAACCTCACTCCTACCCCGAATGCTCCTGCTCCCACTCCTCAGCAGATGTTGGAGACCATGCAACAGCTGGTAGCCGCTCAAAACCAGCAGATATTACAACTCATGCTGGCAAGGCAAGGTGGAGCACAATTTGGAGGAGTACCACAGGGAGCATCACGCCAGGGACTTCCAAGAGCTTCATGCCTGGGAGCTCCCCATCTGGGCACCCATCCTCAGCTGGGCGTGCCAGGAAGCTCCCCATCAAGCTCTCCACGCTCGGGACCTCCCCATCTGGGCGCCCATCCTCAGCTGGGCGCGCCAGGGAGCTCCCCATCAAGCTCTCCACGCCAGGGACCTCCCCATCTGGGCGCCCATCCTCAGCTGGGCACGCCAGGGAGCTCCCCATCAAGTGCTCCATGCCCGGGACCTCCTCATCTGGGCGCCCATCCTCAGCTGGGCGCGCCAGGGAGCTCCCCAACTGGGCGCCCATCCTCAGTTGGGCGCGCCAGGGAGCTCCCCATCTGGGCGCCCATCCTCATGGCGGCGCCCAGGGAGTTCCCCAGGGCGCCCATCCTCTCAATGCCGTTGTTGGGCACATTTCTGCTCCAGATACAAGATGACCCCGCAGCAATAAAAGCATCAGCAAGGCCATCCTATGAGTCATTATCAGCCAGGACAACCCTCTCCTCAGTTTGGGAAGCTCAATCCCGTGCTGCCCTCTAATCACTCTTAAAGTTGTCTTCGGCATCACCATAGACATCATCAGTTTGGCCGAGGCATGCTCCATGGCGAGAAGCACCTCACCGGGCGCCCATCACCATGGCGCCCAGGGTAGAGGAGCACCTCACTTGGGCGCCCATCATCATGGCGCGCCCAAGGTCGAGGAGCACATCACCATCGACATCATATATAAGAGCTGCCACTACAATCATCAAGCCCCTCAGTCAGCACGAAGCCTATGAGGACAATATCTAGGAAAGCAGTTCTCTCATGTACCGCCCCAGTCATTGTCTCCACAACGGTCTCTCTGAGCATCACCCTCTCACGGGTCTGTACAAGCTCAGCCTCATTGAGCGAAGCCCTCTCGCGGGTCTTCAGAAGCTCACCTCACTGAGAGAAGCCCTCTCGCGGGTCTTCGGAAGCTCAGCCTCATTGAGAGAAGCCCTCTCGCGGGTCTTCGGAAGCTCAGCCTCATTGAGCGAAGCCCTCTCGCGGGTCTTCAGAAGCTCACATCACTGAGCGAAGCCCTCTCGCGGGTCTTCGAAAGCTCAGCCTCATTGAGCGAAGCCCTCTCACGGGTCTTCAGAAGCTCACCTCACTGAGCGAAGCCCTCTCGCGGGTCTTCAGAAGCTCAGTGAGCCCTCTCGCGGGTCTCCAGAAGCTCAGCCTCACTGAGCGAAGCCCTCTCAAGGTCCTTCACAAGCTCAGCCGCTGCCTCGGCCGCCCTCTCTTAGGCTACAAAGAGTTCGGTCTCAAGCCTGGTCGCGCCTCTCGCAGGCCGCGGAAAGATCAGCCTCGGAAGCTCTTCCAGTTGGCGCAGCCCTCTCCTCAGCCTGAGAAGCTCTCTCATTTCTTCTTCTGGGATGACCCATCAAAAGTTACCGAGGGGCAGAGTTTTGGAATTTACATATGTAAAGGGATATATCATGCGCTATGCAGAGGGGGTCCGGGGGTGTCCCCTGGCGGGGGTCGACTGACCGGTCAGCTCGCGGGGGCCCAGGGGGCAGCTCCCCCGAAAAAAAAAAAAAAAAAAAAGGGAATACGTAACGTCCGCCGCGGAATCAGACTCCCCCGGGCGCCCAGGGGCCTTCACTTCACTCCCCGGGCGCCCAAGTCCCTCGGCGCCTAAAGCATCAACGAATTCCCCGGGCGCCCAGACTCCCTCGGGCGCCCAAGGGCCTCTCCACGCCCAGGGCGCCCACAGGCCCTCACTCCCCGGGCGCCCAGACACACACTCCCCCGGGCGCCCAGGCTCACTCCTCAGGGCGCCCAGCATATTACTAAGATCCCTGGGCGCCCAAACCTCTTTGGCGCCCAGGGACTTCCTCCTCAGGGCGCCCAGCATCCTCCTACTAAGATCCCTGGACGCCCAAACCTCTTTGGCGCCCAGGGACTTCCTCCTCAGGGCGCCAAGATTGATCCCCTGGGCGCCCAAACCCCTGGGCGCCCAAACCTCTTATGGCGCCAGGGACTTCCTCCTCAAGGCGCCCAAGCATGTCGCCCAAACCATCTCGCCCAGGACTCCCCGCGCCCAGGAACTTATCCCCCGGGCGCCCAGCACAAGTCCCCGGGCGCCCAAGGACTTCTCCCCGGGCGCCCAGGCGAAATCCCCTCGGGCGCCCAGGGTGCCAGCTCACTATCTCTCCCGGGCGCCCATTAGGCTTCTCCGGTTCTGATGCTCGCCCATACCTGAATTAAAATCGAAAAAGAGGAAAAAGATTTTGGAGGGAGAAGAGACCTGAATCTACCAATGCCCCCCTTTCAAAAAATTATTTGGGCACGGGGCATTGAGGGGCAAATGATGAGTCAGGCCCAAATGACCCAACCCATGAGGATGAAGCTCAGGTCCAAGCCCACGAAGAGACCAAGTCAAGGCAGCCACGTTGCTCCGGAAGCAATCCCGCTCCTACCAGGTCCTGCGGAGAAATATCGCACCTGCCTCGTCCAGCGCGATGGCAGTTCCTCACCTGCCTCCTCCAGCGCGAGGGCAGTTCGAGGGCTCCAAGGACGAACGTTGCTGAAGAGTCGTCCCCATCTGTTAGGGGAGGACTATAAATCAAGGACTTCCACCAGCACTTGCGAAAGGATGGATCTCTCTCTATTCACTTCGACGCTTGTATTCCTCTAGTTTGTAATAATCATTGAGGAAGTAAAACACCACAGGCAATCTCTGCCTTTATAAAGTGGACGTAGGTCATCTTGACCGAACCACTATAAATCTCTCATCTCTCTTTATTTACTACATTTATTACTTGACCGGTGGTATCCGAAACCCTATTTTGGCATCATCATAAACCATTCACAAGATACTTCAATTCACTTTTACCCTAGTGACATGCTTTCATCTCAAAGTCACATTCATTGTTAGATTGAGAAAACTATGGCGGAACCACTAGGAAACTATTATTTTTAATAAGTTTTTGATACAATGGGGCCACTTTTAGGAACCTCAAACAAATGTAATGTTTCATTGATCATCATATGAAAGTTCTATTTCAACTGGGACAAAATTCATCATTGGATTGGACAATCATGTTTTGATTGCTTTTTTTCAAAGGTGTTCAAACAAATAGTTACAATATCTCTTAATGGAGTAGATGGGCATCCATTAATAAAGGTTGACAATTTGAATGGATGGTTTGGATGTGCACAAGGTATTCCTCAATTGTGCAAAAGGTTCAAATTTGTCAAAAGGCAATCATGTCATTTGGTATTCAATAACTTTCTTTGACCACCTATGAAACCATTGGTGTCAGAATTGAAACTTAGAGCAGTATTGGTAAAATTTAGGTGGTTGCATCATTTAAATGGTTTGAAACATTAGAAGGTGCATCCAAAGTGCACGCGACTTGAGCTCCTCTTTCTACTCATTGATAAAGTTAATTCTAAGTTATCATCCTCAAATTGGAAAAAAAAAATGATAATACATTATCACTCACATGGAAACTCACATGTAATAATTTACTTTCATACAAACTAGCACAACTGCAACACTATATTATGATTTATTAAAAAGAAATTTAGATCATATAAAATCATCCTCAAATACTTACTAACAATGATTTGGTGTAGATAGTGCATAAACTTCTAAAAATAGAATAAAAAGAAGAGAAGTTTATCACAATAACTCTTCTCTAAGTCTAAGAGTCCGTGGAGTAAAAAATGAGTTAGGAGAAATGGGGTAAGAAGAAATGGTATATGAGATTTGGGATAGAAATAAAGTTATTGTAGAAGAGTGCGGAGAAAAAGCTTGAGTGGTTTCAGGTTGGAAGTACGAGGAGAAGGTAGATAAATTGTAGAGAATGAAAATAACTCCCGGCCAAAATAAAAAATTATATACAAAATTATTTTCAAAACATGTGGCTTTAATATAATATAATGGGCTATACAACTACTTAATGTAAGTCATTTATGACATAACCTTGCGGCTGAATATCCACAAGTCGAGATTGGATCAATAGCTAATCTCATATCTTCTAATATGAATCAATCTCACGGCAAATACTACTTTGTTTAAGGGGGTCACTGCCTATCCATTGTAGGGGAAAACATGTGATATAATTTGCTTAATAATGAAAGGAAGCACTCTATACGCATCTAAGAACATTATGATGGTGATGTAAGGTTCAAAATAACCGTTGTTTGATATTTTAGCATTTTAGTGTCCATTTGTTTGCATACAATTGAATTCATATGAACTTCAATAAATATATTTTTGAAAGATGTTAAAATTTAAAAAATAAAGGAGAACATTTAATGATAGCTAACATTGATAAAAAAAATGATGGAAATGAATACTCAATCATCATCTTCATAAATTAAGATTTTCCCACATACATCTTGGACTGTTCATCCATCACCTATTCAACAAGACTTTCTCAAACCCATTTTATCATGAATTCATGAGAATCCAATTGCATGCAAACAAATTGGCCATGAGTTTTGCGTAAGTGTTTATCTTTTGCAAGAAAATCCTCGGATCTCTACAGTCGTGAAAAACCCATGTGTTGGCAATTGTAAATCCCCAAAGATTTGAACCAATAAAATCTCATTCTAGAGAAATTTTATATATGCTCAAAAGTTCATACTTTTGCGGATTTGCACGTCGAAATTAATTAGCTATATGCATCAATATATATTACTAATAAGTGATATCAACCTGAAATCCCCAACTATATAGATACTTAACAAGGGATCTCTTTTCAAAAGGTGAAAAAAAAAATCCTCATATTTGCAGATTCCTCATCAAAAAGTTCTCATGATATATCCATTTTGCCAAGGCAATGTTGATTGTTGCATGAAGTTTTGTTTTGTGGGAGACTCACAAGAGAAGCTAACAACCCGTCTCCCACCTCTTCCCCTCTCTCCTTTTTCGTTCTCTTCGAAGCGCGAGCGAGAATCGAAACAGAGAGGAGGGTTTCCCTCTTTCTTCTCTCCTCCTCCTCCTTCTCCTTCTCTTCTTCTTCTTCTATCCCTTCGAATCTCACCATCAAAAACCCTAGTTCCACCTTCTCCTCCCAACCATCTTCCTCAGAATCCAAGGCTCTCTTAATCTGCAAACCCTAGTTTTTCTTCTTATTCTTGTCAGTGCTTTTCTTGATCTCATCGAAGCATGTTTGGGCGAGTAGATTGATATCTGGTGAGTTACAAAAGGGCGGAGAATCGACCATGTACAGAGATCGAGGTGTAGTTGGGTCGAAGCAGGAGATCGGTCACATCGATCGAAAACGTATAAACGAGGCCTTGGATAAGCATCTCGAGAAATCTTCGACGCCGATTTCTAAAGGATTGAACGCCAAGGATAAGGAGAGGTTGTCCGTTCCGTCCACCTCCTCCGGGAAGCTGCCGCCGGATCACAGGGACACATGCTCCATTTCTCTCTCCAAGAACAAATGCTCAGATGGTTAGTCTATCTCTATCTAATCTGTTTTAATTCACTCTTTATCTTTGTGGGTTGTGTTTGATTTTGGGTAGTTGATGAAACCCTTGTTGGATTTTTGATCTTATTGGTATGTTTGCATGAAGAAATGCACTGATTCTGAAGTTCTGGTTTTCCTTTTCTGGTTACATGTATGATTTCTTTTTTCCTGTGGTGTAGTTGTGTTTGTTATTGGCTAATGGAAGAAACCCATATCATTTATTTCCTCTTAATATCACCACAATCTGTTAAAGAACAAATGTTAGAACTATAAGATTTATAAATTATGATCTTTAGCTTGTATCTGAATTTGAATAGAACATAATAAGCTGACCCCAGATAAATTGGATGAGACAAGGACATTGATATGAACCTACTAAAAGATCAAATTTTCCAATAGTCGGCTATTTATATATTTTTTTAAAACCGTTTACTGTTTACCGTTTTGGGCTGTTTATGTTTTTCAATTGTTTCATGTCTTAAATTGATTATATTTTACGTGTAAGTCCAATGCGGTATTCATGGATGACTGATGGTTTTTACGTTCTGGTGTAATGGCAGAAGAATCTGAAACAGACAGCGAAGAATCGGATGTCAGCGGTTCAGATGGGGATGATACGTCTTGGATCTCATGGTTTTGTAATCTGAGAGGAAATGAGTTCTTTTGTGAAGTTGATGATGAGTACATCCAGGATGATTTTAATCTTTGCGGACTAAGCAGTCAAGTGCCTTATTATGACTACGCCCTTGACCTGATTTTGGATGTTGAATCCTCTCATGGTAATTTCCATTTCACTCCTTATGTGCTTAAATGAACTGTTTTCTAGTAGGCTTAGACTCAACTGTTCCTAGCTTAGTAAGGATCTGGCCGTCCCTGAAAACAAATTGATCTATGTTGCTGGCTGTTACTTTTAAAATGTAGTTTGGGATTTCTGTAAAGTTACTTGGTTGTTATGGAAAAAACTGCAACAGTCACTTTGATTTCTTCTTTAATCTTGTTCTTATTTTTTGTTATGAGGAGTCTTGAAAAAGACATGAGTGCACAGACAATCTTCAATTTGACTCCTGATTTTTGGACTCTTCACCAAAGGGGTCTTTAATGAAGTCTTCACTAAAGGAGGAAGAAGAATGGATCCAACAATGCACTCAATTCAAGAAATCTGATTTTTTTTATTAGTAATGTAAATTAATAAATTTATGAAAAAGAAAAGAAAAGATACATAAAAGTTCAAGAAGCATGCGTATGACAATATAAGAGAAATTACCGTTACTGCTATAACTACACACTTTCGTTCACGGTTCTATAAACTTCCTCCTTGCCAGACTAAGAGTACATATGAATTCACATGCAGAAGATCACAGAAACCAAATCTTCCTCATTACATTGCCTCTTTTTGAGAATCTGCTTGATTGTGTTCTTCGGATCACTTCAAATGATTAAGTTGCTAGAAAGATGATCTCTAGACAACTTCTTTAATTTTTCCTTTATTGCCAATACTTTGGGTTCATTTTCCTTGATGCCTATCAGACCCAAGGAGCAAAGAGTCTCCTTTATCATTCCATAAAAAATGGTGAACATTAGTGTGCATGCCCTTTTTCCTCTTTCTGCCCTACGTACATAGAGCTTGACCTATCAGAAATTAGGTTGTAACCTTTGAATTTTTTTTCTTCCTCCCCTACCCATTGTGACAACTTCCAAGTCCTCATGAAGTTTGATCTTGTGAAATCCTGAAATTCCTTTCTTGCAATTACCCATTTTGCTATTCTTTCCTCAATGAATTCCATTACACCCTCTTCTTTCATCACTTGCCCTCAAGAATCCCTTTATTTATTTCCATTATGACCACAACACTACCCACGAAACCATCCTCCTTAAAAATTGACCCTATTCTTTGGGAAGGTCCACCTCACTCTGAGATGATGAAATCCTCCAGTGAAGCTGCTTCCACTTAACAATACCAAAAAGATCTAACAAACTGCACCAAATGACTCTTGGTAACCCACATGAAGGTGGTTAACCAATAAATCATCCTTTATAAAAATTTGATCTATATCTGGGGTTTGTCCACCTCCTACGAGATAATGACATCTCTAGGGAAGCCACTCTCACTCAAACCCCAAATAGATCTAACAAGCTGTACCTAGTGACTCTTGGTAACCTATATGAAGGCATGTAACCAATTCCTCCACAAATTTGCAAAGAGCACAAATGGAGAAGCATTATCTTGAGCAATGTCTCTTCTCCTGCCTAAGAACATCCATCGTAAGTACCTTTCCTTCTGAAGCACACTAGCAAAAAGCTTAACTCTTCTTCTTCTTCTTCAGCTTAATTCAAGGTTTGAAAACCCAGATTTGGCCCCAACTCCACCACGGTCTTGTTGAGTCTCAAGTTTACGGTTTATTTTTCAAGCATTATAGAATGGAGAGGAGCCCAAAAAAAAAGGAAAATATGAGAGGTGTCTCACCAGTCACCACTCCTAGCTATCAATGCTCAAGCAAAAGAGCATAACCTCCGGAGCCAATTCCCAACCTTTAATACCTAAGCATGACCAAAAACCAGAATCACCCCCGAGTTCTTCTTCCATAGCTGTTTCAAACCTTGTCCGATAGTGGCAGCGACAGCGGATTTAAGGATGCTGGGCAAGGAGGAAGATGATTTCTGGAAGTTCTCTTTCGAGAAGCACAGCAGTTGAAGTAAGGATCGCAGTTGGTAGAGGCTCCTTGGAAAATCATGAGACTGAAGTAAGGATGGGATGACAATGATAAGACTGAAGTAAGGATGGCCATACCTTTAGATTCAAACGATTAGATACAAGGACAACCAAGAAACATAGCAAATTTATCTCTCCAAATTCTAGAAATTCAGAGCAGAGGATCACAAAGGCAAACATAGGAAGTGGTCGAATCCCTTACAAAGCAACTTGCCATGACTGAGTATGAGTCAAGTAGGACTTGGACGAGTTTTATAACACTTGCTTAAACAGTACAAGAGAACTATGCTTAAACAGTACAAAAGAGAACTATACTGACAAGCTATTCACCACAAAAACACTATGAAAAAAAATAAAGGAAGCAACATGCCTAGAAAATGGGAAGAAGAGCTCTATCCTGTTTATGACTTCTTTGACGATTAACTCCTTTGCTATATAATCCACTGCCCCGGTAGCAGTCCTCTTCACGTGAGTTTTCCTATATCAATCAACTCTTCCGCAACATCAGCCAGAGTCCAAGAAGCCTTGCACAATATGGAAGCCCATTGGTTGGCACAAAGAGAATCTCTTTGCATAGAATTTTATGAAGGTCCAACTACCTGGCTTGACGAAGACCGGTCCTCATGGATCCTATTTCCTATTTCCAACGTATTGATGGAGCAAATGCCCACTGGACCTGAAAGGGAAAGACTTTTTTTTGATAACCTGAAAGGGAAAGATGGGCACTTTATCACCATCCCTAATGATCCCCTATACCTGTGAAGCCTAGATTTCCATTAGTGTTAACATCGAAAGTTAGCTTATAGAAGCTGATGGAGGAGGCCACCATCTGGAGAGGGAGTGAGGTGTGAGACCTTCCACATAACTCTGCTCTAGCCAACCCCACTCCCAATCTCCAAGTCTGAATCAGGAGATACAATTTGTTTGGTAGAACCCAACTACAGCCAAACCACCCCAACACCTAGGCCCATAATCTTTGAGCCACCTTTTTAACAACAAATAATCTGTGGATTCCCCATCATTCAAATTTGTCTTACTATAATCTTAAAAAATTGTCAGTGGGTCAACTAGGAAGTAGGAACTCAGCTGAGTTGACCGTCTGGATAGGGCTGAACTGGGATTGGCCAAGTACTGGCTATAACCCAGTCGACCTGTCTGGTTGGCTCATTTCTTGGCTTGATTTGTATGAGTCTGGCTGAGTCAATCAGATCATCAAAAGCATTTCCATAGTAGAGCATGGCAGAAATTAAAATATACTTTAATGATAACTAAAAATTGAAACTATAGTTTATTCCAAATTCATGTTCATTTTTAATTATTAAAATATACTTTAATAATAACCAAAAATTGAAACTACAATTCATACCAAATTCATGTTCATTTTAAGTTTTTTTTTTTCAAAATTGTGCATACTTTTTCTATGCTTTAGTTAGTATAAATGTTTGTATTTATAACCACCACCGGTCCACCCGCCACCATCATCATCAAAGACTTGTCCCAACTATGTTGGGCAAATGTTTCTATGTATAGTAAAAGTTGCAGAACTGCCTGGTTTGTTGACCCACTGACTCGCTTGGTTGATTCAACCTGTTAACTGTTTGAATATGGTCAATCCAACATGTTGGGAAAATATGATGCAGCATTAATCTTTGAAGAGATGGCTGTTATGATTATGCAGCATGCAAGTTCTTTCTATGTTTCTAGTCTTTCACTTCTTTCCTTATAGAGAAATGCCTTGCAAGTTGCAACACAATAATTTTTGTATGAATCATTAACTGGCATGCATAGGTGATATGTTTACTGAGGAACAAAATGAGCTGGTTGAATCAGCGGCAGAGATGCTATATGGTCTGATTCATGTTCGATACATATTAACCAGCAAAGGGATGGCTGCAATGGTAAGTTGTTGCATAAATCTTTCTTTATCATGCTTGGGTAGAAGTTTCTGTCTTCGACTGAGTTACTCATTTTGAAACTTCTGCAGCTAGACAAATATAAGAACTACGACTTTGGTAGGTGCCCAAGAGTCTATTGCTGTGGTCAGCCTTGTCTTCCAGTTGGCCAATCAGACATTCCTCGATCTAGTACTGTGAAAATATACTGTCCCAAGTGTGAAGACATCTATTATCCAAGGTCCAAGTATCAAGGCAGTATCCTTTTGTGGATTTTTTTTCTTAAGCGCTTCGACAATCCTTTCTATAATCTGCATCCTAAATTAAGGCATATGTGCATTTTGCATGGCTTAGATGTTTTTGGAAAGAAAAATTGCATGCACTAGCTTATGTGCATATATTGTTAATGTTACCCATGAAAATCTGATTTAGCATTCACGTTTTCAAAGGTGATGAATGATATTTAATCTGGACGTGGCTACCATTTTCTTTCAGTGTCATTGACGGGACCTTGCCTACATGGATCTAACGGAGGACATGGCCCTAAACAAATTTGATTGGCGTCGTCAAATCCATATAGCCGACTCCACCTAGTGGGAAAAGGCTTGGTTTGGTTTGGTTTGTCATTGACGGGACCGTTTCTCAACAGAACTGCTCACAGTAGTGTGAGCACCTCATGTGGGGATGGACATGGGTTATTCTGAATTCATCTACAAACCTACTCATGCAAGTATCATCACACCACCCCTGCAAATCAGCAGTGGCCCAAGTCTGATCCTGATTGGATTGTTACTCACTGTTCGACTGAAACACCCTACGTGGATATTAGACCATGCTTTTTTCACTGTTGACTTTAGAATTTAAAATCCAAACCCAAGTGGGTACAGATGCTGATTTTTGGGCTTCCATTATCTCTGTGTGGACCTTCCCTTTTCCACATCCCTTTGGTTGATGTTGGGCCAGGTGGGCCCAGGTGATGAGTATAGATTATGGAAGAGTGGGAAAGAGCAAGCGGTCAAGTTGCATGACCAGCAGCATGTTAAGGTTTAGTATAATAAAGTTTTCTATGTGGTTTCAGTAACTCCATGAAAACTGAAATAAAACAAAAGAAAATTGTTTAGGTGCATTCATGATAGATATTATTCAAACGTTCATACATGCAAAAGCCGGATGCCACCCTTTTGTTTCATGCATTCTACTGTCTACTGGGAAATTTTCTTGAATGTGTCCTAGACATCGACGGAGCTTATTTTGGGACGACATTTCCTCATCTGTTTATGATGACTTATGGGCACCTCAAGCCACAGAAAGCCTCTCAGAGCTATGTTCCAAGAATATTTGGCTTCAAGTTACACAAGCCATGAGAATGTTTTCTTCTAAGGGTTGGGTAAGAAATCACACGTTTTCGTGAATGTATAATGCCTGCTTATTCAACACGGAACAGATTCCTTCTCACATGTATTCTGTCAAAGAGGTCAGAGGAGCTCCAAGCCTCCAATGACCACCATTGTTGCTTTCATATATGAAGGAAATGTTTTAAAAAGCGAATTGACCTTGCATTGATGCAATGCATCTGTTGTTCTATCAAGCTGTAATTTCTTTCTAAACTTGCTCATTTTGAGCATATTGTCCTTTCTATTTTCTATCGTGGTTGAGAATTGAAATATTTTGCATTGCTGGCTTGTGTCAGTTATCTCTGTTTCTCATGTGATTAGCATCTCGTTTCATGTACCCAACATCATCAATTGTACTTAATGGTACTCATGTTGGTTTGGGAATTTACTAGTTGCCCATATTTTACATTTTGTAGAGTTTGCTGCATATATGTGTATGGACTTTGAAGATTTGTTATGGTCGTCGGATAGGCTTTAGATGTGACTCACATTCATGTGCCTTCCTGCTTGATGCTGAATATAGGGGCTGACTTATGGTGAAATGTGATTGGTTGTGCATGCGGTCTTTACTGATTAGGCACTCTGGTTATGATGTATATATATATATATATATATATATTTTTTTTTTTTTGGTAGGGAAAAATATATTAAGAAAAGGAAACAAAAGCCAACACAAGCAACCAAAGCTACACAGGCTAGGCCAAATCAGACAACCAGCCTGCAAAGTTTCTCAGACCATTCGGCCTCAACGTCATTCTGGAAACAAAGTTTGGCCAGCCAGTGGCTATGATGATACTTCTCTCATGTGGGTGCTTTTCTTTTTTTCTCATTATTACCATATCAATGCCCTCAACATTGATTGTGCGTGTGCATGTGATTGGTGTAAGGCTTTTAAATCGATTGCATTGAGGACCTTCATGGTGATTAGATAGATAGGTGCATAGTTGTTCCAAGGGATTCTAGTACCATGGCCTGTCTAGATCTTTTAACCCACTGATGGCTGTGTCCAAGCCACCAGTTTGGGTCAGGGCCACCCTATATTACTGTGACACCCTGGACCAAGGGTGGTGGATGTTCTCGGCCTGGGGCTTCTTTTCTCCACCTCCAAGGTTCTCCTGAGCACTGGTGCTTGGTGGAGGGAATTCCTTTATAAAATATTTACATGAACAACTGAAACTATTTAATTTTTCCCGTGGGCATCCCTTTGCCTGTTTGGATAGGCAAAAAATAGAGTAGAGTGAAGTTAAATGGACCCTAACTGTCTAAAATTTCAACTCTACCCCGTTTGGATGAGTCTGGCCTAATAGATGAAGTAATGTTGTGAGCCATATGTACTTCATTTCACTTCAACTCTAACTACTTCCATTTTCTTGAGTAAAAGTAGATTCTACTTCAAACATTAACTTCAAAATAAGCATCCAAATGGAGTGAAATGAAGTATTATATTTTAACTTCAACCCACTTCTTTTCACTCCACTCCACATGTAAAATCCATTTCATTTTATTCCACTCCTCATTTATCCAAACAGGCCCTTAGCATGACCAAAATTTTGCCTTCACTTCTCAGTGATGTGGGTTTTTCTTTCAATTCCCTTTTCATTTTGTGACCTTACAACCATCCACCGAATAGGCCTGCATTGATGGTCTGGAGCGTGGAAGCAAGCAAGAAATCACCAGGGATAGTTTTTCTTGAGAGAGCTCATGGAGAGCCTATACACGAAGAAAGAGAGCCACACACGTGAGAAGAGGGAAGCATAATGAGGGATTGAACCCGGAGCAACTGACAGAGTTGCTATATAACAAAGCAACCCCTAGTTCTTGAAATACTAGAGGTATTTAGTGGCACTCATGTGTAATCACACACCCATGTCTGACTAGCTGACCTACAACCGAGGGACATAAAGTGCAAAGTACCATTGAAATATATAGCGTTTCTCCTTCTTGGCTACTGGTTGGGGGTGATACTAATTTGAACTTGAAGACCCAGGAATCAATACCGTGCATGTGTGCGATATGAAGGCGGAAATGTAAGTCAAATGCCAAACCCTTGAGCAGTGACCCTTCTCTCCATCAGCCTCTTCCATCAATTGCAATTTAAGAGCTTAAAAAAGTAATAACTTGACAACAAGCGGTTGCAATTAGTTGACAATTCTGCATCTCATCTGGCTACCACGGATTGATCCTTTTGGATATGCCACTCTTTTCTTGTGTGTGGACTCTCCTTTGCACAATGTGAGCTTCATTTTTCCACTTGTGTGGGCTCTCTTGAATTCAATTTCCCAAGCTTTTTCAGTAAACACCAAAAAACCATGAAATGTAGTAAACCCATTAACAGAGGAGTTGGGATTCTCTAAAGCCAATGTCCGAAGATTCTTTCAGCACAATTTCATAAATCCATTTGTGGGGTCTCCATTAAAGCCCTAACCTCTAAAAACCATTTTCCCACATCGAATTAGCTTCAAGTAAAATTCTACTAGAATAGCTTATGATTTTGATTGATCACGTGACAAACAAATGAATATTGACTTCTTTCTTATTTTACTCACCACCTTTTCCTTTGCTATCTTAGCTAAGGAGTCTATGACCCCAAGAGACTCACAAGAAGATCCCATCCCACACATCCGGGGAGTGAAACTCACACATGCCAAATGAGTCTCGACTCTTTATTTATTTTATTCACCACTTTTTTTGGTATCCCAGTTAAGGGGTCTCAGACCTCAAAAGACCCGCACACACAAGAGAACCTCCACGTTAGGGTAGTGAAACTCGCACATGCAAAGAGAGAGAACCCGCACATGTGGAGACTAAGAATTCGTATATGAAAGGAGTGGGAAAACTAGGGTCTCTCCTGAGACGGATTTACCAACCAACTGAGCAACCTCTCGTTCTCAAAACTTACTGGCTTCCATTGTTCTTAAAAAAAAAAAAAAAGTACAAGCAGCAGATTTTTAAGAGCCAATGGCCGGTGACAAGAGGCTATTTATTCAGGTTACTAGCCTAAACCTGACATTACTAACCGTTGATATAAAGCCATAAGATGGGACGGCTTATGATTAAAATATAAACTTTGCAGAATGTCCATCTGATAATTGTATATCGATCTGGCCCAACAACTCTACCGAGTATGGAAGTACCAAGTGTTACTGTTTGAATTGAAAAAGGAAGTACAGAAGGGATGTTGCAGATAGGTTAAGAGGATAAGGGAGTGGAGAAGGATTGAATCTTTTTGGCTTCACTCTCATGTCCTCTTTATAATTTCTGTTGTTTTATGATCATTATCCATTCAATTATTCTTTGCCGTCCATGGACTATCCTCCAATGTCAGAACATGGTGCCCACTTTTTACGGCTCCACCACTGCAGGCCTTTCTTTTACAATTGGGCCGAAGCTAGTTTCTATTTCCCATTAAGAAGAAGGTTTTTATAATAAAAAAAAAACCTAATAAAAGAGGTTGGGACCCAAGAGAGCACCCGTACATAAAGAAAAAAGAGTCCACACAAATGAAAAGAGGCCGTCTACATGTGTGGAGTATTTCTATTTTGGAAGAAAGGGGAAGGAAAAAGAACCAAATTAATGCCAACAATGAAAGAGGGAAAAGCTTCTTCCTTGAGGGGACCATTATGTTAAAATTTTATGAATTGGCCCCTATGTAAGAAATAAATAAATTATAAGATCCTCAAAACTTGTCCTCCCTTGAAAATCAGTCTAAGAGCCCATTTTTTCGTGTAATTGAATTCTTGAATGATAGCCTTTTATTTCTCAAGGTGGTTAAAATCACAGACACAAAGGCGAATTTCCTAAACGACCATCAAATAATATTATCCTCCCCTCTAATGAAAAATGAATGAAGGGGAAAGTTATTACCAAATATCCATCACCCACACCCTAGGATATATAGTTATGGCAAATCAACATTTCCACCTTATATTCTTCGACCCACTTCCTTAATAATCCTTTGTTAAAGCCCATCTAACCAAGAATTTCAATGTATCCAACTCGATTTCTTCGTATCCAACTCCTGCAAACGGGCTGGTATATTAATTGCAATATAAGTTTTGGCCAAGAAAATGTAAGATTAGAGATTTCTTGAATATAGAAACTAATTTGGTCTGTACAATTCTTAAGCTTGTGTGAAAGAAGAGATGTATCCATTAAAAAAACTTGTCAAACCATATTTTGAGTTTTTTTCTTGAAAAAAAGCAACTCAGCTAACTATACCTAAGTTATTTGTCATAACCTCAGTCAAATAATATATAAAAGATAAGATGATGATAAAAAGATAAACCTTTTGCATTTCCCCAGCCCAGATCCAAAGCTCTACTAGGGTTGGCTTGGCAGCTTTGCACTATTTGATTGTCCTATACTTTCCAGAAACCTTCCTTCTTACTTATGCAAGGACAATACTATTGCTATCATTATTGGTAGCTTCAAAGAAAGGAAGAACAAGGACAAAGGGGTGAGGATGATGGAAGGTTTTGACAGGGACACAGTAGCATAAGTGGATGAGATAAGAAGGGAATAATGCCAATAGATGTTTCATTGTAATTGGACATGTCCTCATTCATTGAATGATTTTTTGCATCAAATAGGGTTATGCAAGTGGGTTGGGCCAGCCCCTTTCAATCCCGACTCGATCCGGTGCCCTTTGGAATGCAGATATGTAAGCTTGAAGCCCATGGGCTAGACCGAAGGATTAGTTTAGGTTTGAAAGGCTAATCAGTTTCGGCTCGTGGCTAAACCTACTGGAAACAGCAGTTGTAGCAAGGACTAGAGCGGTCATTCTTGGGCCCTGGGTCTGCAGACCCGCTTGTCCCAGCCTGAACCAGTTATAGACTTCTAGAAGGCCCGAAATGGTGAGGTGGGTCAGGATAATCTCGGGCCACAAAATGACTTATCCAATTGAATTGGTACCAAGTGATGTAAGATTTTGAAAATGGGTTCAGGCTAATAATCTTACTTTCTGAATTCTTATGTCATTCTTTCTTGTAAACTATAATTTAAAGTCCTGGGTGCTCTTCATGTCCAAAGTTTTGTGATTACATTCTTCAGAACTGATTTCCTGTACCTTATGTTGTGTCTTTGATCTGGGAAAGAATATATAAAAAATAGGGGCTAGTTTTTGATGATGCCAAAATAGGTTTCCAGACACCACCGGTCAAGTAATAAAGTAATAAATGTAATAAATTAATGAGAGAGAATGGATTATAGTGGTTCGGTCAAAATGACCTACGTCAACTTCAGAAAGGCAGAGGTTGCCTGTGGTGTTTTACTTCCTCAATGAGTTGAGATTACAAGCTAGAGGAATACAAGAGTAGTAAAATGGGAAGACATCAATTTCCCCCAAGTGCTGGTGGGGCTCCTCGATTTATAGTCCTCCCCTAACAGATGGGGACGACTCTTCAGCAACGTTTGCCTTGGAGCCCTCAAACTGCCCTCGCGCTGGACGAGACAGGTGAGATATTTCTCCGCAGGACCTGGTAGGAGCGGGACTGCTTCCGAAGCAACGTGGCTGCCCTGACTTGGTCTCTTCGTGGGCTTGAGCCTGAGCTTCATCCTCATGGGTTGGGTCATTTGGGCCTGACTCATCATTTGCCCCTCAATGCCCTGTGCCCAAATAATTTTTTGAAAGGGAGGCATTGGTAGATTCAGGTCTCTTCTCCCTCCAAAATCTTTTTCCTCTTTTCCGGTTTTAATCCTAGTCTGGGCGAGCTTCGGAAACCGGCCAGGGGGAGAAGGTCTGGGCGCCCAGGGGAGAAGTCCTGGGCGCCTGGGGGATTTGGTCTGGGCGCCCGGGGGAGAAGTTCCTCGGCGCCCGGGGGATTTGGTCTGGGCGCCCGGGGGAGAAGTTCCTGGGGCCCAGGGGAGGAGTTCCTGGGCACCCGGGGGATTTGTCCTGGGCGCCGGGGATTTGGTCTGGGCTCCCGGGGGAGAAGTTCCTGGGCGCCCGGGGGATTTGTCCTGGGCGCCCGGGGATTTGGTCTGGGCTCCCGGGGGAGGAGTTCCTGGGCGCCCGGGGATTTGGTCTGGGCACCCGGGGGAGGAGTTCCTGGGCGCCCGGGGAGTGAAGTGAAGGCCCCTGGGCGCCCGGGGCAAGTCCTGGGCGCTGGGACTTGGGCGCCCGGGGGAGAAGGTCTGGTCCTGAGGGAGTCTGGGCGCCCGAGGGGAGTGATGGGCGCCCAGGACTGAGGAGGGAGTCTCTTGGTCCTGTGGCGGCTGTTAAATATCTTTTTTTTTCGGGGGCGCTGCCCCCTGGGCCCCGCGAGCTGACGGGGCAGCTCGACCCCCACCGGGGGACACCCCCGGACCCCCTCTGCAAAGCGCATGATATATCCCTTAGCAAATGTAAATTCCAACTCCGAGTATCTGGACTCTGCCCCTCGGTAACTTCGGATGGGTCATCCCAGAAGAAGATGATGAGCGCGCAACTTGCTAGAAAGAATGCTCCAAATCCTAGGCTGCAGCAGCGGGCGCGGGTGTAGTCGCTGCAGCGCGGAAAATGAGAGAGCTTCTTAGGCTGAGGAGAGGGTTGCGCTAGCTGGAAGGGCTTCCGAGGCTGATCTTTCCGCGGCCCGCGAGAGGGCCACCAGACTTGAGACCGAACTCTTAGCAGCCTAAGAGAGGGCGGCCAAGGCAGAGGCTGAGCTTGTGAAGGACCTTGAGAGGGCTTCGCTCAGTGAAGCTGAGCTTCTGAAGACCCGCAAGAGAGCTTCGCTCAATGAGGTGAGCTTCTGAAGACCCGCGAGAGGGCTTCGCTCAAATAAGGTGAGCTTCTGAAGACCAGCGAGAGGGCTTCGCTCAATGAGGTTGAGCTTGTACAGACCCGTGAGAAGGTGATGCTCAGAGAGACCATTGTGGAGACAGTGATTGGGGCGGTACATGAGAGAACTACTTTCCCAGATATTGCCCTCTTAGGCTTCGTGCCGACTGAGGCGCTTGATGATTGTGGTGGTAGCTCTGATGATGTCGATGGTGATGCCGAGGACAACTTTGAGAGTGATTCGAGGGCAGGGGACTCTTTTTTTTTGTAGCACTGATAAAAAATGATTTTATTAATCCATTGTTTAGTGCTAAACACATTAACAAAGTTGAAAAAAACAAGCCCCCAAACCCTCACTACTTTGACTCTCTTACGGTATTACTGGTAATTCATTTTCAACAGTTCTACGTTCCCTGGCAATGTGTTCAACCGCTGCATCGCGAGGAGTGAATGCTTGTCTGTCTCTCTGCAGAGCAAGACCGAGTTGGTCTCTGACAAGTAGTCTCTCTGTCCTGCTTCGCTTGTTGCTTCTATTCTTCCTTTCCTCTCTGTCTCGCCCCTTCCCGTTGTCGACTGCTCTGGAGGACTCCCCTCGCCTGGCCCTTGTGGTATCTTCAGCATTTATATACTTCTGAACCTTTGTTAGTAGCTCCGGCATGCTTTTTGGCGGGCGTTTCATCACTGAGAAATGGAATCTCGATGAACGGAGACCTCCGAGGAAGGCTGTCATGGACACCTTGTCGTCAGGCTCTTCAATTTGAAGTACCTCCTCGTTAAAACGGGTGATGTAACTCCTGAGGCTTTCATTTGTATCCTGCTTTATGCTGAGAAGGTGTGTGGCAGGCTTCTGGTGGCGGCGTCCTCCGATAAAATGTGACACGAAGGACTTGCTCAGTTCCGCAAAGGTGGCGATGGAGGTAGGGGCGAGATTGGCAAACCACTGCCGGGCGGAACCCTTCAGTGTGGTTGGGAATGCCTTACACATAATCTCGTCAGGGATACTATGCAGCTGCATTTTGGTTTTGTACGTCTCCAGGTGATCCAATGGATCCTTTCTTCCATAAAAGGTCTCCATGGACGGCAACTTGAACTTCCGGGGAAGCGGGTAGTTCACCGCATCGGGCTTGAACGGTGTGTCCGTTCGCCCGACTAGGTGATCCACTGTCTCCGATGCCTTCGCCTTCATGGTGATGTAGACTTCTCCCAGCTGGTTCTGCATCTCCTTGATCTTTTCGTCCCAGGGATTGGGAGCTTCTCTGGATGGGTCACGAAAATAACTTCCCTCCTCCATGCTTTGGTTTTCACTCTTCCCTTCTTGGAAATGAGGATCCTCTCCATTAGAAGAAGAGGGAGGAGGTGGAAGTCCTCCATGATTCGCTCCCCCAGGAGGTAGGGGTCCTCCAAGCTGGGCTCCATCGGGAGGTGGAGGAACTCCGTGATGGGTGCGACCTTGAGGATTGACCAAGAGTATCCCGTGCGGGGCGACTTGGGGAGCTCCAGCAGAGGGATCTTGGGCGCCAAGGGGATGGACGCCCAAGTGTGCTCCCCAGCCCTGGGCGCCATGGGGATGGGTGCCTAGGTGGTGTGCTTCTCTACCCTGGGCGCCATGGGGATGGGCGCCCAGGTGGTGTGCTCCTCTACCATGGGTGCCATGGAGATGGGCGCCCGAGGGAGGTGCTCCTCTACGGGCGCCATGGGGATGGGCGCCCGAGGGAGGTGCTCCTCTACGGGTGCCATGGTGATGGGCGCCCGGGTGAGGTGCTCCCCGTCGTGGAGCAGCTGGATGCCCCGGGAGATGTTCTTCCTGCGGTGCTCCACCAAACTGTACTCCTCCTTGCCCCGTAAGCATGAGTTGTAAGATCTGCTGGTTTTAAGGTACCAGTTGCTGCATAGTCTCCATCATTTGTTGAGGAGTGGGAGCAGGAGCATTTGGGCAGGATCATTCGGTGGAGGAAGATCCTCTCCCCCTGGGGAGTCTGGACGCCTAGAAGGACCTGGGCCTGTTGGGCGCCCATCTTGAGTGGGATTATCCTCCCATCTCGCCGATCTCGTGCTAATCACCATAATTTCAAAAGTACTTGATTTTTTTTTCTCTTCCCACAGACGACGCCAAACTGATGATGCCAAAATAGGTTTTCAGACACCACCGGTCAAGTAATAAAGTAATAAATGCAGTAAATTAATGAGAGAGAATGGATTATAGTGGTTTTGTCAAAATGATCTACGTCCACTTCAGAAAGGCAGAGGTTGCCTGTGGTGTTTTACTTCCTCAATGAGTTGAGATTACAAGCTAGAGGAATACAAGAGTAGTAAAATGGGAAGACATCAATTTCCCCCAAGTGCTGGTGGGGCTCCTCGATTTATAGTCCTCCCCTAACAGATGGGGACGACTCTTCAGCAACGTTTGCCTTGGAGCCCTCGAACTGCCCTCGCGCTGGACGAGGCAGGTGAGATATTTCTCCGCAGGACCTGGTAGGAGCGGGACTGCTTCCGAAGCAACGTGGCTGCCCTGACTTGGTCTCTTCGTGGGCTTGGGCCTGAGCTTCATCCTCATGGGTTGGGTCATTTGGGCCTGACTCATCAGTTTTGAACAAGCAGTTGGCTGAAAAATAGTTATAGAACCAAGTTTTGAGTCTATTTCTAAACGAAGTAGCATTCCACCGATCCTGCATTGCAAAAGTTGATCATAACTACTGATAATCATTGGGCTTTTCAGCTGAATCCAAATTGATGGGATGAGGCTAAGATGATAAATGGTTTCGTGATAACTCCCGAGTATAGCCCTTTTTGCTTAACAATATAATGTTGGGTCCCATTAATAACCAGGTCCGGTTCCAAATCCAGTTGAGTTACCCATGTACTTGATTGTATACTAAAATAATACAGTAATATAATTACATCATACATTGCATGTAATATACACAAATTAGTGCATGATAAGAGTCAGCAATATGTTTGATTAATATTGTTATATATAATATACTTGGATTTTGAGTTGGTCTGGAATTTGAACTCAAGTCCAGTCAGGCATTATCCACTATACCTGGAACAGGTCATCAAAGCACCAATTGGGTCTGGCCCAAACTCTACCATGTTTCCAACTCATTTACATTTCTGGGCTCCTTGGCTCAGATTAAAAAAAAAAAAAAAAAAAAAAAAAAAAAAAAAAAAAAAAAAAAAAAAAACAGGTGGATTGTTGTCATATCTAAAAGCCAATGAGCTTTCAAGCAAAGGAAGGGAATTTAGTTTGACCTTTTGGATTGCTGCCACCAATGAAGAGGTTGTAAATGAGGCAAGCAAAACCCATCTCTATGGAATTTAATCGAGCTTGAGTCAAGTTTGAGCCCAATCTCATTATAAATAAAACCGGGTTAAGTTTTAGCTAGACTTCACTATCGATGACAAGCTTGAGCTCTACTCGAGCTCAATCTAGGAGCCTGAGCAGCTTTTAATCGTGTAGCCATTGGATAACCTTTAAATCTAATACTTTTCAATGATTTTTCTTTTTCACACAATGGCACGAAAATTTTCTGATTTCACCACTGCTTTTGGCCCAACTTGTTGACATCCTCACCATTAATGTGGATCGGATCCGATCAAATTTCCGATCGAGACCGAATCCTCTTTTAATTGGTTGGCCATGGCCTAAAAAATGAAATCGGATCCCCTGTTTGGTCCAAACAGGGCGATCATGAGATCACATTAGCTTGTTGAGTTTAAAAAATGGTATTGTCTTTAAAAGACTGCTCCGTCTTTTAAATACAAAACAACATACAAAACGATGTGTCACCCTCTGGCCCTGTTTGGACCAAATACGGGATCCGGATCCCTAAAAATTATATCATTTTTCCTCTAATGAAAGTCCACGTTACAAAAGATCAAACCTCTCCTCCAATGTAGGCACCACCCCTCGTTCGAATGAAATTATACACAAGGTTGGGTAGTTTTGGCATCGTGATTTCACACATGTATTTTTATTTTTATTTTTATTTTATTTTTTTGTTGGGGATTTCACACATGCATTTAGAGATTAAGCGCAAGGTCCAAAAGTTATAAAGTATCACATATGAGCCACCAAGCCAATGAAAAATATTCTCTTACAAACAAATTGCATGCAAATATTATATCCACCTACATTAAAGTATCACATATGAGCCACCAAGCCAATGAAAAATATTCTCTTACAAACAAATTGCATGCAAATATTATATCCACCTACATTAAGGGCCATGAGCAGGAAAAAACCATTATCAATTAGGGCTGCACAAAAAATCCTGTACCACCACAAAACCAGACCGAACCGGGCGGTTCGGATCGGTTTATAGTAGATTGGTTCGGTTAACGGTTTGAAAATTATAAAAACTGCTTACATCGGTCAGTTATCGGATTGAGCGCACGGTTAACCGCTTAAACCGATCCGACCGTATACAATAACTTAAGTATTGCTTTTTTATTATTTTAGCCTTAGGGTTTCGTTTTTGTCGCTTGTATTTAGTCCAAACTCTCTTTTTGGAGTAGAATTATTTTTTATATGGGTCACTAGAATATTGGATTTTTATATTTGCACTAAACATTGGAATAAGTACAAAGGACGGGGTATCATTATTTTGAAATTTTTAATATCTGATTTTCAAAAAAATAAAATAAAAAACAACTGTTTAACCGACCGAGTTTGGTTCCGTTTAAGCCCTCTCCATTGGTAAGATCGGATCGGTTAATTAAAAAACCGACATATTCGGTTTGGTTGTTGGTTTTAGTGTTAAACCGATCCGAACCGCCTATGTGCAGCCCTATTATCAATAGATCATATCGGTAAGAACGGCATCTTATCTAAGTGATAAAGAGTGTCAATCCTTATTTAATCACTTAGGATTCAAATTTTAGATATGCTTCCCTTTTTTACTTAGGGAGGCGGTCCTGTAAGGACCGTCCTTATGGTTTGCCGTAAAGACCGCCTATTGGGGCCCACCGTGAGACCCTACTGGTCATGGGATTAAGGGGATTGAAAGATCCAAGTGGGGTCAAATTACATATCAAATTTGAAGTCAATCTAATATTTCTAACCGCTTTATCCAACGTCCACAAGTTTAATAGCTTTATAAAAAAAAAAAAAATTGACCCTCAATCCAACGGTCTAGTTCATCCGAATCCATGCAAATTCATAGGATTCATTGTCTATAAAGGAGTTATGAATGAATGGTCAATTTGAATTAATCATGAAGTGAGTCTTAGTGGGCGTTCCGAACCGTAAGGACAGCAAGGACCGCCTCCCTTTTACTTATATGTATTTTATTCTAACTTATGCGAGTCTTATTTTCAGTCGAGCGGACTACCTTTTCGTGTAGCCGGCTCTCTGTTTCAACTAAAGCCTTGCCTGGGCTGGTTAAAAAACAAAAAAAACGCTCGTATCAGTGGTTTTGGTACTTTCTTTCGAGGATGGTGGCATGTTCAAGACAAAGCTGTCCGTTTACTGTACCAGTGTCCTCTCTCTTTGGTGGTATGAAGAGTCTAGATGACATGTGTCGTATCGCTTTCTTCAACGTGTAAGGAGCCGGTTGGTTAGTGCTCGGAACGATCGTTTCCACTTCCACCTAAATGATGTGACTCATGAGGTGAGTCATGTCCGGATCCTATTTTTATTGTCAATTGTCAATTCGTGTAGCTTCTCAACCTCAAAGTGTCTGTGTGGCCCATTTTTCAAATCTAGGAGCTCACTTCATTTAAAGAAAATGTCTCTTCGCTACATTACAAATTTGGCCATTGCCAAGTTGATCATTATTATAAACCATGTCAATTTATTTTGAAGGGTCAATCAAGCCTTTGACAAATTGCCTCTCCAATGGGCCTATTGGATGGAGTGGGGCCGGCCCATTGAAGTTCGAGAAAAAAAAAAAAAAAAGAGGCTTCTTTTTTCTTGGCCTACGCTCGAGGGTTGGGTAGGATTGTGATTTTGAAAAGCTCACTTGTATGGATCGATGATGGACTAGGGTAAGATGTCGCCCGGCTCGATACCTTGTCCATTAATATAAATGATATAGATACATGTGACATGTGTGTATATACTAATTGTCTATTTTAGGGGAGTATTCCTATGCATCTATCATCACTTTTCTTTTTGGGAAGTTTCAAATACATATGGAGTATTCATATGTACTTGAAAAGTCGCTTTTGTACTTAAAACCTCTCAAAAAAGGAAGTGTCCCTCATCCTATGGTGAGGGATAGATGCACTTGAATATTTTTCGTCCATTGTATATACAACATATATATATATAGGAAAATATTTAAGTGAGAACTAGTTTCCACCTATTCTATGAGAACTTTTTTGCGGGACCCAACTAACAACCCATCCAAACCTAGTAACAAATAAGAAACTCCCTAATAGTCACTAATCTCAATGATTGACACACATTTGAATGAACTGAAACATTGGATCGATTGTTGAATATTTTTTTCAATATGAAGCCATTAAACGTGTGGGCCATGGATGAAGGGGTTAAGGGCATGGGTTTGGAGTCAAACTTGATACTTGAACTGGTCTCACATAGATCTTTTCATCTCCCCTGGTCCCATCACCAATTGGGACCTGCAATTGGGCCCCACAAAAAAGTTCTCACATAATATGTGAAAACAATTCTCACCTGAATATTATCCATATATATATTTTTATGCTTTAGTTATTAATAATTTGTAAAGTAATGTTTGTTTAAAGGAGTTATTTGTCTTTTGCACGTAGGATATGCAAATCTTATGTCGAGCTCAACATACAGAACACCTTGTGGGTGCCGTCTTATGATCCACCTGAGTGGACCATAAAATACTGACACCTACCACCCCCAAAATAGTCACTAGTCCCGACTTCCGGGATTTGGCAACCATCCAAATGGATTGGATTGTTGGATCAACTCTGTAGCTATTAATCTGGACAATAAAAACTTGTTGGCCTTTCATTAAGTGATTAGGATCACCATCCGAGCCTTTGTCTCTTTACACAGGTAAGGGGAGAGAGATGGCGGTTAGGATCACCATCTGAGCCTTTGTTTCTTTACACATGCAAAGGGAGAGAGATGTTCCGATTCCGATCCCCCCCGCCCCCCCAATGTGGGGCCGACAAGGCATTGAGTATGTTGAGTTCATGAGCTCAATAGAGGGGACCCTGTTAAATAAATTTGGATGTATATTATTATGACATGAGTATCCCTGTGGTATTTTTACTCGGCAGGGATATTCCCTCATCTTTTGGTAAAAATAACTTGAGTTAGTGAGATTGATAAGTTTAAATAAAAAGGTGTTTTTTTTTCTATATAAAAAAAAAAACTAATAGTCATTCATCTCACTGTCGAACTGGGGTGACTTTAGTGAAAACACAAAATACTTATTTTTTTAGGCTATCTTAAAATATAGAGGCATTTTTATAAAAACTTCTAAAATAAAAGTCACTAGCAAAATTCCCTCAAATGAGAGTTGGGACTATTGTAAAATTAATCACTATAAATCAAATGATTTTGTTTTGTGATAACAAAGAAGGTTTGGCCAAACTTAATTTTAAGAAGTTTAGATTTTCAATAAGTGAGCAATAGTAGAGCCTCACAAATTTTGCTACTATCCAAAGAGGATCCAATTTCAATAATTAAGATGGGGGGTCACATGGTGGGAATTGTCCGGGCTTGAACATCATGATGGTGTCCAATCGAGAATTCAGTCGTTAAGATCAAATCATTCCCTCGTTATGTCAATACCACTTTGTTCAAAATGATGTTTTGTTGCATCTACAATTACTGAACACAAATTGACTATTAACAGTTCCCATTGAAGAAAGTTCACCCCTAGTTTGAGATTTTTGACATACACAAATTGTCATGTATATGGATAAATATGATTATGGACAATAATTAGTATCATCTTACAACAAATTGCTTGGATTAATCTAATTCATTTTTTCTCTATAATTGGTTTAAACATATGTAAATCAAAGACTCTGCACATGCCAAGACATCTTTTCCGGTGAAATCCTCCATCTCATTCAAAAAAAAAAAAAAGTCCAAAGCTTTTACTAGATTGAGAAGAAGTAAAGCACACCATTGCAATATTCTTTTACCTTAGAAAAAACTCTGCTTTTATTAGGGACCATCTCCAAAGGAGGAGCACCTCTTAATTGCATCAGCTCCCCATAACAATCCAAACAAATCCAAAATGGACTGCAGAGCACAAGAGAAATTATCCATTTAGATAGTATCTTTCGTGTTTGCTTTGTCTACCTTTTCTCTTTGTCCAAACAAATAACATGCACGAAGCAAAACTTCCATGGTGTATTGGTTGACCAAAGCTTTATCATTATCATATCACTTATGGCACAAAGGTAAGGCACTTCATTCTCATAGTACCAACGACACATTCTTAATCCTTAAATGTGGAATTAGGAAGGAAAGGGACCAATGGCCTCCCCCATAAATTTTGGAAAAACCCTCCACATTATGACCTAGGTGGACCATGGTACAACTATTGAACCATTGAGATGGGATGAGTTTCAAGTACCGGCCAATAAATCAAAAATTGGAAAAAGTATTACATAAGAAAAAAGGTCATTGGAAGGTCAATCTCACATTAGAAGTAGGGCCCAGCAACCGGCTCGATTTAGAAATGGCAGTATCTATTACTATTATATTTAATTATATCACTAATTAATCTTAAGGATGTGGTCAAAGACCCTGATTGTATACATCGATGCTTGTTATTATTTAATTTTGCACTAGACTAAGTACTTTTCTTCTTGTAATTATTGAAAGGAACAAGACTATAGAATATGTAAGATGGAATAGGATAAATTATCCTATGTTGTTATGAACCTGATTTTAGTATTATGTGAGATAATCTAATAGGCTCTTAACTTGTTCTCATCGTAATCATCATCATCAACATCAGAGCCTTATTCCATCAATTAGGAGGCTATCGCTAACCAATATGAAGAGTCCTAAGGTGTATGTTTATGTCCCATAAGAGACTGCCATGAACTAATTAAACCTAAGTATTGAAGATCCTTTTATCGTTCCACTATTAATTAAAAAGATAAAACCAGCTGTTGCAAACCAAGAAAAAGATGAGTGAAGTGTGAAACTAATGCAGGAATTAGGAAATAAAAGAGTAAGAATTGTAAATATTTGTTCGTTAATGAGTTTATTATTTAATCATAATTAGAAAATCTGTTGTTGAGATATATCTTCACGAGCCTCTTTGTTTGCATAGAATTTAATTCCTGTGAATTCTCGGAAATGTCTTTTTATCTAAGTGGCTAAAATTCAAGAAATAAAAGTGTTGTTCCCCAAATGACCATCTAATTATGGCCCCTGTTTTGGAAAATGATTATAAGGTCATCACCTTCACCTCTCACCCTTTTTTTTTTGTGCCACTCACCTCTTAATATTTTTTCACCGTGACCCACTTTACCTTGAAATCCAAGCAACTCAATTCCATTCAAACAAATAGGCCTATAGTAACAGTAAATATTGTCAAAACATAATTAATAAGAAATGAAAAGTATTTAGATACTTATTTCTCTAATGGAAAATAAAATTTTATTTTAAAAATAAAAACTTAAATCTAAAATATGTTAAGTAAATCTCACCACTTAACATCACATAATCTCTTAGTAAGATTTCCTTATTCCCATTTTATAATTTTATACAAATTTAAACAATAATCTTACTTGTACCATTATTTTCATTTATCCCAGCTTTATTTTTTTTTCCAAGAGCAATGTAAATAACATGAAACACAATTTTAAATGTGATATTTGTGACAGTGGGATAGCCTAACATAACTAGGGCCTACCCACTAAAGTGGGTGTTGTGCCATTGCATGAGGCCCACCCTCTGTAATACAAACCCATTCAGTAGTCTGAGGACTACAACATTTTTTTCATATCACTACACACCGATAAAAAAAAAAAAGGGTAGACAAAACTAAACCATGTCCCTATCTCATCTGAAAGGAGTTTGGAGTGTCACCTCTTTTATTAATTTGGTAAGAAGGATGAAATGCAATGTCAATGTCCAATCTGCAACTACTGGCATATGTTATATCATTTTAGCAAAGAAGGAGCCAAACCTGTTACTTCAATAGTTCAATGTCACCATCCTTCTGCCCTTGGCCAAGGCATGTCCATCACAATATTTATTGAGGGTAAATTGCATTTGAAAATTTAAATCAACACACATAAATGTGGTGATAATTAAGTACAATCCTTGATGTTGTACTCTTTCCTGCAGCACCAATGTTTAAGACCAAATAAATGAGGAAGGGTACATTAGATATTTAGGCTGCTACAGAAGTAAAGCTTCTCTTACATTTTATGTATTCAAAGTGGTTATGATGATGAGTCATGCTTGTGTGGAAAATACTCGGCCTGTATGGATGTAACTTAGAGATAATTTTATGGTATAGTTCTTTTGCTCGATTCAAAGCCGTTGAATTAAAAACACGATCTAAGGGTTAAACCTCTTCCATCGTATCTCTGGTGTTTATTTATACTTTAGTCATAATTAGATAGATCAAAATCTTTAACATCAAGTGGTCGCTCAGTTGGTTGGTTGGTTGGTGACCCAACATGTCACCTGACTACCAGAATCGATCCCTAGATACGCGCCGCTCTTCTCATGTGAGTGAGCTTCTTTTCCGACTTTGTGGGGGGCTCTTTCTATTTGTGTGGGCTTCTTCTTCCCGTTTGTATGGGCTCTCTTGGGTCTCTGCCTCCTAATCAGCTAAGGTACAAAAAAAAAAAAAAAAAAAGCTCAAAATTTTTGCTTTAGTTTATGTAAATTCAAGATTTTAAAGGTATTTTGTAATCACTGAGGTAAGGCTTCTACATTAAAGGGCTCATGACATGTGAAGGGGATTAATGAAAAAGTGCTGACTTGTTGAGAGATGTTTCTTTCCGTAGAATTTCAGAAGATGTTTACCTTTGATTGACAGGGTCACTGTGTGATAAAAAGAAAAGAACATAAAGATCAATGTCATAAATATTTCCTCTTTCATGGATAAATGAGGGTTTTTTTTTTTTTTTCTAGTGGATATTTGGAAGTATTAAAAATTCCATAATCACCAACTTTCTTTTAGTATACAGTTCCTTTTTTTTTTTTCTCTAGTTTTTGCCTCTTTGGCTTGAGAATTGAGATTGTGCCTACACTCATGACATGAAACAACAGAGATTTGATTGGATGTGTGAATGAAATGAATCCCTGCATATTCAACAAACAATTAAAATTTAAAAGCAACCAAAGACCACTTGGCATGTGAGCTGTTCTAAACATTGCATACTTGGGTAGCAGATTGGGCCAAGACTTAGATACTAAAAGTAAATACCCTTTTGGAAAGTTGAAAGTCTACAGGGGCAAATGGGGCCTTTATTGGGGCGTTTTTCTGGTTTGAAGGGGGCAATGGTGATCAATCCAATTCTTTCATGCACGCACACACCTTTATCCTATGAATGATACTTATCCTAATTTGACATTGATATAGGCATTACTAAATATGAATTTTATTACAGTAAGTTTGCCAAATGTATAATCGTTAAATTTAAATGATCATTTGACTAGCCTTATATTATATATGAAAAATATTCAAGTGGGAACTAGTTTTCACATATTATATGAGAACTTTTTTGCAGGGCCCAACTAGCAAACCATCCGGACCTACCAACCAATAGGGAACCCCTGATAGTCATTAATCCAAAGGATTGACACAAATCCGAATGGACTGAACCGTTGGATCGAAGGTTGAATATTTTTTTTTTAATATGAAGCCATTAAACTTGTGGGCCACGAATGAAGGGGTTAGGGGCATGAGTTTGGGGTCAAACTTGAGACTTGGGGTGGTCTTACATAGATCTTTCCATCCTCCCTAGTCCCATCCCCAAATGGAGCCCACAATTGGGCCCCACAAAAAAGTTCTCATATAATATGTGAGAACTAATTCTCACCTAAAGATTACCCATTATATATACCCCTAATCTATGTAAAAACCTATCTATCTCCCTACCTCCTTTGATAGTCATGCATTCAAGTGGGCTCCACAAGAAATGATCAATTCTTTTTTTAAGAAAAAGTGAGTACGCTCTTGAATTACTAGTATAATTTGATTTCCAAGTCCTTATATCCCAGATTTACCACGGGTCTTATTAATGCCTCTTATTGTCTTAATGCCATTTTCAAATGTGAATAGACCGTTTGGGTACATAAAAGTGCCGTCCATTTGTAAACGCAAGAAGACGTAAAATGTTTTTTTGGGAAAAGGAGCAAAAAGCATTGCATTGTTTCATACAGACCTCACAGACTAAAGCGGATAGCCATGCGCGGCTATAGTACATCGGGCGTTATTTTCTCATCACCAGTTTTTCTCTCTGTTTTTTTTTTTTTTTTTTTAATTATGAGACCTTACATAACAATACGAACCATTAGAAATCTTAACAAGACCAAATACGGTCATGTATCCAAATATGAATCGTTGATCTTTCTTAATCTCAAGATATTTACATAAAACCACAAAACCATAGATTCACATTTATGGGCTTGTGTGGGACCCATAATCATGATCAGAACCGTTGATCCTCTTTGAAATAGTAAAAACGGCTAAGGGTCCAAAATTCAACCAGTGATTAGGTGTATATTTTGAGAAAATTACAAAACACTTTGAGTGGTTGGATTTGGTTAGGTTAAAAAACCTACATTCCAAGTGACCTTTAATAGTCCATTTTATTTTTCTTTTTTAACTTATGGGAGATTAAATGATGATTTGAACCATTGAAACTCTTCACATGATCAGACACAACATTATCCTTAAATTTGAGCCATTGATCATTTTCAAATATCAAGATATTTGCGAAAAACACAGTACCATATATTTGCATTTATGAAGTCATGTGGGTCCCATAAATCATGATCGTAACCATTGATCTTCTTTGGAATAATGAAAAAAACCATGGATACAAGTTCCAGGCCCTGATTCATTGTAGATCTCGAGAAATTAATGAAAAATTTTAAACCATTGGATTTTTAATCTATTTCAAAAAATTTGGTCCAGCCAAACAGGCTATTTTTTTAAACATCTATTTCAAACCGCCCCATTTGAAACAATTCTATATTATACAGATTTATTTCATACAGATAAGATTTTCCAAACAAGACCAAGTAAACACTAAACAGAGGAGAGGTCCAAATGGGGAGATTTTCCTAATACAAATTGTATACTGTTCTTTTACTTATAAAAAAAACTACCTGTAATAGCCAGATCGAGAAAAGAATGACATGTTGTTTTATTGGGTGGTCCTACATGCCATGGTATGGCGTCCCAGTAAATCATTCGGACCACCATTTTTTTTCTACTAATTTTTACGTATTGTTTGGGTTTTAGCTTAGGCCCTGTTTCTTTAGTGGAATTTCTACCAGGAATTCACCATGTCCAGGAATTCCTAGACATGATGTGACATGCTGTCGTCTGGAATTTCTGAACTCCATGTTTCTTTTCTAGCATTTCTGGATTCCAACCACCTTTTGAGTTTTGGAAATCCAGAAATTCCACTCCCTATGCATTTTTATGAAATTTCTGCATGCTCAAGTCTATAAAAAAGGCATCCAGGAATTCCACCTAGTCTGGGAATTCAGGAATTTCCCAGACATGAATTCTTGGAATTCCAACAAAGAAACATGCCCTTTAATGCCATGAGAAGATATTTTCTACTTAGATTCTACTCTATGTGGTTGAGTTAGAAACCTTCGTAGGCTTATTAGTGACTTTTTAGGGATTGATGAGAGAACCAGGAATATTATGAGTTGTGGATTTTATACATGCATGAAAATCAATTGTGCAGCAGAGATTGATAGATCTCGTGTGAGATTCGATGGGCTTAAGCTAAGGTGATAGATCCAGTTGACATCCAATGTACTCATCCACCGCCAAAGAACACTCAGGGTATAAGATACTCCATTTGTCTTATATCGAAAACATCAAATTCCCGACCGTGGGCATATATGTGCAATTTAGCCTTAATCCCACATGATACATTTTAAAGCCTTTAAACTCTGATCAAAGTGGACAATATCTCGTGGATAGTGGCTCCGGGAAGTCACATAATGATATTAGAGCTACTAGAGAAAGTTTGGTAGATCCATTTGCTTGAAATATATATATATATTTATATATATATATATAAATGAATGTCAAATATATAGAAAAACCAACAAAATAAACTGCATCAAAGGAGCTAAGTTTGCACTATAGTTTAGTGGCAAAGCACCTTATAAGACTCTAGCTAATTGGAAGAAATCCTCTTAGATCAATGTTCTAATATAGGAAAATCAAGAGAAAAAAGAAGAAGAAAAGGAGCTATGTTTGGCTTGTTTGCACTAAAATTTAATTTCTTTCATGCAACCAAGCTAATATTGGGAGGTACCGGGAAGTACCAAGCCAACAAAATTTGCAACAAATGAGTGTAAAGGTTAATCTTGGAGGTATGGGCGGTATTTGTTGTACTTAGTGTGAGTTCAATCCTCTTGTAAGGGCATGTTAGTAGAGTGCTACGAAAAACAAGTTCCAAGGACAACCTTTTTCATTCCTCAGCAAACCCAATTGGATAACCTTTTTATAGGTATCTAATATATATTTTCTATTTATTAGCCACTTTAGTCATATAAAAGTTAATTTAAGTTTTAGGGTGTTTTTATAGAAAAAATCTCCTTATACTTGTATATAATGGTGGAGGGGCCAAGCACTTCATATTAACGTGTGAGGGCCTCACGCCGGTTTTTCCAGAGGGGCCAAGCACTTCATATTAACGTGTGAGGGCCTCACGCTGGTTTTCCCTTTTTTTTTTTTTTTTTTTCTTTTTGGATGTTTTGCATTTATTAGACGATATTGTTAGATATTAGATATAAATCCTTAGCAAAAAAACTCCTTTCTTTCTTATATTTTCTACTCGTTCTTCTCAGCATTTCTTTTCTTCCTCTTTAGGGGTTTAAAGATTCTGGCCGTTGATTCTCTTTATTTATCTTTCATTTGTTTTCTTATCCTTGTTTGGCCCGACTGCACTTCATCTTCATCTTCTTTGTGGTTATCTCTTTCCTTTTAGTAGGTTGTGAATGTTTATTGATTTAAGATGAAATCTTGTACTTGTGAATGGAGATGATGTGAAATTCTGAGTGCATGTGATGTAATAAAAAACAATTTGTAATATTTATTGGACTATGTTTTAATTGATAATATACAACGATGAAGAAGACTTTATATTCTGTTTTAAAGTAAGCTTAAGGATACACAAACAAAATAGCTTATCTAACTGTCTCTATGAGTAGAATTTTGGAAGAAAAATATAATTAATAAGTTCTATAGGTGTTGTATGGTTTCATGAATTCCTTCGCACTGAAGACCATCAAAGGAATTTGACGCAAAAAAAAAAAAGACCCAACATATTCAATGGAAACTTTATTATTATAAATTTTATTACATGGGCTTCATCTTCCCACTTGTATGGGCTCTCCTTCCCACTTGAGTAGGCTTTCTTGGGTCCCAGCCCCCTTAATTGAGGTAAAAAGAAATAATCCTAGAATAACTAAAACAGAGGTAAATGAAGGTATTGTAAGGAAAAAAAACACAAATGGAAGGTAAATACCCTTAATTTTAACAATATTTTCCAAATAATATCCAAGGAAAACTAATAAACTATAGTACTCTCAAGATTAATGTTTGTGAAAATGATTAGAGGAAAAGGAAAGAGAGAGGAATGACATTTAAGTAGTTTAAAACAAATACTAGGGCATGTCCCAATTAGAGATTTTTACTGGAAAACACATCGTAGGTGGACGTTGCACAAAAAAGGGGATCGTAGTTCAGGCAGCATGAAACCCATTTTCGTTTTTTCAAAGAACTTTGAGAGCATCGACGCTATCGTCGCTCGTCTCTTTGATGGGAGTTACGCTAGCGTCGCTCATTGTCCCCCCTCTATTGTAGAGAAGAATAGGGCTAAGGACGGTCTCTCTGGGCTCTGCTTGGCCAGGACTGAGGAAGTAGGATGCCGGGCCACCTCAGTTCAATCGCCACTCATCGTAGTAATCCATCCCCCAAAGCAAATAAAATCTGGTAGAATCGTCCCAGGGTTCTTGCATTGTGGTAGGGCATGTGAGATGATCCAGTGAAAACCATTTTAGGATGTTTGATATTTCATAGGCCTGGCTAGTGCAGAGCAGAGAGTTACAGTGTCTTGCATAGGCTCTAGAGAGATGGGGCAGAAGAAAATAGATAGGACATCACAAAGACCTCGTTCTTCAATCATCTTCTTCAGTTCCAATCTATTAACCCCACGTCCCAATCTTTCAGAGAAATCTCCATATCTAAGGCATACTGATGTGAATTAAATCAATCCATTAAAATTATTGCAAGTGCACAGTTATCTTGTTGAGATAGTGGCAATTACAGGTCGATCCCACAGGGAGCACTACTGAATTAAAATTTAAATCTGATTTTTTTTAAATCAAAGATTAATGAATAATTGAGATCTAAGAAAATCTAGAAGAATTCAGAAACAAACTAATCAAACATATAAAAAATAGATCGGAGCATCCAGAATCCACTAAGTAAGATAATTAATCCATCATGCAATTATTCTACTATTTGTCTCAAAATAACTCAGATCAGAAACAAATCAATGTTTCGGATCCGGATGATTTGCCTTTTGCGAAAATCAGATTTTAATAAAAAGAATAAAATCACAACCCAAGACCTCATTCACCTCATAAAAGAATGAAAAATCATAAGCATGACTCATCAAATTAAGCATAAACTATCAAAGAATCTCAACTCTAAGCATAATCTATCAAAATAAGTATTAATCATCAAACTATTTTCATTAGAAATCAAAATAGAGGCTGCCTAAGGCATGAAGACAGATCTATTATTCTAATAGAGCATGCATTTAAAAGAGAAAAGAAAGTAAATAAAAAAATCACATAGATTAAATTAAAGATCTACTTAGCTTCATCTGTGTGCTCCAATACAGAAATATAGCCAGCCATTGAAAAGAACTCCGTAAGTAATTTCATTAATAGCATCTCCTTGTACAATGGTCTCTCAAAAATCTCTCTTACACTATGTCAAAACACAGCAACTACGACATCACCGTGCGTGATTAATCGACACCTAACACCAGTCGTCATTAAGCGACTGTTTCACTCAATAAAAGACCCACATAATCCGTCTTTTTTCAAGAAACCAAAATGGGTCCCCAAGCCAGTTTCACTTCTGTCGTTTTACATTCCCTTTATTTTCTTTCTTTCCCTCCATTCCCCGCCATTTTCTTTCTTTCTCAATCGATTGGCCTCATTCCTCTTCCTCATCTCTCTTCCAGTCTATCTCTCAAGCTCTCACCACTTTTGTGGCCCTTCAATCTCTACCTTCCAGTGCTACGCCATCTTCAATGAGTTTGTGAGCCCTTCTCTGACTTCTCCGCCTTCTTTGCCTTTCACCTGTGCCAAATCCTAACCGTCCATCAAGAGGGCCAAGACACCAAATGGAAGAGAGCCATACGCCTTTTCTTCCAGGAGTTTATGCCCCATCAACAGCCAGATGTTAGACGATTCCAGCATCCAATCTCTTCTCTCTCTTTTTTATTTTCTTTTTCTTCCTAGATCCTTTTGACTCCATGTGAAAAAAGATGTCAGGTGTGTGTTAGTTTAGTTAGTGTGTGTTAGATCGTACATATGATGTTAATAACATGATTTGAAGATGACCTAGAAAATCGCAAGGTTGGGACAGACTCTCCCATTTGAGTTTTGGGCGTTTTTCTTTTGTTCTGAGATGGATTCAAGTGTTGGGGTTAGGAAATGCATAATGATTTTTAGTGGGTTAGTCTCCTAATGTTCAACTGGGTACCATTGATTTGGATGCTCTAGATTGTTGATTTTGGTGAGACAACATGGTTAGGAGATGCCCCAGAAAGCCATCCAGATTGGGTGTTCTGTCAATCTGACTGTGTGTTAGGATTTAAATGGCATAGTTACTTTGGGTGGGTTTTACTCATGTTGCTCCCATTTCCTTCAAGTGGGTCCTTCAATAGAATGATCTAGTTTGTAAATCTTTTGTGGGCATCGACGTTGAAATATGCCCAGAAATCCATCTGGATTGGAGATTCTACCCATCCGAATGGAAACCATAGACTTACAACCAACATATATGGACTATGAGTGGGTTTTTTTTTTCTCCTGATATGCTCACTTTCTGCAAGTGGGTTCCATATTGGATGTTCTAGACTGTTGATTTGGTTTGAAAGATGCCCAGAAAGCTACTCACATTGAGTTTTTACCTATTTGATCTTTAGATCTTTTTTCCCTGCTGACACTAATTTTGGGATGAGGATTGAGAACTGTCCATTGATTTTGGGTGCGTTTCAGGACGACAAGATTGCAGTGCTAGTTGGTGCAGTGACTGATGATGTCCGGGTTGTGGAGGTTCCGGCGCTGAAAGTGGCTACTTTGAGGTTTACAGAGACAACGAGAGCTAGGATCCTCAAGGGTGGGGGCGAGTGCCTGACTTTTGATCAGCTCGCGCTTAGGGCTCCTCTTGGGCAGAACACTGTATGTTCTTGGTCACTTTAGTTATTGCTACCTTTCCTTCCACAGTTTGAAATGCTTGTCGTGTTGTGTTTATTATTTTGTTTGGAAATTGGCTTTATTTTTGTTAAAATGTGATATATTCTTGTGATAAGTGTCATGGAATTGCTCATCTAGAGTAAACCTTCTAGGAAAGAAATTCCCTTTTGAGAAATAAAGACTTGAATAAGGAAAACCTATGTTTTGAATTTAGGAAAAGGTTGGTATGTGTATCTCTGTTCAAGCTATTAGCTGAACACTCTCAATGCAACAACAGAACCCAATCCTGCAAACCCCAGGCTTGAGCTGGGGTTATGTGGATCCAACCAAAAACCAGTCCCTTGCTACCACTAGAAGGTTTTGAGCTCTCATTATACCCCTCCCAATAGGAATTAAATAATTTCAAGAAGTTAGAAAAATGATAGATTTTAAGCTTCATGAAGAAATTCAGAGGGCCTTGAGAAGTCATTTAGAAATAAACCAACTTGTGAATTTCTCAATGTTTCCCCTGAAAAAGAGATAGGAGAAAAATTGTGATCCAGGAAGGTCCAATTAGGAAAACACTAAACATCCCTGTTATTGTAAATGCAACAGAACCTCATCTGGCCTCACTCTAAAGTCAAGGTCAATTTAGAGTCAGCCTCCAATGTCATTGCATTTTCATATGTCATCACTAACAAAAACATCAACTTATAGAGAAGAGATTAGATGAAGTAGGAGACTTAAATCTAATCCAAGTGCTAATTCAAACCTATTCAAATTATAATTCATACTTATTTAATTATAATTTAAGCTTAATAACATCTTAACACAAATAATATCTACTTGCAATCTCATCGTCCTTTCACCAAAGGTTCATGCGATCAGTCACATTAAATACAAATCCTGATCTCAGATGATATCTGCCCTAGTGAATTCGCCGAAGCTGGTGGCCCACTATCAGATCTAGCATGACATATTCCAAAAGCATATGATTAGGATCACGCTTCGATGAATATGCGGACGAGAGATTAAAAGAAAAGAATTATGATTATCGTACAAGTGAAAAGAGGTAGGACCATAACCTGCTGCATTTTCATAGATCTAACTGTACACATTTTCATTAACACAAATATCAATTCATAGAGTAAAGTAGGAAACTAAATCTAGTGCAAACTCTATTTCATACCTATCTAAAACTTAATTTAAACAGTATTTAAATTCAAATTTAAACTTAAAGACATCTTAACAAATCTCATGCAAATCACACCTTGCAATCTAACAGGAATTAGAAAATCTTCATTACATTATTAATTTCAAAAATAAATACTTGAAAGCTGACTGATTTTATGGGTATGCGATACACTTAAAGGAAAAAAAAAATCTGATGGGTATGTGATACACTTACTTAAATGAAAAGGTCATGCTTGAGCACTCCATAAGCAAGAATGAGATGCGCATCAAGAATGTAGAAAGTGAAAGATAAAATGGCATAAATTCCCCAATAGTAAGTATGCTAACATTTGGGAGTCAGTGGTTCAAACTGTGTAACATGATAATAAATAGTTTTCAAGAAACATACTATGACAAATAGCAGGGAAGCAAACATGGATATGAGAGTAGCAAAATTCTAATTCTATTGCCCAGGGAAGCAAAAGTTGTGAATATTTGGCGCGAAAAATGATTTTTGTTGTAGTGACTTTTCCATTGCCCAGGGACTTCTGGCCAAACAAATATGTGAATGATGCACATATAAGTTTGGTCATTCCATGTTCTAGTTGGTCGTTCCATGTTTGGTCGTTCCCATGTTCTTGTTGTCATTGGTTTGTGAAGTCTGGTTGGATTGTTTATTTAGTGGAGATCTCTTGTTTTCTTCTTTATTTTGTAAGCTTATCAAATAACAGCCAGATCTTATTTTCCTTATGAGTGTATGTAAGCAATGTCTTTATATCTGATCTGCACCCATAATATATACTCACCTTTTTGTGCATTTATAACACATGGGATTTACAAAGTAATTCAGATTGCAGAGATTGAGGGCCCATTGTGGAATGGTTTGAACTTTCAATAAATGAGGAACTAAAGTTTTCTACTTATTTCTTTATTTTTTTTGAACTTTTAATCTGATTTGCTTAGGTTATATGGTGATGGAGAGATGGATATGCTTAGATTTTGGCCTTTCATTGTTTATGATATCCTTAGCCATGTAAATGATTTCTCCCTTCACGTTTTATATAATATGACATAAAAGTGGGCCCCATGAGTAAAAATGATACACTGCATAGTGTGATCATTTTTCTCCTTATTAATTCATATCTCATGTATAATGCAAAAGTGGGCCTCAGTCAGGTGGTCATCTCAATGCATAATGCAGTGTGTTGTGTTTAATAAGACTGGCTCTTGTAGTCCTTTTGGGGTGTGAGTCATTTACTTTTCTTAAACCATGTAATGTGCCTTATAGTATATGGATTTGTTTTCCAGAACATGGCTCCAAGCAAGGATTGGATGACGGCACCTAGGCTTTCTATTGAATACTTAGAAGGGGTGGAATCATTTTTTGAGTTCATAAAAGCTAACAAACAAAGGCTAGGGGATGATGATTGGTATTTTTGCCCTTGTGTCAAATGTCGTAATGTTGTAGGAGGGAAGAAGACATTGAAAGATATTCGTACACATTTAATATGTGATGGTATAGACAAAACATACACGACATGGACTTTCCATGGAGAAATTCATCCCCAAAATCGTGTTAGTGTAGAAGCCAGTAATAATAGTGAAGATGAACTCCCAAGAATGGTTGATATGGTGAATGACATATTTGGACGTGTTTGTGATAAGGATAATGTTCAAGCTCGTGCGGGAGGTAGTACATCTGAGTGCTTTGTTGAAATTAATGATGAAAACTCTCCTCAAGTTGAGGATGAATCGCCAGAGAATATCCAATATAAGAACTTGATGGAGGATGCAATACAACCTTTATATCCATCGTGTCGAATTGAACATACAAAGTTGCCGGTAACAGTTGATTTATTGAGCATGAAGGCTAGACATCAGTGGTCGAATAATAGTTTCAATGAATTGCTGCAGTTGTTCAAAGACGTTCTGCCAAGCGAGAACACTTTGCCAAATAGCTCCTACAATGCCAAAAAGATTATCAATTCTTTACGTATGGAGTGCCAAATTATCCATGCATGCTGTAATGATTGCATACTTTATTGGAGAGAACATGAGAATAGGGACTCTTGTCCTACGTGTGGTGTAAGTAGGTGGCAACCGGAGGACCCTTTGAAGCCGAGACATTCAAAGAAGCTATGGAAAAAGTTAAGATACTTTCCATTAACACCAAGGTTAAAAAGAATGTACAGCATACCCTAGATTGCAGAGAGTATGAGATGGCATGCAAATGCGAGTTTAGTTCCAAACGAATTAGTCATGCGTCATCCAGTGGATTCTGCATGCTGGAAACAAGTAAATCGTAAATGGACTAACTTCGCCGATGATGCACGTAATGTTCGCCTCCGGCTTACAACGGACGGATTCAATCCTTTTGGAAATAATAACAACTCTTATAGTTGCTGGCCTGTTATGATTGTTCCATACAATCTTCCTCCATCCTTATCAATGCAGAAGGAGTTCACTATGTTAACATTATTGATTCCGGGGAAGAAAGGTCCTGGACATGACATTGATGTCTACTTGTAACCATTGGTCGCTGAGTTGAATGAATTGTGGTCCATCGGAAGCTTAACATATGACTCTTACACTAAGAGTAGGTTTTCAATGAAAGCAATTTTGTTATGGGCTATACATGATTTTCCAGCTTATGGCCATTTGTCGGGTTGTAGGACTGCAGGGAAGTACGGTTGTCCTGTATGTAGTGAAGGGACGGAGTCAGTGCGCCTGAAATATGGAAAGAAGTTTGCCTATATGAGTCACAGGAAGTTTCTACCATTGAGCCATCCTTTTAGGAGACAAAAGTCACAATTTAATGGCAAAGAAGAGCATGGGAAGGCTCCTAGGCATTTGAGTGGTTCTGAAGTATTAAACAAAATGGAAGGTATTCAGAATAATTTTGGAAAAGTAGCAGGTAAGAAGAGGAAGAGGTGTGCAGAGGAAAACGAGACCACTGCATGGTCTAAGAGATCGATTTTTTTGAGCTGCCATATTGGAAGGTACGCTATAATATCCCTCTTAATATTAAACTAATTTATTATATAAACATTATTTTCTAATGTAAAATATTTTTTCATAGGAACTGCCTATTCGCCACAACTTAGATGTGATGCACGTGGAAAAGAACGTGGCAGAAAATTTGCTCGCAACAATCATGAACACCAAGGATAAAACTAAGGATGGTATTGAAGCCCGCAAAGACTGTCAAGCTTTGCAAATTAAGAAAAAACTATGGCCTGTGGAACATAATGGCAAATTAGTTTGTCCGGCTGCTCCTTACACTCTATCCCGACATGAGAAAGATTTGCTATGCAAGACCTTGTATCATTTGAAGGTGCCAATTGGGTATGGTAGAAATTGGAGAAACATAGTTAGTTTGGAGAACAAAGAACTCAAAAATGTTAAGTCACATGATTATCACATTCTCATGCAACAACTGCTGCCAGTGTTAATGATGTATGCATTTGAGTCACAAAAGCCACTACGTGCTGCCATACGACAACTATCAATATTTTTTAATGTTTTATGCTCAAAGGTTATCAATCGTGAAGAACTTTCAAAGATGAAAGAATGCTTAGTGGAAACAATATGTGTGTTTGAAAAGTACTTCCCTCCCTCATTTTTCGTTTCTATGACACACCTTGTCGTGCACTTAGCGGAGGAGGTGCAATCTTGTGGACCTGTTAGATATCGATGGATGTATCCTTTTGAGAGGTAAATAAGACGTTTGTTTTAATATGCCTTTTTTTTTTAATTATAATTTAGATTCAGGGTCTAATTTCTTATATTCTATCAGGAAGATGAAGACATACAAAGGATACGTGGTGAATCAGACATATCCAGAGGGCTCTATTACGGAGTGCTTCCTCATGAATGAAGCAATGCTGTATGCAATGAATTACATGCCCAATGGTACACAAAAAAGCCATAAGCAAGAACAGCATACATGGTTGAATGAGCATGGTGATTGTTCATACCCTATCGATAAAAGGGGAAAAGTCTACAAACTTGATAATGTGCAATACGAGCAAGCACGCAAATGGGTATTAAAGCAATTTGTTGGGAATGCAGAGTGGGAAAAGTAAGTAAGATTTCACTAGCATGTATAGTTTAAAATTTCTGAATAGATAGCCCATTCATAGTGCATTCATGAATACAGGAAGTACGTTGAATACCTCCAAAGCATAAGATGTAACAATCAAAATCGGAGAGGCAACATTCGAATGGAGAAGGGGCTGGATTATATTCCTTGGCTTAGAAAACAATTAGAAAATGAAGAGAATTGTACCCTTAAAAGGCTTGCTGATGGACCAATGTTTGAAGCCATTTCATATAATGCATATGTGGTAAATGGATATGTTTTCTATACAGCAGATGCAGAATTAAACAGAACAACACAAAACAGTGGGGTTTCAATGAAAGCTATAACACCTTGTAGGGCAAGCGCCAAGGACACAAATCTTGTTAATGAAGAGCTCACTTATTATGGCATCATCAAACAAATCTTAGAGTTGGATTACCATGACTTCAAACAAGTAGTATTCAACTATGATTGGGTGCGTGTAGAAGATGCACATGGATGTAAAGTTGATCCAGAAACGAATCTAATATATGTTAATCTAGGGAGGATTCAAAGAAATACAAAAGAAGATGATGAACCATTTATTCTTGCTGCTCAAGCAACTCAAGTCTTTTATTGTAAAGATCATAGTAGGCCTACAGAAGAATGGCATGTTGTCTTGGAAGTTCCAAAAAGGTTGAATGGAGATGTGGATGCTTTTGAAGATCCCTTAGTCTTTTTGGAAAGAACGAATGAAAATGCCTTAGCATCAGCATTAAGAGATGATATCATTGGTGAAGAAGTTTATCAATAACATTGTTGTCAACCCATGTATGTATGGTATCATTTTTTTAATTGTTCAAATCTTTTCCATAAAATGGGTGATGTTGCTATTTTTTTTCTATTTATAATTTTCTATCATTTTTTCATGTTGATTCACATGTACTTATATATTCATTATCCACATGTCAACATTTGTATAATGATGTGAATTCTCATATTAAAGGTTTGTGTTTGCAGTTAACATGACTTCAGATTGAGAAAGTGTGACATTTGGGATAAATGGGCAACCCATTAGTGATAACGCACCGCAACTGTCCTCATTTATTGGTCGGACTGTGAAATCTATTGTGGCACCTACCTATGACACTTGGAAGTCCGTGCCGAGAAACTTGAAGGAGGAAGTCTGGAAACATGTCACTCTTAGTGCTTGTTCATTTTATGTATTTAATTCACATTGTAATTTAAACTTATAAATAAGTCTTAACCCTAAATTACATCCTTCACAGGATAAATATGATATTTTGGCATGCTATAAAGCGTATATTCTTACAAGAGCAAACATTTCATGGAAAGATTCTAAGTCCAAGCTTCGTACTGGTATATACGATAAATATCAGACGGACACGGAGAGGAAACAAAAACTTCCACAATATGTTAAGAAGGAAGATTGGGATAGGTTTGTCGACATCCAATCGATGCCTGATTATCAAGCTAAAAGGCAGTGTGGGAAGAGAGCTAGGAAAGAAATGAAAAGCCCTCACACCTCCGGCAGAAAGGGCCAAGCTCGTGTTGCAGAAGAGTTGGTGAGCTCCATTTCTTCATCATTTGGTTGCATTTTTTCCATTGAATTTAATGTGCACTTAGTATGTTTGCTTTTTGTACTTTTAGAGAAAAAAGTTTCCAGATAAAGAGATTAGTCGAACCGATGTTTTTGTTGAGACCCATACTAGGAAGGATGGGTCTGCCACGTGCGAACAGTTGGTGAGAATATTATCTTATTCATTTTTATGGTGTCATATAATATAGTATGATCATGGAATCTATTTTATAGTATTTTTAAGGAATTGCTATGCATTATTATTATCAATTCATTTTGCAGGACAAGATTAAGAAAACAGTTATAGATGACCCATCCAGTGCATACAACGATCTTGAGAACGACGCAGTTGCACAGGTATATATGTAGATTATGGATGAGCACTTCTTGCCTATTTGCTTGCACTAAAATAGTGCCTTTGAAATCCTCATGGTTGAACTAAACAACTTGTCCTTGAATGCCACTTGGCTCTTTTCTATCAATAACTCCAATGTGCAGGATAATTTAAGCAGTGATGGGAGACCATCCTAGAAGTTCTATAGCTTTTCATGTAGGTGTTTTCTGATACTAGTTTAGCTCTATATTCTAACATAAATATTGAAGCTGTGACACATTTGTTGTTGCTATTGAAGCACTCTCTGTTCTAATGGACTTTAGCATACTTTTGGCTTGATTCTGAAAACATTATGGAGGCTAGTTGTGATATGTTTCAGCTGTGCTTTTATTATAATTTTAAATTGTAGAAGTACATTAGTAAGGTAGAGCATGAAGTCCAAGGAAAGTATACAGTATACATGGACAAGATATACCACCCCAAGTTGTATAAACAGTTCAACTCACAGCATCAGATGACCTTCAAAAGAAAAACATTACATTACCTGTACCTCTTAAAGAAAAGCAATTAGTTTCTGTTGAGGAATTTCAAAAGTCCCTGGATTGGAAGATTTTAATACTATCCATTATTTGGCTATTTTTCCAAGACTCTTTTTGAGCATTGAATCCTCCTCATGATAGGTTTGTTGGTTTCTGCTGTTTTCTTGTTGTTTCTTTATTAATTGCATTTACTTGGTTAATTGTAGATTCAGTAACTGTGTCTTCAATGGTTCTTGCACATTTACTAGAATTAGAATGGTTGTACTGTTATGGGTTGAAATATGTTAGTATGTTGGGTTCAGTATCAGTTTATCTTACAAAACTGTATTTCAAAATTTTGAATGGTTGGTTTCCCCTCTTAAGCTTCTAAAATTTCAATTATCGTTGTATTAATTTTTGCCTTCTGTTAGAGAATTATAACTTGTCTCAAGATCATCATCTTAATTGATGAGACCAACTATGCATTGCATGCGTAGCTTACTGTGAAATTATAAGTGAGAGCCTGTAGTGCTTGTAGATCACTTCAATCAACTAAACTATTGGTTATCGGTGCTTAATATTGCTATGTGTAGTTGTGTACAAAGTATTTTAGTTCTATGAGGCTACCCCAAAATTTTATTTATGAGATTAGCCTCTACCATATGCATCCCGATCCAATTGTGTCCAAGACTTTTACAATAGACTATCTAATAACTCAAATACTCTCTTCATCTCTTGTTTGTTTTGCTTCCTTAAATCTTTAGAATATGTTCTTCAAAAAAGAAAAGGCTTTTAGAACACTTTGATTTCAAGTGTTTCTACTTCTTTGTGCTAAGTGGTTAGAAATGGTTGTAACTGAATGTAAGGATGTTTTATTTATAACATTAATTAGTTGTGTCATAGAAAAAAATTTCTCTCTGTTTTTTTATCAGCATTTAAGATAAAGAAATGAAATGTCTTGGCCATGTAAATCTGCAACATATGTCTTGTATCATCTCAGCCCCCTCTATTTGTTTGTTGCAACTATCACACCACCACCATCAAAGCCCATAGAAAAAAATCGCAGCCATACAAACACATTTACAACCTACATTTACAGAAAAGAAAAAAAAAAAAAACAGACTTGAGAGGGTTGTAGAAACTGTGAGCTGAGAGGGTTGCTGAGATTGAACAGAGAGAGGGTTGTAGACCTGAGGAAGAAGAGGATGAATCATGAGAAGAGGAAAAAGAAAAGAAAAGAACAACACCAACAACACCACCGATAAAAAAGAAAAAGTGATAACCACTCAGATTTGTCTAGGATGGGTAGAGGTGTTTGATTGCTAAGTCCCACTTTCAGAATTTGGGTATAGAGATAGCCCTATGCAGAAACTGCAAGAAAGACATAACATGCACATCTATCTGTATTTCAGCATCAGCTGAACTTGTGAAAAATTGGAGGCAAATTGTGTTGTTTTCTGTCACACTTGTTGGTTGAATGCCTGGCTAGTTTACATGAGCACATGCATGATACAATCATCCATTAACTATAACACATAAGTGCAATTAATTTGTTGGACAACTAGTACATGCCTTTTATGTTTTTTTTTTCTTTCTTTTGTTAAGACTGACATGTGTATTATATATGATGAAATTCCTAGGTTAGCTTACTGTTTTTTCCTTTTGTTAAGACTCATATGTGTCTTATGTATGTTATTGAAATTCCTAACTAGGTTATCTTGTTGATCCACTCAAGTTTTTTTTTCCCACATAGGTTCTTGGTCCTGATACTCGAGGACGTGTTAGGGGATTGGGTTTGGGTGTTTCAAAGACTTCCATGCAGCATACGCATCCATATAGGATAGCCTTACGAGAGGAACAAGCATCGAGAGCAACCATGCAGACCCAAATGGACAAGTTGAAGGAAATGCTAGAAATACGATTAGCGGAGGAAGCTAGGCAACGCAAGGAGGACATGGAACGTTTCTTTACTTTTTTTTCTCAGGGTGGTTCACAGGTTCAAACCCCTACTGATCGTGGGAGTTCCTCTCAGGTATAAAGCAGTATACATAAATAATACCTTTCTCAACAGTTTTTATGGAGTTATGGCCCTATTTATGTTTACAGGGGGCTGATGTTGGGATGGGCATAACATTTCAAATCAATAAGCAAATTAGGAGTTAACTTCAAACTGATAATAGAATAGCTCATATAGACTGTTGTATTGTAATGGTTGTGTGAGAATTAAAATAGAACTACCTCTCAAAATAGGAGGGACTTTGTGAAGCCTTTTGCAGCAAGGAGGGGTGGAATTAGAATAGGCACTTCTCTTGAAAAAAATGATGGGTGATGGAAGAAGGGAATAAACACCCAAATTTACTGAAAGTTCCACACCACCAGACTTCATAGATGACATTAACCAATTACTTTCCAATTACTTTTTGCCTTGACAATCACTTTCCAACTGCAAAATCAATGATCCATATTATCCCACTAGAGTGATACACCCCATGGTCCCTTTTGGTTCATAATTTAAATTCATCAATGGAATGAACCACTTCAATGCAGCCACCTAATATCATAAAATAAATTTCCTTTTGTAAAATGAAGTAGAATGTAGGCAAATGGATATGAAGTATCTAACTGAATTCATGGCAAAATCAAGAAAGATGGAGAGATCCGTTTTGAGTTGCTTGAGTTGAGAATCAGGTTGATTCACATATCACAGTTTTCAACATTTTCATTGTCCTCAATGAAGCCTTATTTATTTGGGATCACCTTAAGGAGATCTGCTCTGATTCTCTTCTTTATATATATGATTTATATCTATCTATTGCTTCACATTTTACCATATCACTTTCACAATTTATTTGTACAAGTTTACTTTAAGACTAACAGTCTATATCCGCATGCTTAAATCATTCCAAACGCGATAATTCATTTTTAATATCCTAGTGATTGTGTCACTTGTAGAGTTTTTATCAGGATTCTTGTGTTATTATTTTTATAAATATAGATCCATGTTTCAATATTGGAGATATCAAAAAGCTGAAGACAAGGTTACCAAATTGTCTCTTTTCTAGTATCAACATCTGCAACATCTTGTAGTATGATATCTCCAATATTAAGAACCTCAACTAACAAGGTGCATACTGCAGCTCTCACTCTACTAGAGACATGTCCCTTCATGGGCCTATATTTGAAATAATGTGTGAGATTGATAAAATATATGGTAACATCAATTGTTCCTAATTATAGGTGAGAGATGATTTCTCAACACAGCCACATCCCATAACAACTGCGTAAACGGGTACAAGTTTGTGTAAATTGATGCACCTGACTAAGAGGCCTGCATGTGTTGTTGCTTATGGTCGAGTGAAGGGCGACTCACCTGATGATTCGGGTTGCTATAAGATTATCCTTGATGAAATCATTGAAGGGAACGTCGACTTGGTAACTGGAGAAGGCAAGATGGAAGATCTTATATCAGGAGATGAGACCGAGTGGCCCAAATGGAAAACCATATTTTTCTAGATGTGGATGAATGCATACTAGATGGATCTATTTGACTAATAGTATAAATCTTGAATATTCAATATAGATGGATCTTTTGTTTTGACCATTAAATGTGGATGAATGTATATATTTTTTTTACTATTGGATGGATATTTGAATGGTTTATGTAAATGGTTGTTTAATTTTTGACTATTAGATAGATGTTTGAATGGCTATTACAAATGGCTTTGTGCAGGTTTTTTACTATTGATGTTGTTGATAGGTGTAAATTTTTAAAATTTTCATTTTTTTTTAATTTTTTTGCCTTTTTAAAAAACGACGGCTAGGAATAGTCGTTTTACTAGTTTTTTTTAATACCAGTTGATAATAATTTCCCCTTAAAAAACTACTGTGTGAAGCCGTCGAATTCTTGCCTAATAAAAACGACTATTTTAAACTGTCGTTTTATATTCAAATTATCGATGTTTTTAGACTGTCGATTTCGTAAAACGACTATGCAAATTTCGACGGCCGGTCCGACGGACTTGTCCGTCGTCTTTTAAGAAAAACGACTGTTTTGAACAGTCGTTATTTGACGATTTTGACGTAGTGTTATAAAAATCTTAATTTCTGAAACAGGGCTTCAGAATACCCAAAAAATAATTCTTAAATTCTATTAATTAGGAAAAGAAGAAAAAAATGAGAGAGAATAATGGTGGACGTCCAAGGGAGGGAGTGTCTCTCGTATGCTTCCTTTTGATTCCTCTTATAAATCCGGTTATCTTACAGATACATTGAATCTGGACACTTTCTCTGCAAATTTGATTTATATTCATAGATAAGGTATATCTCTTATCTCTTTTGAATTTGAATGAGGTGGAAGATTCTGAAAACCTCTGGATAGCTTGGCTAATCTTCAGATGGGTTCCCACAAGGGATGTGCAGCAATTGATTATCAACGGTGTGGATTTAATTGCAATCCCGTCTAAAAATAAACATGAAAATCTCCAGGCCTGTAACTTTGTCAAATTTTCTCTGATTTGCACATTCTTGGGATCCACAAATATCTACTCTGAATAAGCTTTCCAACGGTAGGTAAATTTTATCGATCCGACGGTTGGATTGAAAGTTATGGCCATTTGAAGATGAATTATTCTGAGAAAAACGGGATTAACTTTTGAAATTTGATTTGCAAAGGATTCTTTCTCTCCACAACTCTTATTTTCCAAAGGAGATCAAATGTGGATGATTCAAACTCTTCTTCTTTTATTCCAATCATAATTGTACTCTTTAAATTATCCATTAATAATTTCAAATCTGCAACTACTGCGGACCCTGTCATGTAGGACATTTCATCTGCTTGAATAGTGGGCCATATGAGAAGTCTTCTATTGTAGTTAGGATTCTTCAACTGACATGATGAGTGGACCCCTCCTTTGATTGATTTTCACATGGCTTGTGTGTGGGGTCCATGTGGTGAGTTCTTCTTTTCAAACTTCAATTCAGCAATGCAGGGCCCACGGTGACTATGTGTGCTTGAAAGTGGGTTCCATGACAAAGGCCTGCAATTCTCATTTTCTGCACATTCTAATTCAACACATCAAATACTGAAGAGCCCATCTTGAAGCGGGACCCATCCGGACAGAGTCCTACTCCAATTGGGACTCTTAGAAGAAAATTTGCAAAATATTCTAAATTAATGCAGAAAATGTATGAAAAGTATGAAAATTCAGGTTTTTAGGTGAAAATGCATGAAATGATGGAATTAGATGAAGAATGACGCTTATTCACCTAATCAAACCCCTAATTTATCCTAAAATGATGCGTAAATGTGCAAATTCATGAACTCAACACACTCCCCAACCAGCATTTTGCTAGTCCCTTAGCAAAAGTTGCGAGCAAAAGTTTTGAAGTTCTTTGACCTAATCTAAGAAAGAAAAGTAAATATGAAAACAAAACCACTTTCGCTGGTATTCTCGGTTGCATTTAGCGTATGCAACAAGCCCTTAAGCCCCTAGGTTCCCCCTAGTGGACGAGTTGTGCCTCGTGAGGGTTTGCAGTGAATCTACCCACAAAATTCCTTTTTTTTTTAAATGTGTTTAAAACCTAACATAATCCAGGGAAACTTCTTCCAAGAGAAAATTTATAGATACCGACTATTTTCGGTTCTCAGAATTTTCAAAGGCAAATCTTAAATTCGGTTCACCAATCCCATCTTTTGGTCATAAATTCTCGAAATCATGCTTAATTGATAGTGCATGGTGAAAAGTACGTATACGTAATAAGCATCAAATGATCCACCAAGTATTTCCATGAAAATAATAATATATATATATTTTTCAAAACCTGGGCCGCCTAAACTCTAGCAAAAAAAAAAAAAAATCAGTCTTCCTCTCAAGGTGATAATGACGGCTTTCGCACTACTATTTTTTCTAAGGGTGCAAAATTTTTTTTTTCTTCTCTTTTTTTTTTCACACACATGTGACTGTGCAATGCCTAAGTCCCTGAAGCTTTCTAATTAACCCATGTAACGAGCATTAGGCCAATGTCTCCCAAACCAGATGGTTTTAGGGCACTAGGTATGTAAATACCCCTAAGGGCTTACTGGCTCGGGTTAAAAAGGCTACGAACCCAAACTAGTCACAAAAATTTTTATTCTTTTCAAGATTTCTAACAAAACACTTTTATTTATATATATATTTTTTTTTCTTTTTCTTTTGTGTTTTTTTGCGGTCCTCAACAATAGGCAGCCCTTTCCATGTATTCACCCGTCGAACCAGGAAGCTCTGTAAACTAAGGTTCGGTTTTCCATATTTCTTTTTTCAAAAAAAAAATGGAAATCTTAGCTTCACATTCAAAACCTTAAAAACATATACAACCTGTGTAAAAGTGAGGGATCAAACTTCAGCACTTTTTCAAAAATCCTCTCCATAAATAAAATAGTGAACTATTGTTTTCTTTTGCCAAAAATAAATATCTTCAGCCAATAAAAATTCTCTCGAAAGTTTCCCTCTAACCTAACAATAACAAATCTTTTTTTTTAATCCCCTAAAAATCAAAGCAAAGCGGAAAAAAAAATGTATAATGAAAATTGAACAAATGATCACATGTCAAGTTCTAACTCACACCCCTAAACCTAAATGCAACATTGTCCTCAATTTTATGAATGCATGTGTAATGTGAAACTGAACAATAAAGAAAATGGAAACATCTTACCATGTGGAGTGAGTGCAAAAGAATGTGATCAACTAGCTCAATTACCTTCCAAAATTGGGTTGCCTCCCAAATAGCGCTAAGTTTAATGTCGTCAGCCCGACGTGACAAAAAATGATCAGTCCTGGTAAATTGGGTCTTCCAGAAGGATATCCTCAATGTTTTTTATCCTTCAGTTCCAGAAATGGTTTCAACCGTTGACCATTCACTTTGAAAACATCACCATTTTTTGGGATTTTCAATTTCCATAGCACCATGAAAGTAAACAATCCTGACAATGAATGGACCAGCCCATCGGGTTCGTAACTTCCCTGGAAACAGGTGTAACCGGGAGTTATACAAAAGGACTTTCATACCTGGTTCAAAAGATTTTCTTAAAATTGACTTATCATGGTTCAACTTCATTCTTTCCTTGTAGATCTTGGCATTCTCATAGGCATCATTTCTAAGTTCTTCCAACTCATTGAGTTGCAATTTGCGCAGAGTACCCGCAGTGGGTAAGTCAAAATTGAACTTCTTTAAGGCCCAATAAGCTCTATGCTCCAATTCAACAAGCAAGTGACATGCCTTTCCATAGACCAGCCTATATGGGGACATCCCAATAGGAGTGTTGTAAGCTGTTCGATAGGCTCATAATGCATCCAATAGCCGTAAAGACTAGTCTTTCCGATTTGGGTTGATCGTTTTCTCTAAAATTTGTTTAATCTGCCTATTCGATACTTCTACTTGTCCACTGGTCTGTGGGTAGTAGGGCGTATCAACCTTATGAGTAACAGAGTATTTTTCATCAGATGGTCAAAGGTGCTCTTACAGAAATGGGTTCCACCATCACTGATAATTGCCCTAGGTGTACCAAACCTAGAAAATATGTATTCCTTCACAAATTTGATCACCACATGGCGATCATTCTTTCTGGTGGGTATTGCTTCCACCCATTTTAAAACATAGTCCACTGCAAGTAAAATATACAAATTGCCAAAAAAGCTTGGAAATGGCCCCATGAAGTCAATTCCCCACACATCAAAAAGTTCCACCACAAGTATAGGATTCAAGGGCATCATGTTCCTCCGATTGCTCTTGCCAAGCTTTTGACACCTCTCACAGTTCAAACAGAAAGTGTGGCAATCTTTAAAGATTGTGGGCCAGTAAAATCCACACTGCAAAACTTTTGTAGCTGTCTTTTTCGAACTAAAGTGGCCCCCACAAGCATGATCATGGCAGAATGAAATGACCGAGTAGTGGTCATGATCAGGAATGCATCTCCTGATGATCTGGTCCGGGCAGTACTTAAAAAGATACGGGTCATCCCAAAAAAAGTACTTGACCTCAACTAGAAATTTTGATCGATCTTGTTTTGACCAATGGGTGGGCATCTCCCCTGTAACAAGGTAATTGATTATATCTGCAAACCAGGGGATTTGGGAAATACTAAGCAATTGTTCATCAGGAAAATTTTCATTCAGAGGAACCTCATCTGATGGCTCTAAGGGTAACCTCGAAAGATGGTCTGCTACAACATTCTCACATCCTTTTTTATCTCTTATTTCCAAATCAAACTCTTATAGCAGAAGGATCCACCGGATCAATCGGGCTTTTGCATCCGTTTTGGACAGAAGGTATCTCAGAGCTGCAAGATCCGTGTAGATGATGACTTTGGACCCTATCAAGTAGGATCGAAATTTCTCTAAGGTAAAAATCACAGCGAGTAATTCTTTTTCAGTGGTTGTGTAATTTAGCTGTGCATCATTGAGGGTCCTACTTGCATAGTAAATCACATAAGGTAACTTCCCAACCCGTTGACCCAAAACAGCTCCAATAGCGATATCGGATGCATCACACATTAGCTCAAATGGAATGGTCCAGTCAGGTGGCTGAATTATAGGGGCTGAAGTTAGTTCTATTTTCAGTCTCTCAAAGGCCTTTAGACAATTCTCATCAAATTCAAACGGGGCCTCTTTTGTCAGCAATTGGCACAAAGGTTTAGCAATTTTACTAAAATCCTTGATGAATCTACGATAAAAACAAGCATGGCCTAGGAATGATCTAATCTACTTAACTGATTTTGGTGGTGGCAATTTGGAGATCAAATCAATTTTTGCTTTGTCTACCTCAATCCCATTATTAGAAATAATGTGTCCTAGAACTATATCCCTTTTGACCATAAAATGACATTTCTCCCAATTTAAGACTAGATTCTTTTCTTTGCATCTTTCAAGCACAAGGGACAAATGATGTAAACACTCCTCAAAAGAATTACCAAAGGCCGAAAAATCATCCATAAAAACCTCAATGAATCTTTCTATCATGTCAGAAAATATGCTCAACATGCATCTTTGAAAAGTGGTCGGTGCATTGCATAGCCCAAAGGGCATGCGTCGGTAAGCAAAAGTGCCAAATGGACAGGTGAAGGTGGTTTTTTCCTGGTCCTCAGGTGCAATTGAAATTTGATTGTAACCGGAATAACCATCAAGAAAACAATAATATGCATGACCGGCAAGCCTTTCGATCATCTGATCCATGAATGGGAGGGGAAAATGATCTTTCCGAGTGACTGAGTTCAACTTCCTATAATCAATGCATACCCTCCATCCAGTTTGTATCCGAGTGGGTACCAATTCATTTTCCTCATTTTGAACTACTGTTATTCCAGATTTCTTTGGTACCACTTGAATCGGGCTTACCCATGCACTATCAGATATGGGGTAAAGCACTCCTGCATCAAGTAATTTTAGGATGTCCGACCTGACTACTTCCTTCATTGTAGGGTTCAGTCGTCTCTGTGGTTCACGAGAAGTTTTTGCATTTTCTTCCAAATGGATTCTATGTTGGACCACAGATGGGCTTATTCCTTTAATATCTGCGATGGACCACCCTATAGATTCCTTGTGTTCATCCAAAATTTTCACGAGTTTTTCCTCTTGGACATGGTCAAAGTCTGAAACTATAATCACTGGAAGGGTTTCTAGCGGGCCTAAAAACACATATTTGAAGGTATCCGGCAATTGCTTGAGTTCTAACTTAAGAGGCTTTATAATCAATGGGACAGGTGGGGAAGCAGATGGAGTCAGAATCTCATGCTTCGGTTGCCACCTAGAACAATCCATGGATGGGGTTGAGTCTAACAGTGTATTAACTTCCTTAATATATTCATCTACATAAAAATCACTTTCAAAGTGGGCCAGACAAGCCTCTAGTGGATCTTCAAGTTTCAAATGGGGTAAGTGATTTTCTACCAATTCATGAATGTAACTGACTTCAAAAATTATATCATCCTCATCGGGAGGTTGCTTACTGACATTAAAATTGTTCACTTGAACTGTCATGGTCCCAAAAGAAATTTGCATCACACCATTCCTACAATTAATCAAAGCATTGGAGGTGGCAAGGAATGGTCTCCCCAAAATTATTGGGATGCTGGGTTCAACCCCAGATGTGTGTGTGGTATCCAAGACAACAAAATCGACAGGAAACACAAAGTCTCTGACTTTGATCAGAACGTCTTCGACTACCCCCTTGGGGTATCGAATCGATGCATCAGCCAATTGCAAGGTCACATGGGTCTTTTTTAACTCCCCCAAACCTAATTCTTCATAAAGAGAGTATGGAAGAAAGTTTACACTTGCACCCAAGTCTAGCAAAGCTTTCTCTATGTGATGGTCCCCTATCTAGCAAGAAATGGTAGGACACCCTGGGTCTTTGTATTTGATCGGGGTTGGACAGGAAATGATCAAGCTGGCTTGTTGGGCTAGAAAAGCCTTTTTGGGCACATTAGTAGTCCTTTTGAAGGTGCAAAGGTCTTTCAGAAATTTTGCATAGGCTGGAATCTGTTGGATAGCATCAAGTAGTGGGATATTGATCCTCACTTGTTTGAATACTTCTAGCATTTTATCCAACTGAACAGTTGATTTTGCTGAGCCTAGCCTCTGTGGGTATGGTGCCTTAGGAACATAAGTCCTAGGAGATGGCTCACTAGGTGATTGATTAGTTATGATTGGGTTTGCTTTGACTGGCTCTGGTTCTAATATGGGTTCAGCATGCACACTTGGTTCCTCAATTTCTATTATGTCACTAGATTCTTCCTCAGGTTCCTTTGGTAGTTCAACCTTGTTATCAATTTGTGTACCCGACCTAAGAGTAATGATGGACTTAACTTGTTATGGGCCTTTTCCTTTTATATCATGAACGACTTGGCCCTTGGGATTGGGTTCGGATTGACTAGGGAAGGTTCCCTTATCTCTGGTACTGATGGAGTTGGCCAGTTGGCCTATCTGATATTCCAGTTTTGCAATTGATTGTGTGGTAGCATTTAAGCTCTGAACAGTGCTTTGTTGGAACTCGAGGGTATTCTGAGCTAACAGTTTCATGGTTTCCTCAAGAGAATCTACCCGCTGATTTTGCGGATTGGGGGTAAAATTGGGCTTTTGGAAACCGGGTGGGGCATTGGATTGAGATTGAATGGGCTGAAATTGATGTGATTGTGATGGGCCACCCTGAGTTGGACCCTTGGTCCAAGAAAAGTTCGGATTGTCCCTCCAACCTAGATTGTATGTGTTGGAGTATGGGTCATGCCTCTGACGATTATCAAAATGAGTATTTTGATAAAGGGCATTCACTTCCTCAATAGACTCGGTCTGACCCAAAGTTGTTGGGTCAATCCCTCCATTCATGGCCTGAGTATATTTCAATGACTCCAAAGTGTTTGGAGTAGGCTTTTGGTTCAGTTCTAAAGCCTCTATTCTTCTCTCCAATGTGGCCAATTTGGCCTCTGCCTCAATTTTGGGTTCAATCTTGAACACCCCCCCCCCCTTTTTCAGGAATGGTGGGTTTGATGGGCTCCCTCTTGATAGGGGCCCACTGCAATGTATTTTCAGCGGTTTCTTCCAAAAATGTCCATGCTTCATCTGCTGTCTTCTGTGTAAATTGCCCACCACAGAAAGATTCCACTATCTGCTTAGTAGGGTAATCCAAACCCTCATACACGATCTGGACCAATCGAATTTTTACAAAACCATGGTGGGGACACTGGATTAAGAGGTCCTTAAACCGTTCCAAATAACTGCAAAGTGTCTCCCCTTCCATTTGATGGAATCCATTGATGGCCTGCTTAATCGAAGCGGTTTCTGCTTATAGTAGAATTTTTTGTAAAATTCTTCGACTACCTTGTCCCATGTAGTGATGGACCCGGCCTGTAAGGCATAAAGCCAAGCTGTAGCCTTTTTTTTTAGGGAGAAAGGAAATAATCTAAGTTTAAGGGCCTCCTCAGTCATGTTATTGATTCTCATGGTCCCACATATGTCCTCAAATTCCCTAACATGTTGATATGGGTTTTCCTGGTCTAGCCCACAGAATACTGAGAGCATCTGGATCATGCCAGATTTCAGCTCAAATGTAGCATTGGTCTGAGGCAGGGTGATGCAGGACGGTTGAGTTGTCCTGGTGAGGTACATGTAGTCCTTCAAAGTCATGGGTGGGTCCACTTGATCAGCCATCCTAACAATTTCTTCAAAGATGGAAGACTTTCTGACAACGGTTAAGGCTAATTCGGGCTCTATCCTGACTAAAGTTTTACTCTTGCGTACCCACAATTTCTCTCTCTCGGGTCTAGAAGGCATGCATCGGGTTTAACCTTAAAGAAATGCAAGCCTAATCTATGTGCGGGGCCCTAATGGTCTTACTAGATGATGTACAAGCAGTCAAGCACAAAAAATTATCCTAGGGTTAGCCTAACTCTCTAGACAGCTCCTAACTGGTTTGAAGAGTGCACTAAGGCCTCCAATCCGGTCTTATGAAGCCAAATCGACCAGGTAAGTCCCCAGGATGAGTGGTGGGGTCACAATGCACTTGGCAAGGGTCCCGCTTAAGAACCAAACTCCTAGAACAGAGACTGTCACCCTTTTTTTTAGGGACAGGACTTACCTAGAAATCAACTTAACCAAAGAGCGCAACTGGTGCAACCTTTTGTGATCTTCGTCCTAATGAGCACGAGTCCTATGGTCTCGTTTCTACTTGATTTTAATTAATGGTTAGGTTACTATGTGAGAGGTGGTTAAACCTAATTGGGCAAGGATCTGGTGATGAAATCCAATCCTTATCTTATTGGGGTCAATTGCCCTTAACTAAGTGTGTGGGTCCAATTTACTTGGTGTGTCAATCACACAATCATATTTGCTGAAATTTAAATCACCCAAGCCCCACTTGCAAGTAAAAGATTTGTGGGATAAAGTTTAGAAACTCTTACAGCGGATAACCTTTTTTTGACAAATTTTGCAATTCTGAGAGCAACTTATTTGCTTAGAGCAAATCCACGCAGTTTCCTATTTTTGTGCAATCCAAAAGGAACTCTTGTTAGTAAATCCTAAGTTAACAAACCAACTCAAAAGTCTATCTTATCCTAATTTTGAAAAAAAAAATATAAGAAAATTCAAAAGACACCAAGTAAATCAAAACTCTATCCAAAGTGGACTCTAAGTTATTGAAATAAATCAAAAATTCTATCTACAGATAAAAAAAATCAGAAATTCTAAATTATCAAACAAGTGTCCAGATATGATTAGAGTTTCAAAAAGTTTTTAATTATAAGAAATCAATCTTATCCAATTCAAATTCAGATTTTAAAACTCTAACTAATCTAAACAACTTAAGAGATAGAATTTTAAAATTTCTAACTACCTAATTTAAGAATTCAAAGGTTAGCATATTAATCAAAACAACCTAGTCCTAAAAATTTTAACTCTACCGTACCAATCCTAATCTAATCAAAACATTAGTTAAACCAATCCAAATATTTTTTTTTGTTTTTATTTACTGAAATACAGAATTAAAGGAAATAATTCAAAGAATTTTTTTTATTGATTATTTATTCCGAAAATTCAATTAATTATAAAAATATATATATATATATAAAAATAGAAAAATCAGAAAAGACAGAAAACTTAACAAAGTAAAATACTAACTAATACTAACTGCAAATAACACAACTGATGCAAATTAGATGACTAAACAACTAATGCAACCTAAATATGAGCATGCATATGAATCTAATATAACAAAAATTCAGATTTTTATCAAAACTCAGATTTGGCTCCCCGGCAACGGCGCTAAAAACTTGATGTGAATTAAATCAATCCATTAAAATACTGCAAGTGCACAGTTATCTTGTTGAGATAGTGGCAGTTACAGGTCGATCCCACAGGGAGCACTACTGAGTTAAAATTTAAATTTATTTTTTTTTAAATCAAAGATTAATGAATAATTGAGATCTAAGAAAATCTAGACGAATTCAGAAACAAACTAATCAAATATATAAAAAATAGATCGGAGCATCCAGAATCCACTAAGTAAGATAATTAATCCATCATGCAATTATTCTACTATTTGTCTCAAAATAACTCAGATCAGAAACAAATCAATGTTTCGGATCCGGATGATTTGTCTTTTGCGAAAACCAGATTTTAATAAAAAGAATAAGATCACAACCTAAGACCTCATTCACCTCATAAAAGAATGAAAATCATAAGCATGACTCATCAAATTAAGCATAAATTATCAAAGGATCTCAACCCTAAGCATAATCTATCAAAATAAGTATAAATCATCAAACTATTTTCATTAGAAATCAAAATAGAGGCTGCCTAAGGCATGAAGACAGATCTATTATTCTAATAGAGCATGCATTTAAAAGAGACAAGAAAGTAAATAGAAAAATCACATAGATTAAATTAAAGATCTACTTAACTTCATCTGTGTGCTCCAATCCAGAAATCTAGCCAGCCATTGAAAAGAACTCCATAAGTAATTTCATTAATAGCATCTCTTTGTACAATGGTCTCTCAAAAATCTCTCTTATAAAAATCCTAATTTCTGAAACAGGGCTTCAGAATACCCAAAAATAATTCTTAAATTCTATTAATTAGGAAAAGAAGAAAAAAATGAGAGAGAATAATGGTGGACGTCCAAGGGAGGGAGTGTCTCTCGTATGCTTCCTTTTGGTTCCTCTTATAACTCCGGTTATCTTATAGATACATTGAATCTGGACACTTTCTCTGCAAATTTGATTTATCTTCATAGATAAGGTATATCTCTTATTTCTTTTGAATTTGAATGAGGTGGAAGCTTCTGAAAACCTCTGGATAACTTGGCTAATCTTCAGATGGGGTCCCACAAGGGATGTGCAGCAATTGATTATCAACGGTGTGGATTTAATTGCAATCCCGTCTAAAAATGAACATGAAAATCTCCAGGCCTCTAACTTTGTCAATTTTGCTCTGATTTGCACATTCTTAGGCACCACGGATATCTACTCTGAATAAGCTTTCCAACGGTAGGTAAATTTTATCGATCCGACGGTTGGATTGAAAGTTATGGCCATTTGAAAATGAATTATCCTGAGAAAAACGGGATTAACTTTTGAAATTTGATTTGCAAAGGATTCTTTCTCTCCACAACTCTTATTTTCCAAAGGAGATCAAATGTGGATGATTCAAACTCTTCTTCTTTTATTCCAATCATAATTGTACTCTTTAAATTATCCATTAATAATTTCAAATCTGCAACTACTGCGGACCCTGTCATGTAGGACATTTCATCTGCTTGAATAGTGGGCCCTATGAGAAGTCTTCTATTGTAGTTAGGACTCTTCAACTGACATGATGAGTGGACCCCTCCTTTGATTGATTTTCACATGGCTTGTGTGTGGGGTCCATGTGGTGAGTTCTTCTTTTCAAACTTCAATTCAGCAATGCAGGGCCCACGGTGACTATGTGTGCTTGAAAGTGGGTTCCATGACAAAGGCCTGCAATTCTCATTTTCTGCACATTCTAATTCAGCACATCAAATACTAAAGAGCCCATATTGAAGCGGGACCCATCCGGACAGAGTCCTACTCCAACTGGGACTCTTCGAAGAAAATTTGCAAAATATTCTAAAATAATGCAGAAAATGTATGAAAAGTATGAAAATTCAGGTTTTTAGGTGAAAATGCATGAAATGATGGAATTAGATGAAGAATGACGCTTATTCACCTAATCAAACCCCTAATTTATCCTAAAATGATGCGTAAATGTACAAATTCATGAACTCAACACATACACACCACACTCAAGTTGACCTATTCATGTTCAATTTTGGAGTGGGTCTGGGTTCCGTCAATATATGGAATCAGAGGAGACAGTCTTGGTCATAGATTGGTAAGCTTGCAGTGGTCTCACCGCCGGAGAAGAAACATCGTCGCCGCAGCTGCAGTGACGTGGCCGGAGAAGGAAGGAACAACCTCATCTCTATGAACTCATCTTTATCTGTTCATGTTGCTTAGAAACATGAGCCGAAGCGTCTGTTTATTTACTAGAATTCTAAGAATTTTTGTCTTGAGGTTGTATGGGAATTCCAAATGCTGGAATTCTAAAATACCATTGAATTCCGTCATTTTTGAATTCTACGTTTCATTTCTATTTGAATTCTTGCCTGAGAATCTCATAAAACTCTTGTTTCATTGCTATATTAATTTTAGACTGGAATTATACATTTTATGTATTGTAGTACATTGGACCCACCTTTTGTGGTTATGAACTTGGGACCCAACTGTATGAGTTATAATGTGGACCCACCTCATGTATATGGTACATGAGCCCATCTTTTATAAACTAAAGTGTGGGATCCAATTTTAGAAATTTGAACATGGACCCATCTTGATAGGAATTGCATGGTTTATAATTGTGAATATGTAGCCCACTTTATTGTTGGTAGGAGGGTTTACACTTGGGTGCCGGAGTTCCAATCAAACTTCTCAGAGTTTCATAATTTTGAAATGCTCTTGGATGGGCTACCATTGTGAAATTTCACATTTTTGGCATTTGAGAATTCTGGTTACTTTGAATACTGAGAATTCCATTAAAAGAACATTAAATTTCTTACAGGAATTTTTGAATTCACAAACAGCCTGAAGTCCTGTCAGAAATGCTTGTAAAAAAATATGTCCTAAAGAAGCCTATGTATTCTCTCTTGCCGAGGCGTGTCAAATGAGGACCCCACTTGCAAGGCCCGATGTATTATTATTATTATTTTTTATGCAACGGCCACCTACAATCTATTTTTGGGTAAAACTTTCTAAACTATTGTAATTTCGAGATTAATGTCTGTGAAAATGATTTAGAGGAAAAAGGAGCGAGAGAGGAATGGCATTTAAGTAGTTTAAAACAAATACTAGGGCATGTCTCAATTAGAGTTGATGCCTCAGGTCTCTCTGCAAAAAAAGACCAAAGATCCCATTAAAAAAAGACCAGAAAGTGTGAGAAGAGAGAGGTAGACAAAAGGGTGAAGAAAGAAAGCAAGAAAGAAATTCAAAACTCAAAACAATGCTTTCTATCTACTACAAAACCTCTCTTCATAGATCATAATTTCAATACCAAAAAAGAAAGAGATAGAAAAGAGACATATGTCTTCTAAGTTCAATTGCACCTCCTAAATCCAAACAAGAAGAAGAAAAAGAAGAGGAAGAAGAAGAAGAAGATCTGAAAGTCTTTAGAGAGAAGAAGATCTTCTTTTTAGAGAGAGAGAGATAGGGAGGCCTTTTTCTATATGTAAATGCATCAGAAGAAAACCAACCTCCAGATCGGAACAGAAAGCAGAGGCATCTCTTCCGATTTCAATCCCAAACCTCCTCCTCTTCTTAATTCCCAGGAACCCAACAGTATCCAAATCCAAATCGAAGTACCCCAGATTCAAATACCCCAAATCCAAGAAAACCCAAATCTCCAAATCCAAAAAAATGAAACACCCACCTTCCTCTCCACACCCCACAAGAGACCTCTCATGAACTCCACCTCCTCCCACCCTTCATCATCATCCTCATCTTCAACCTCTAACTCTCTCCTCCTCCACTCCTCCACCTCCAATCACCCCACAAAACCCGCCTTCCGCCTCCAATTCCCCCACCTCCGCCTCCTCCTCCTCCTCTCTCTCCCTTCTCTCTACTTCTTCCTCTTCAACCCCCACTCCTTCTTCCTTGATCTCCTCTCCGCACTCGCCTTTTCCGCCGCCCTCGTCCTTTCCCTCAACCTCGCCCTCCGCCGCTCTTTCTCTCTCAATCTCTTCCCCTCCTCCTCCTCCTCCCCGGCCGCTCGCCGCCCCTCTGCGCCAGTCTTCTGGTCCATTGGCTCCAAGCCCAAGTCGGAGAAAACGGCCGAATTCTGGCTCCTGGGTGCGTGTCTACAGCAATGGAGATGTCTACGAGGGCGAATTCCACAACGGAAAGTGCTCCGGCAGCGGCGTGTATTACTACTACATGAGTGGGAGGTATGAGGGTGATTGGGTCGATGAGAAGTATGATGGTTATGGGGTGGAGACGTGGGCGAGAGGAAGCCGGTATCGCGGTCAGTACCGGCAGGGTCTCCGGCATGGATATGGGGTCTACAGGTTCTACACCGGGGACGTCTACGCCGGAGAGTGGTCGAGCGGGCAGAGCCATGGGAGTGGAGTTCATACCTGTGAGGATGGGAGTCGATATGTTGGAGAGTTCAAGTGGGGTGTGAAGCATGGTCTTGGCCACTACCATTTCAGGTATTTCAATCTGATATCTTCTGGGTCTTTGGATTTGTTGGTTGTTTAGACTTTATGATGCTTGAATCCATCTGAATTTTAATTTTTGCTATTTGGGGTGCAGTGATTTTGTAACTGATTCTGGGGGATTTTGATTTAAGGTCATTGAATTCCGATTTGAATGTTTTTTGTTTTGAGGTTTGGCATTTGGGTGAATTGGATTTCAGGTGTTGTTGAGTTTTGGAGTTGTATTTATTGGGTGCTTCAATATGGATTCTATTGGATTGAAGCTATTGGTTATTCAATGTTTAGTTTTGAGGGTGTTAGAACTATAGGACCCTATGTTATCTGTTTTTTTTTTTAATTCCGAGTTCCAACAGTTGTATTATTTCCCTTAAACTTTTGATTTGTACGTGTTTTCTGATTGTAACCATTGAATCTGATAGAAACAAAGATGAGTCTAATGTAATGTACAAAAGTATCACTTCCTCTTTATCTGTTTGAACATATCTAGTTGTAGATTCCTTACCTTGTCATTCTCTATGTGCTTAGTTGCAGAATTTGTTACCCTTTTTGTTTCTCTCCCTTTTGAAAGTGGAAATTGGTCTCTAGTACCTATTTGATGTGATAGTTCAAAAGTCTCACCAGTATTTGCTGTTTTCTCACTTGATTAGTTATTTGGAGAGGTTGTATCTGACTCGTTGAAGCATTAGAGCCCAGTGAAAATTTGGTTGCTGTTTGAGCGTTTCCAATAACTCAGTTATTATGATAGGTTCATCTGATACTGTATCCAGTCCAATATCCAATACTGTATCCAGTGGAGTAACTTTTAGGTGGTATCTTGTAAATTGAAATCATTGGGCACTACAGTCTAGGTCTTTACTCATAGCTCTTTTGATTCATTGTTGTTGGTTTTTTATGGAATTTCATCTGCTCTAGTCTAGGATGGAAAGGTCTTGAACTTCCATTTTGTTGGAAATTGTTGTGGTGTGGTTTACACTTCAAATCATTGTCAAAGTTATTTGTGCTCCTAAAAATTGTTGCAGAGTGCTAGACTTTGGAGTGGTGGACAAATTCACCACTGCTTTTGGGGTGGTAATTGACAGCACCTACAAAAGTGCATGATGCCAGGTCCACTAACAACTCCTTTTTTGCAGGCACCACTAAATCATTCACTTTCTACTTTTACAGCTTGGGTCAACCAATCCAAACTTACGTATGCGTTATCATGAAAAAAGTAGCGTCCTTAAAACCTGATTTTGATTTCCAATAATAATAATAATAATAATAATAATAATAATAATAATAATAATAATAATAATAACTGTTAATGATCATATGGAACTTTTCCTTTCCTTTCTTATAGACATCTTTTCTTCATTTTGCTGTTGGCATATACTTGGAACAGAACTCTATCATGGAGCTTTTCAAAAAGTTAAAATAAACCCAATCATGCCTTTCGCAATGTCTGTCTATCTGGCTGTATATGTCAATATTTTTTTTTTTTGAAACGGAGCTGTATATGTCAATCATTGATGTACATGTATTGCATAGGGAGAGGTAGAAAGCGAAATCTAACATTTGGCTGGATTTCTTGGAGTTTCCTAAATCGTTATGGCTCTTTAATGGTTACTTATTATTTAGGACTTAATTTCCTCTTTCTTTATATTTTTATCTAGGGACTTAGTTTCAGCTTTCTTTCTTTTTTATCTAGGGATTTAATTTCCCCTTTCTTAATGTTTTTATCTAGGGCTTGTTTGTTTGATGGAACTGTATTCATAGGAACGCCAAAAAATGTATTTTAAAAGTGGCTAAAATTGAAGAAAAAAGGTGAATATCTCTAAATGCCTATTTAATAATCTTCCCTTTAATGAAAGATGAATAAAGGGAAGATAGAAAATGATTTACCAGGGTGCTGGCTGGGTATTTGTTTTTTGTCTACCCTTAATCCATTTAACATTAACGGAGAGATTATTATTATTTTTTTGATAACCCAGGGTATCTCCCCCCGCCCAGCCCAACCCTGGAGCCTTTGGCCCTGAGCCCGAGGGACACTTGATTTTGGACAGCCGATAACTAATCCGTAGGGCATATGCAAACACTCCTATCTACATCCACTAGGTAAAACTATGGGAGGTGGCCAACGAAAGTAGGTGTCAAACACAAGACCTCTCTGCGTTATGAGGCGCAGAGTCCTTGGCCAACTGAGCTTCCACTCGTTGGTTAACGGAGAGATTATTTGATAGCCATTTATTGACATTCGCCTTTAGTCTCTAATTTTGGCCAGTTTTAGCGCAGAGTCCTTGGCCAACTGAGCTACCACTCGTTGGTAAACAAAGAGATTATTTGACAGCCATTTATTGACATTCGCCTTTATTCTCTAAATTTGGCCACCTTTAGCGCAAAGTCCTTGGCCAACTGAACCGCCACTTGTTGGTTAACGGAGAGATTATTTGACAGCCATTTATTGACATTCTCCTTTATTCTCTAATTTGGGCCCCCTTTAGAAATACATTTCGTAGAATTCCAATGAATTCAATTTAATGCTAACAAACAGGCCCTTTGGATTTTTTTTAAAATTAGAAAAAAGGGGATTAAAGCTTTCTAAATTTATACATAAATTATCAGACGTTAATGTTTATTTCTTGAATTCACCTTAACTACCAACGTAAGGCATTGAATGTTGAAAGATTTAATTACGTTAATGATATTTTCTGCAAAGTTTGTGTTAAACTAATTTTCCGTATTTAATGCGAATACTTGGCATGAGGCCTTTAATGCGTATTATCTTTTTTGCTGTGTGATCCCGCTTTTTGTGCTATACGGAGTTCTTGTCTGCTGCAAGCGGAATCTATCCTGCTATTATTGTTGTGCCTTTCATCATCAGACTGATTCAGTTTTAAAAAACAATGTATAGGTTGTACAACAATCTAGAGTTCTAAGTTAATACTTTCTAATGTCGAGGAGTGGGCTCTACCCGAGGGGGAGTATTGAAAAGTATTTATGTTGCCTCTACTAACACTACGAGGTTTTGGTAGGAATGGTTGGCAAAGGAAAGGCAGCGGGAGGTCAAGTTCGAATCCCAGGAGGAATGACTCGGCGTAAAAAAAAAAAAGGGGTGTCACCAAAAGTGCGCCAACCGGGTTCCACCTGAGGAGGAGTGGGCTCCACCCGAGGGAGAGTATTGAAAAGTTTTTATCCTGCCTCTATTAAAGTCTCGAGGTTGTGGTAGGAATGGTTAGCTAAAGAAATTTAATATGGTATAAGAGCCAACCCGTCGTGAGTTCAAATCCCAGGAGGAATGACTCGGAGAGAAAAAAATATGCGTGTCGCCAAAAGTACGCTGACTGGATTCCACCTGAGGGGGAGTGTCGAGGAGTGGGTTCCACCCAAGGAGGAGTATTGAAAAGTATTTATGTTGCCTCTACTAACACCTCGAGGTTTTGGTAGGAATGGTTAGCAACGGAAATTTAATACCTACAACTTCTAGTTGAATATTCATTAGCTAGAAAATCAGCCAGCAACCATAAATCAGTAACAAATCAAAATTAGGGACAGTTTGAGAGCAACAGATTTGTTCTGTAAAATCAGATTATTGGTCCTGTAAAATCAGATTATGTGGAATATTGATATTTTAATTTGAACCCTGTCTAGTGGTAACTGGTTGAGAAATTGGTTGAGCATAGTACTCTAGTTATTCGAGTTTTTTGAAAAGATCTTTTTTTTTTAATTTATGTCAAAATTTTAGACACATTACATTATCACATTGCACTATGTGTTTTTAGAAGCACAAATGTAAATCTAGGTTGCATAAGTACAGTTTCGTGTGTAGGAATCTGACACCTGTACGAGGTGTCCAACTTGATCAAACCCAAAATGAAGGATTTGTGGATGCAACATAATTCTTGACTAAATTTAAATTTATGTTTAGAGGAAATTATTAGAAAAATCACCTTAGATGTCCAGTGCACCAAAAAGGCCCCCATAGTTCCTCTGTAACATTAAAGGTCCTCCTGCCAATTTTCCCCTTTCGTCGCTTTCAGTTGAGCAACGATATTGTCGCTCATATCTTTTTCTTCCTCTTATTTCTTCCTCTTTCTCCATCTCCCCATTATATGAAGAGGTTTAGGCTTTGTTTGTTCGGGTGAAGATGATGAACAAAGGAAGGTGTGATGAGTCTCGGGTGTATTGAAGTGTTTGGCAAAGATGGGTTTCTTTGATTGGGTTTTGTATTCTATGTGGCAGAGGTGAAAATGAGAAATAGAGGAGGCAATAGCAGATGAGGAAGATGGGGTCGCAAGTGATGATGGAGGGCAACATGGCTGGTTTTGGGTATTGATGGTATGGATTGAAGATGAGTTGGGATATGGGTGCTGTAGTAGTTGTACAGGGCTGCATAGGTGGGCTATAAGAACTGGAGATTAGAGAGATCTAAGGAGGGAGGTTGAGTTGGTTCGAGTGTTTTTCGCCAAGAGGACAAGGATGTGGATGGATGTTTGGTTGGAGGAATCGTAGAACCAAGATGGAGAAAAAGAAATAAAATAAAAGAAGAAAAGTGTGTGACGGCTGGGGAAGAAAACATGCAGGAAAAGAAAAGATAGGAGAAAAGAAAAGGAACAAGAAATGGAAGAGAAGGTGGGTTTGAAGGTTATAACTCAGGTTTGGCTGGGATGAATGTGGGGAGATGGAGAAAGGGGAGGGAGAAGAGGAAGAAGAGCCTACGGCGATATTGTCACTCATAAAGGGGAAAATTGGCTGGAGGGCCTTTACTGTTATAGAGGAACTATGAGGGGCTTTTTGGTGCACCGGACATCTAAGGTGATTTTTTCGGTAATTTCCTCGTATGTTTATTTCTAGATTAAAATAATAGTTAAAAACAGCTTCATAAAAAAAAACTATATGGAAAATCTTATTCTATATAAACAAGTAAATGTTTTACTGGTCTAGAAGAAAGTTCAACATTTGCATTTCATGTCCACTCATGGAAGCATAAAACTGATTAGTATAGATATGGGCAACCATGCTTTGAGAAATCTTTGTGCCCTGATTTTCAGGTTTTTCTGAATTTGTCTTCCTTGTAAAAATGCTTGTTACCTATTATATTTTATAGATAGTGATGGTTGCATTCCAACTTGCTTGTACTGCCAAGGATATGAATCAATCCAAAGTAGTAGTGGTTTCATTGCAATTGTAAATACACTTGTGAATAGAACCATGAAAATCTTCAAATGATCACAATCTTTTTCACTATTGGGCTAACTGTTAGCTGCAGTTTTCAGTTAACGATGCTATTTCTTGATGTAAATGAGTCTTAAAAAAGAGAATATGGTTTATGTGGGGTTTTATTTTGTTGTGCAACTTATATTATGTTCGGGTAGTCTATTTAGGGGTTGAAATTTAGGGTATCCAGGGGTAACTTAGTTGTTTCCCTTCACTTTACATTTGGCTATATTATAGATAGATATATGTGTGAGGTTGATGAGATAAGGCTAAGATGATGATGATAGAAGTGAAAGAGGGCTGATGATGAGGGCAGGGGTTTTATCAACAGGCATCTTCATGGGTTCCTAACCTTCTCTTGAGCAGGGAGGAAAACCCCTGGTCATTTTTTCTTTTTTACCATGTTTTGTTACTTACTACATAGAAGTCAAACATCCAAACTTTGTACAATTACAAAAATAGTTTTGGTCTCACATCACTTGGCTTAGATGTCCTGCAATTATTTCTTAAATGAATTGTTCTACAATTAATTAATATTGAATTGCGTTGAAATTAATATTGAATTCTTGTGCCGAACTAAGAGAATAAAATCAAATTCTCATTTGACCAATTATATTTTTAGCATTAAAGATCTGCCTTTTCATGTTGTGTTGGTAGTTGATACAGGTGTTAATGTAGAAAAATGAGAATCAAAATAAAATATGCCAGGCTTTTAACACTGGTTCTGATACCATGTGCAGAAATGGCGATACCTATGCTGGAGAATATTTTGCAGACAAGATGCACGGATTTGGTGTTTATCGTTTTGCAAATGGGCATCGTTATGAAGGCGCCTGGCATGAGGGAAGGAGGCAGGGACTTGGGATGTACACATTTAGAAATGGGGAGACGCAGTCAGGTCACTGGCAAAATGGTGTCCTTGATACTTTGAGCACCCAGAACACTATGCCAGGATCTCCTATTGCTGTCAACCATTCTAAAGTACTAAATGCAGTCCAGGTAAGATTCATTCTAAGTGGTATGTTGGGTTGCATTCTAGCATTCTATGCTTGGATCTTGTGTAGAACATCATTAATTTAACAGATGCACTATGGATTTGCCATGCTCTATTTGGAAAATCCCAGCTATCCACACTGGTCATTTTGCAATGGAATATGGATTGTCATTAAGCCAAATGAATTCTAACATATAGTAAACTTAGATAAAGCTGAGTCCTATGGATGTGGACCATTTTATTTCTTTGTTAACCACCCATTTCTAAGCTAATCTTTTGGGTGTGGTTGAATCACCAATATGCCAATATGCTGCGTTTTGGAGGATACTTTGTGTATCCTTCTGACAATTTTAAAACAGAAGTTGTGTGAGTGTTGATATGATTTATCTTTTATTCTCTCTTAAATCAGGAAGCCCGGCGAGCTGCAGAGAAAGCATATGATGTACCAAGGGTGGATGAGAGGGTGAACAAAGCAGTGGCGGCAGCCAACAAAGCAGCCAATGCAGCTAGAGTTGCAGCAGTGAAAGCTGTTCAAATGCGAGCGAGCAACAACAACAATGGTGACATACCCATTCCCATTGTTTGATTCTCTTTCCTCTCTATTCATCAGTCGGAACCTCTCTCTCGCATGATTATCATGTCATGTGCGATGGGAGCAATAGAAAACAAAGGGCGAACCTAATGAAAGTTTTTGGTTCCTATCTACGGATGTTTTTTTTATCTTCGAGGAATTTTCATTTTTACCCCTTTTGAGATGATGCAAACATGGATGCCTGCTTGGAACTGCTTTCAGCTGATGAAAAAGATGCTGACTGGGGAGCAGGTTGGCATCCCCTTTGCTTCATGTGTATGTACATAAAAACGAGCAATGTTATGAAGGGTGGCACCGATGTTTCTTTTCTTTGGTGCTTCCTGGTGAAGAGTTGTAAGCACTGGTATATCAAAGTTTAAACCATGTTAAATAAGTCTTTGTTAGGAGATAAGGTGATCAAAAGCTAAGCTTTAGATTATAGCTTAGCCTAGCAGACTGATATTTCAGAAGTACTGACCTATTGGGCTTGGCATCATATGCATCAACCTTTAAAAAAACTGGTTTTGAATTGAACTCTAATTAGAACACTCATGGGATTAAGCTGAGCCAGGCTTTTACATATTCATCAGTGAGGTTTGCATCTTAAATCCAGAGGGGTCATTCTTAGTCTTAACTTTATATTTATGCTGGCTGAAGTTCACTCCAGTAGGTGTTAAGCCCATCATTGGTCATTCACATGTAAAGCACGTGATTAAAATATTGATGGCAAAAGAGTTATATTTTTATTTTGAGGTTTTTCCTTGTAGCTTACCTTTAGACATGACTCTTTCCCCTCCTTCTCAAAAAGACTTCTGTCCAAACTTTCTTTTCTTTTGGTCATTGCAACCCTTGTGGTTTGCCTGGGTACAACCCACCTTTATATATTAAAGTGAAATTTGATACAATGAAAATATTGGGAGTGGTTATTCATATGATCAACTTTAACAATAAAAGGTGGGCCTCCAATAAGATAAATTAATTATTTTTTCATTTCTTTTTATTTATTTATTTTTATAAAAATTGGTCTTTTTTCCATGATAAGAAAATATACATTTTCTAGGTCCCAACACCAAAAACCACATTGATTGATAGATACCAAGAATGAAAGACTCAAGGAATTTTAGTTGTCTATCTCGGTAGGGCCGATTTGAATGCATGAAAATAATTTCTAGGAATTATAAGGAACCACTTTTTCAATAATTTCTTATCCCGAACATAAAGCTGGGCTTGTTTATTTGCATGGAATTGATGTCTTGAGGATTTAAAGAAATGAATTCATTATTTTTGAAATATGATTGAGCCAATCTCTTAGTATAGATCCGAGTTTCTAAAAATTTAAAAAAACCACCCATTATGCCATGAAAGATGGGACCAATTGTTCACATGAAATTGAATTCCTACAAATTCAAAGGAACTATTTTACCATGAATCCCTTATTTTGAAAACTTATAACATGTTTGTTTGCATGAATAGAATTATTAAAAAAAAAAAACCCACTTTACCATGAATCCTTATATTGAAAATATAATTGGTGGTTTTTTGTTTTCATGGAATTTAGTTCCTAGGAAATGTTGTCTACATCTTGTCATTTAAAAAAACATTGAAATAAAATCATAATTGGAGATTTCTTTGATATAAAATTAAGGTCAATCTTGAATTTAGCATATATTATAATATATGATAACTGCCAAATAGCTTAATTCAAAAGCTATTGAATATTTTGAAAAATGCAAAACAACAACAATATTACAATATCATAATATTAAAATATTTTATTTTACTAGTATTTAATCTAGTTTGTAGCCGTAGGAAAATATTCAAACTTTGGAAAGGGAAATGATACTGAAGCTCTGATTTAGTGCTGGATCCTGCTGATGGGCAGTCCAATGGGATATTGCAATCTTTCAGCATTCGAATGTTCCTCTTCGATTTACAGCAATCCCAAAAAACTCTACGTTGATACCTAGTTACCCAAATAATAAGCTTCTTCATCAGCTACAAATGAGAAAGATCACGTCTGGGCCTTTTTCTAGCTGGACAATTTTCAACTACAACCACCCCATCATCAGAAAATCTGGGATAACAATTGAGCAAAAGCCCAACACTGGGGAGGCGGGGGCATCATCTGTGTAAAAGCCTTCCAGCTCCTCCGTTAATTCCTTTGGCGGGGCAAGATTACAAGCAGCATAAAATCTAATTGGGAAACAAACACCCCAAGACAACCAACAATAAGGGCATGATTGAATGAAGGCAACTTCTATGGAAAGATAAAATTGCCACATTAGTAAATTCTATGATTTTTAAATACCTCGAAAAATTTTTTATGAGGAAATTAGAAATTCATATTTGATGCCAAAAGCTTTTCCTCGATAAATCGATGCTAATGTTGTTTGGTGCAGCTGCAGGTAAAAACAACGACCTAGTGAAAACTACTAGAAGGGTGGGTCATTATGCGTGTTGGTTGGTTGGGTGGGTGGGGGTGGGAGTGAGGAAATGGGGGTCAATTTTATGTGGAAATGGATTTCCCATATCCCCATGTGAACTCTATTTCTAGGCTAAAAGAAGGAAAAAGCTGACGTGGTGAAAAACTACCATACCAAACACATGAAAAAGGAATTTTCTACATAAAAACACCTCATTTTATGCGGAAATGGACTATACAAACGTGCCCTAAATAATAAGTCCTGCTTGTTGGATATCTTTCAAACCAAGTTCAGGCAGCAGCTAATTTTACATGTAAATAAGAGCACATGCGTTTGGATAAACTAAATTTACCCGTTAATCATTTAATTCTTTGATAAAAACCAATAACAGGATGGCAGGTAACTAGAAACCAAGTGCAGGGTCTTAATATCCCACAATTGAATTATATTCTAGCTAAGTCAGGGCCCGGCATAAGGGCCTGTTTCTTTCCAAGCATTTCTGACAGGAATTCAGGCTGTCTGTGAATTCCTGAATTCCAGTCAGAAATTCTATGTTCATTTACTAGAATTCGCAGCATTTGAGGCAAGCAGTATTTTGGAATTCCAAAAAAGTGGAATTCCTAAATGCTAGCCCCTCCTCCAGCATTTACAAATTCTAGCATTCCGGGAGGCTTCCTTAGAACACCGGCTCTTCCTTACCGTCAAAGAAGAAAGATTAATCAATATGAGTTTGGTGGAGATTGAGAACATCTGGCGGGGCCCACTGAGTGATTGATCACAATCTCGTCCGTTACAATGGCCGTACAGGGTTGGGCGATTTTGATGGAGGAGCCTGATCTAAATTTGATCAGTGGGGCCCATATTTTGTAGCAAATCAAAATCCCAGGCGAGAACGTGTTCTCTGTTTGGGAGAAGTTCTATTGCAGAACGTGTAAGGATAAAGAAGAGATGGAGGGGTTCCAGCGGTTTGTGAGTGTTGAGAAATAGTGTGGCCACCACCCTCCTTTTTAGTTTCTAGAAAAGTGGAAGTCCTACCGTTGTTGGCAATTTCTGATGAGACCCACTCTTTGGCTCATGGACATGTGATTAATTTTTGTATGAATGTTGTTTTTTATTTTTTTATTTTTGCTACTTGAATTGTGAAATTGGTATGTAAATAATGCATACATGAGTAAAATTCCAGTCAAAAATCTTTATAGTTATGAAACAGAGAATTCAGAAAATCCAGGAATTCATGAATTCTCCGGCATAAATTCAGACATAAAAGAAACAGGGAATTCAGAAATGACAGAATTCAATAGCATTTCAGAATTCCAGCATTTAAAAATCCCAGACAGCCACCAGACATGAATTCCAGGAATTCTAGGAAAGAAACGGGCCCTAAACAATAGTTAACATTTGAATATGTTCGCTCCTCTCAGCCTGGGTCCTTGCCGGCTCTAATTCAAGCTGATAGCATGAGGTAAGTCACGGTTTCGATTGGCAGGTTCCTACAACTCAATTACCAACATGCCAAAAATGGAAAAAAAGGATGAAACCCTTTTGATGTTCACACCTTAAGAATCCAACCAAGAAATGTATCGTAAACAGCTATAGGTGTTCTAAGTCAAGCCATGTAAATTACCATACATTGAAATCCAATCACCAAAATTTTCTAACTTAAAACAAGCTTGAAGAAACTCTAAATTTAGCAAATACCCAAACATCAATAACATAAGAGAAATCTGGATGCCATGCATAGTGCAGCTTCAAGAAATTCTAAATTTAGCAAATACCACAAACATCAATAACAATAGAGAAATCTAGATGCTCTGCATAATGCAGACTTCATCAACCCTCTATTTGTTCCCTCAACCTTCGGATGGTGCTCCGGACAGTGACGGCACTTGCAGTGCTGAGAAAAAACATTACATTATGTGTTGAGTGCATTGATGAGATGGATGAATTAACAGAAATAAGAACAAAGGAAAACACTGGAGAAAAATCTTACTTCAAAGTGTAAGCTCCACCAGCTTTCACTTTACCACAGTCTTTGCAACCCCAGATGCCAACAGACTTCCTCTTAACTGCATACTGCATTATAATCCATGTATTTGGCATCAGTAGCAGAGTAGTTGCATCAGCATACATTGAATGAGAGGATAGATAAAGGCAAATCAAATACCTTCCCACAAAACTCACAGAAGTACTTTGCATGCTGGCTTACTTCCATCTTCTTGATTTGTTTCCTCAAACTAGCACCATATCTTGTGCCTGAAACATCAAAGCAGCTCAGCTTTGTTCCATGCTCATTGCAAAACGGCAACACCAACTACAACACTTACCATATTTCCCAACAATTCCAGCCTTCTTTGTGCGCTTAGTCTGCAAGAACAAAAACCATATCCATTATTGATATGGCCATCACCGCATGACATGCAGGTGACCACTGTTTTTGCAACTTCTCCAAACTGAAAAAAAGGCCAAATAATAAAAGAAAACCAATACAAAGTGCTGGAAATTACTAATAACAAGTGTAGTTTCAAAATTTTAAAGTACCCAAATGCATTGTAAAAGAAAGAAGAAAAGCCATATAATAAATAGCTTTCTTTACCTAAATATTTCGGTCATATAAAACAATCAAGATTGAAATGCCTAAAACAACATAGGTTCAAATATTCTGATAATAAATGGACAAATAATCATGATCTTAGTCTAACATACCATTAAAAAATATAAAACTAAAAGTTTGTGCAAACAACAACATCATAAGTTGTAACAAGATAAGGCAATTCCATTTCTCAGAAATGTCCATGTCTAATACACATCTAGTTCGGGCATGCAAAATAGTAGATACTGACACTTCCCAAAAAAATTGAAAACAATAATTTTTTTATTTAATGACGTGGGTATCCCTGAGGTCTTTGACCCAAGAGGCCTAATCCCACGGGTGGCGCCTGCTAAACCCATGCAAACTCACACCGGGTAAATCTGGGACAGTTTCAAACACAAGAAGTGGGGAGAGCAAACCCATGCCTTATGCCACTCCACCAACTCCCTAGGTGGGTAACAAAAGCAGAAAGCTATCATTAGTTCTTACCTTTTAGAAGAATTCACGCACTATGCATATGGCTACAGCATATCACTGTCCATGTACACACATTTAATACAACTAAATACTTGCAATATATTGTTAAATCACATCTCTTTTAATATTATAAAAGAACTAGGTGCTTTTCAGGACTTGTTGGCATGTCAGACTCCTTGAAGTTGCCGTGTCCAGCAACCCATATCCATATTAAATGGAGGCAGTTATCTGCTCCAAACAAACTCATGAACCTTAAACATATAGATCAAGGTCCTGATGCTTTTATTTGTTGGTCAACTGTTGAAATGTATATCAGTATTTTTCATCCATTCAAAATTACATGACCAAAAGACCATGCAACTTGTATCTTCTTTTTTGCCTGAATCACCAAGACTAGCCTCAATGAGGGAGCTTGTACTAGACACACCTATCAAACCATGGTTGCCTAAATGTTGTGATTGAGATGTTAATCTATCACACAGGTAAAAGTTCTCCAATTTAGACAACTTATCTGTGCTGATAGCTTAGCAGTCAATTTCAGCTTGTTTAGACCAAACACGCCTAAACTGCTCAGACTGAACAGCTCAGTTCCAAATAAAAGACAGGGCTTTTTGGCTATTTCAGTAAAGTTTTGGGAACCCCGAATGATGCACTATCTAAAAAATCTTTTCATTTTAATTTCCACACTAATTTTTCCCATTGTAGATGTAAAGGTGTTGATCTTTTATTTTAGGCTGTAATATTAATAATGGAAACAAGGGATGAGAATGGATGCCATAATTTCATAATGTCACACAAACATGGCTTCTGAGTTTTTTTATGGCATGTGGAAATACACACTGTATAGATGATTTAGTTAAATGAATTAAAGTCATATGATACATCATCATCATCAAAGCCTTGTCATAACTATGCTGGGTCGGCTATATGAATTCTGTTTTTCCATATATATATATATACACACACGCATAGACACACACTATGCGCATGCAATGCACGCACCGAACTGTGCCACAAATCGAAATCTAAAACTATGACTGATAGCTTATTCTTTCCAAACCACATCTGATTATTCTAGACCCTACCAAATGACACACACAATGCAAATACAATCCGTATCCAACTTAGTGTGCCTTTGTACAGAGCATTTTCAGTGGAAAACAACAGGCTTCGATTTTCATTTTCCGTAGAAACTGCGAATCACCGAGGAAACAAAATGCCACGGAGAAGAACTGTTTGTGCATACTTGCGGTTCGCTTCTGCATCATACTACTTAAAACCTTTGGAAAAAATACAAGAAGAGCAGCACACACGAGACTAAATTTGGGGATCCACCTTCTACAGACAAGCAATTCTTTTAGGGTTTTTCATGTTTAGTTCGGGATCCATGACCTACATAGCCAATTGCGATTTGGGGTACATCCAAACGCAGACAAAAACACATATATGATGTCGGCCTCACTCCCATATGCATTTACTTCCATTTGTAAGAAGAATGCAAATGCAAACAAAACAAGGGGAGATCAAAGCAAAATAGAAGGAATCAGATACATGGTCATGTTGGGATTAACATGCAAACGCTTACCATTTTCGCGGAATTGGAAACCCTAGACCAACCTAGCTGCCTCCACTTGCTCTGCGGAAAAGAAATCCAAAACCCTAGATATCTCTCTGGGGTTGCTGCTATTGCATGGATTTATATAGTCCGCTGGGAAAATTCAGTAGACCACCACTTGGTCTGGCCAAACCCTAGCCCAGTCTTTGGTGGCCCACTATGTATGCAGGAGCAGATGATCAAGATTTTGTAGATCATTTGATTGATTAGGCCCTTGATTATTTGATTGGGCCTAATCAATCAAGTATAAGGGCTTAAAATCATAATTTGAATGGACTTTGTTTTAGTTTCAAATTAGAAAATAAAATTATAATTTTGATGTGGACCTGAGGCAAATCCAATTGAGTCCAAACCAGGCCCATATTGGACATGTAGGGTTAACCCATGCAAGCACCACTCTATATTGGCTCTACATGTTCTACTAAGTGGGACCCATAGCCCACTCAAAGAGGAATGTCCAATAAACCCTTTTTTTTGTATAGAGGTAGGGGCTGAAGTTTAATATAGAGGTAGGGCCCATCAAGAGTTTTCGATCCCCCCTTTGATTGGTGGGGGCTCAGGTGGGCCATATAGTGTGGAGCATGTAAGTAGGGCTGTCAAAGGGCTCGGCTCGGGCAGGGCCGGGGCAAGCCCTTATCCTACCCTCATGTATGAGGGCTGGGCTCAGGTCGAACCACAGCCCTTGGAGCCCTCGGCGGGCCTATAATACCAAAGTCCTTCCCCTACCTTGAAGGGCCATGCCGAAAACAATGATTTTTTTTAAATATTATTATATAATAATTTATCTTTACCACGATGCTAACCTTCCTTTATTCGAGCTAAGGGATCGTGCCACTTCTAAAAGAATGCATGAAACAAGTTACGCTGCCCCCCATATAAAAATATTATTTAGGATTAACTGAAAGAAGCTAATTTGATAGTATTGTGACATGAAATTAGGACATAGAAAATACTATTAAAAACCTTAGCGCACTAGCATTAATTACATAGTTTAAGTAATATATCCGGTTTTGTTTATTGCATGCTATTAGTAAGATTGTTGTAATTGAAGTTCTGTTAAATTATACCTTTTTTACTAGTTCATGTACCTCTTTTACTAGTTTATGTACTACATTATTTTGTAAGGTCCATTTTCTAAAATTTCCACAAAAGATTGCTTGGAGACATGCATTTTTCTCTCCTCTTGTAGTATTGTATAAACAGAGAGGGACTATTGATTGGAAATGATTGGTAATAGTCTGTGTGAATTTAATTGGGGTTTTCCATATTTGATTTCCCATCTTATGGTGGTTCTGAACCCAATGCTTATTCTCTTAAGACTAAATTTTCCCATTGATAAATAAAGGATTGAGTTGCAAGCCCTTTGTTTGATTCAAAAGAAATTTACGACGCACATCCCTGTAGGATCTCATACTATTCTTGAGGACCAAAACACACCGTATTTATGGATAATGTCCTCAAGGTGCGTTTTTATTTTTTTGTTTATTTTTTTTTTTTTGTTCACCTTAACTTTTGAAAGCTGGGTTTTGATTCAAATTGATGTTAAATATGTAGAAGTAGTCAAAATTGATTTTGGAAGCTCTCCAAAAAAAGAAATAAAAAAATTCAAGTAATATTACTTACAAATGCTATTGTTATGAATGAAAGTTCAAAATATATAAAAGATTAAATAAAGGAGGGATAAAGGTCAGTGGCATACATAATTGTGTATAGTTCAACAAAACAAAAGCAAAAGAAAAATTTGCAAAATGTGACATATGGCCCATATCTCTTAAAAGTCAGATGTGTTTATCACTAATCTTTTCATGCACTTAGTTGGTTTTTGTGTCTTGTATGAACCATGAAAATTGCTATTAGGCCGGGAGCTAACACATGAAACTAAATTTTCATTGAAATTGATGTTTATATATATTGTTTCGAAGTATATATGCTAATGAGTAATCTTTTTAGACTTGTAAGTAAAACCCAATAGGCTTTTGCACTACATAGCACCTTTCCTTGGGTTTCTCCACTGAGTTGTTCATAGTGTTGACTCTTTGACTTGGTATGAATTGTATTCAGTTTTATCATATTCATGGTTGCATTCTTGAATTTTTTTTTTTATTGTCAGGCGTCTGCTCCTCCATAATATCTCATCTATGCAAAGAAATCAGAGGGCCTGAATCATGGTTCCCTTCATTAAAAAATCATTTTATTTGGTAGCATATGAAGTGGGCCAACATGCATGGGCCATAGGCAAAATGTCAATTGGTTGTAAGGAGCTGATGGCCATTTTATGAATCTGTCCAATGATGGCTAACTACAATGATTTGTAGATTTTATTGGCAGGTGTGTGGGTCCTCATATCTTAAAACTCTTGCGTGCTGGTCAGTTGTAATCGATTCTAGGTGTAAAGGAATTTGATACTAAACAGTAAACATAGAAGCAATAATATTAAAATTTATATCTTTGATTAGGCAACTGTTGCAAGTTTTAGTAACATATAATCCAGGAATCACTCTTTTATATGATGGAAAGTAGTGAACCCAAGCATCTACGTCAAATAACGAGGCTGCGAATCTAGGGATGGCAATAAGCGGGGTTGGACTCAGATTTAGGTGGACTCCAATCTAATCCGATGGGCACGCACTGTTTTATACCAGACTTGACCAGTGAAGGGTTTTGTGGATGTTGTATGTGCAAAATCTCACTTGGTAAAGACAATTAGGTGGGGTGGGTCAGGTACAACAAAATCTGTCACGACCCGGTTCGCCCAGTAGATATTGTCTTCTTTGGCTCATGCAGCTCGGGCCCGCAGGCTCTGGCCCAATCTTGTCTCAAGGTTTTGTTCTCGGAGCCCATTAAGCTCTAAAACGCGTCTTAGTAGACTCATAGGCATGAATATATATAAGCCCAGTCTCTGGGCAGTCTCATGGGCGATGTGGGACATTACAAAAACCCAAATTCGCCCTAAACCCGACACGAGTAAACGATCAGAAAGCTGTACTCAATTCAAACCTGACCCACACAATACCAACCCAGCTTTAATAAGAGCAGGTTAATTAAGATATATGGTTCCTGTTTTAAACAATGCATTGCCATTCCTAGTGAATCCCACTCCAAAATCTGCAGAACGGAGATTCCCACGTGAAATGTGGCGGGAATCTTTAATATGAGTCCTGTCTAATTACAAACCTTCTTATCTTCTTATATTATTCTAGTTCTAGTAATAAAAAGCCCAAACCCTAATACCATCCTTTAGCCAACCCTCTATACCAAAGTACCTTCTTATCTTCTTATATTATCCTAGTAATTTATTTTTTGAACCATTTTTCCTTTTTTTTTTATTAATTAACCCTCCTATCTAATTGGACCGTAAAATGGGGTGCATTTGGAGGATTGTTTGTGTAACAAGCCACAGAAAAAAACTATTGGTTTTTCGCAGTCAGTCGTTTTTCATAGATTGCTGTGGTAAGGTTTTTCTTGATAATATATGAAGAAAATCATCAGAGTCTAGAAAAGGATATTTCTATTTCTACTGACACTATACAAATGTTCCCAATGCATTTTGTATTAGGAATAAAAAAAAAAAAAAAAAGCTTCCAAAGTCCTCATTTCATGGTTGAGTGGTGTTGGCACCTTAGTATTCTATATTACTTAGGGATTGATTCATGAGTATTCAATTTTAAAAGTATTACTCTTGACCTGTAGTACAATGTAGAAAAAAAAAAGTCTGCATTAATCAATGGTTGGATGGTTTAAAAAATGTCCGAACTTGGTAGGCCCAAATGACCCATCACTTATAGTTGTCAATGGCATTTTGGAAAAATTCTCAGTCCAACGCATTGTTGTCCATCCAAATTTTCTATTGATTCCCTTTTCTCTTTTCACAGCAATTTCTAATATTCTATGCCATGCCTTTGAATCCATACCATTTATGCCAATCAGGTGGTAACTAAGCCCCGGAACCGACCAGGAAGGAATCTATGACCCAAACGAAAAACAAAAAAAGGCATTCCCATGTGCAAATTTGAGTCTAATAGAAGTTGGTCCCATAAAAATGATTAATCTTTATTTGTGATTTTACTCATTCTGTTCTATGTACTTTAATGCTGCTAGGGAGGCAGAATCGTTTTCAAGCTTTGAAAGGGTCTTTCCTGTCCGTTCATAGAAATGTCTCATGTATAATTCTATATAATATCTTTATCTTCATGTAAGGAAGACTGTTAAGCTTTAAAAGCATTCCCAAAAGTTGGAGTCTATCCTCTCGGTGCCTCAAGCACACACTTCCCATGCATGAAGGGATAGTAGAACTCCAACTCACTCACTGAAAATTAAATTGTTCAAAATAAATGTTTTTATTCTATATCCGTTGTCTTTAAATTTAATTTTAATTGAGAAGTGCCTCACGACCCAGTGGAAAAGAGGGTTCTTACTCTCATAGATATACAAGGTTCAGTCTCCAAAAGGTAGGTTTCACGGTAGTCCCCAACTAGTAGGCCATACTAGCGAAAAAACAAGTAAAAAGAATCAATTAGATTTGGTTCCACGGTAAGATAGAGCATATAATTAATATATATTTTTTGCTAAGTTGTAAAAAATCGAATTAAAAAGAGAAGAAGAAATACAACCAAGAGATACAACAACAACCAAGAAAGAGCACAACAACCAAGAAAGAGCACAACAAGGCGGCTCTTTCTCAAATCAAGAGAGAGCTGATTACATAATTTAAAATAAGAGTCAAGAGTGGAGCTTTGAAAAGAGGATGTCATTTTCCCAAGGGAGATAGAGGGAAGCATCAATAAGAAAAAAAAAAATAAATAATTGCTACCCCTTTAGATGGCTTCTAATTATTAAACACAACCAAATTTCTCACCTTCCATAAGCTGAAGAGTGCAAGAGAGCTCCCAGAGCATTTTTTACCTTGGGGCAAGAGCTAGCTAAAAGGAGGCTCCATTTGAATGAAGCTGAGTAGGAATGACGAGCATTGATGTTGGCCTGACGCTCAAACCAATTTCAAAATACCGAAGCAAAAGGGCATAAGAAAAACGGATTGTTGACATTCTCTTGATTGTTGAGCATATAATTAATAATATATATTAATCACATTATTAATTTTATCCTCAATTTTATGGTAAGATCAATTTTTATTGAAGTAAAATTTGAAAACAGCCTATTGAAATTAAACCCCATGTTTGAGTTCCACTGCCTCACCTAACAGAGCGTGAATGAGACATGCTTGTTTAATTGGTTGCATGCATTTATGACACGATTTCTCTTTGTTTAGAATTTTCAATGACAATAGTGCATGTGTTCTCTCCACGAAATTCCAAATGTCCTGTTTGATTGAGGAGAACTCTGTAAATTAATTGGCATTCCAAATGACATTCTTACCTATAGAATTATCAAACATTCACGTTAACAACTACTTAGGCTTTCTACTTTAAAGGGACAAGCATTTGGGCAAAAAAATGCTTGCAACAAACATGCATGCCATTTTAAAGATGATCCAGATTGTGGATTCTTTAAAGATATAAACGCATCCTCAAAAGTTTTTTCTTTTATTTGGTAAAAGCATCCACAAAAGTTGAGAATCTCATTTATTGGCAAAGGCTGAGTAGTGAGAACCACTTTCCTTCGTGACTGAGGCATAAATAATCTGACTTTGGTACCATCTAGCTACGAATGCCGTCATGGATTCTCTCTCGACAACGACAACAGTAAAAATGGCCTAGGAAGAAATCTTACCGCTTGGAAACTATATATATATGTATGAGCATGAGTGAGGATATACATCTGTGGCAGCAGCAGAACTCTTCCCTTATCATCTGTGGCATCTCACCCCCTCTGAATAATGGAAACGATGACGATGATAGTGAACTCGACTGTTTATCAGCAGAACACTAGGAGCATGAGTGAGGATATATATATGACTACGGTGAGCTGCTTGAAATGCGGCACTCATATGCAGATCCCACCCCGCGCCAGAAGAGTAAGATGTGCAGTGTGCCAAGAACTCAACGAGTTCACCCAAACGGGCCTGCCAGCCACACGCTCTCCCCCGATGGGAGCCTTCAAGATGGGAGCCTTCAATGCCCAGCCAGGCCATGGGGCGATGGAAGCCTTCAATGCCCAGCCAGGCCATGGGGCGATGGAAGCCTTCATTAATCCCCTGCAGCCATGCCCTCGCCCATCGACGCTTGGCCGCAAGAAGGCGGTGATCTATTAAGCCAAGAAGATCGATCTCAACGTGTGCCTATCAAGAATCCAAAGTTCATGGAGTTATTTGAGGATTTGATGGAGTTGACAAGTCCAGTTAGCTAGTGTTTTGTTATTTGAATAAGTGCCCGCTGTTTAGTTGGAATCAGTTGTTAAGAGTCCTGATTTCATGTAGTTGTGCTATTAATTTTAGGAAGAGTCTGTTATTTCCTTATGTATTTAAACTCTAGTATTATGAGTAATAAAAGTATAAAACAAGTTCATTCATTAACAAATTGCTGTGGTTTATTCTCGCCATAAGTAGAATCCTATTTACATAACTACAACAGCTTTGACTGGGACCTATCATTGGTATCAGAGCTGTGCCACAATGACAACCAATAAGGAACGAATTGAAAATCTTGAAGTGGGGCTATGAGGACTTCAGGGCAGTATGAGTCGGATGGCGCTTGGCATTGCTGACAAGTTTCACCAAATGGGAGACACCATCAACAAGCTAACGGAGGCTTTGCTGTCAAACAAAGAAGGTGTGAGACCCCTTCCCGAGTTAATCCTGATTAACTCTAATTAATAGAGGTTAAGAAGGATTAAGTGTGATTAGTCAACTTAATGATGATTAAGGATTTAGAATGGATCCAATTAGTCTTGAAAGACTAACTTAAGTTATTAATTGAGTTTAAATTTAATGGGTCTTCATTCGACTCAAAGTGGAATTAAGTAAATGAATAGGGGTGTAAATGCAAAAATTGCATTGTGACTAAGCTCACATGAAGTATGAGCTGTTGAGATGAGAGGGAAACCGTGGGGGAGTGCCAGCAGCAGCTCCCCATGTCTTCTTCTTTGTTTCTTCTTTCCTTCATCATTTTCTTCTTCCTTCTTCTTTCTTCATTTCAATGTTTCTTTCTTTCTTCAATTTCTGATAAACAAGCATCAAGGCAAGGATTTGTGAAGTTTCATCATCTTCTTCATCTTCCTCAACTTGGTTTTCAATTATGAAGTTGTGAAGCTTGGCTTAAAGGGGTTGTTATCTCAAAACTCAAGCTAAACAAGGGGTTTTCATCAATAAACCTTCAATTAAGGCAAGTACTTACATGTTTTTATGAATTATGATATATTAGAATGATTAGAGCATCAATGGATCAAAAGCCAGAAGTTTGGCTTCAGAAAATCTGAAGCTCGAATTGAGCTTCTGTGCGCTATCGGTCGACCGACGAGTGAACCGACAGGTATAGAACCTGTTTTCGTTGAATTTCAGTTCTCTGAAATTCGAACCGATGCAGGGTCGGTCAACCGACGACCTGACCGACGTTGTAAATATAGGAATTCGTGTCTCTGGTTTTCGAACCGAGTAATGAACCGATGTGGACCGACTAATGTCGGTCAACCGACAGAGGGTACGTCGGTCAACCGACGTTCAAGTACAGGAATTTGGGTCTCAGGAATTCTGACCAACGAGAGATCGGTCAGCCGACATGGAGCTATCGGTCAGCCGATGGCTGACCGAAGAGCTGACCGATAGTGAAGGAATTTCATATTTGGGAATATGATTTCCCTGATTCGAGGCTTAATTTATACAGGCTGTTTATTGTTAATGTATAAGCCTACATAGGTGTAAACTAAGTTCTTCGAATGCACAATTCAATATATATAGTGATGTTCATCAAGGATAACACGTGCATTGGATAACGAAAGTTTCACTCAATTGTTTGGTTTAGAAGTCTTAATAATGTTGAATAGGATTGCATAGACTTAACTTTGAATTTCGCATTAAAATGGTATTATGATTCTTAAGCTCAATGTTGAACTATGCTATTTAATGTTTCGTAAAGCTCGTATAGAGCTGAATTACATGGATGAAATGAGATGAATGAACAGCCTATATATTAGACTGTAATTCCCTAAGCTCATTCTTGAGCTATACTAACATAATAAGCTGAACTTGTTTCATACACTGAATTACTGAACTGAATGTAATGAAGAATTAATAATTCCTACTGCAGTAGATGATCTAGGAGCCTTCCGGAGCTCCGTGGTGATACCAGTGATCTCTGATCAAGACACTGGAAATCCCACACATCATAGGCAAAATTGGATCAGAGCCAGGTGGCGCGAGTCCATGAGCTGGCATATCATAGGCAAAATTGGATCAGAGCCAGGTGGCGCGAGTCCATGAGCTGGCATATCATAGGCAAAATTGGATCAGAGCCAGGTGGCGCGAGTCCATGAGCTGGGGCAACATGTAGGCCAGAGCCAGGTGGCGCGAGCCCATATTATATAATAAAGCCTTGAGGCAACATGTAGGCCAGAGCCAGGTGGCGTGAGCCCATGAGCCAAAGAGGATTATATTATAAATATTATTTATAACTGACTGATATTGTTGTTAACAGAAATACAGAACAACTTTCGTTTGAAAGCATAAAATGAGATGAAATATAAATTTATTGTTATAGTCATAAGTAATGGTTATTACTTGATTCTACTGTTTATATCTGTGTAATATAGAATTGTATCGATTCATATAGAACTGTAAATTGATTAATAATATGATAGCATATACTATCATAGAACTGTATGTACATTGTTGAACCGTCGTGTTCACGGTGTTATTGATGACATCGCAGGCCCTGTTGTCCGCGCCATCAGCAGAGGATGTTGATTGAAGGGTGTAAATATTCGGAGTGCGAGTCAACTGACAATGTTTGGAAGATTTTATTTTATAGGTTTGACATAGAAGTAGATGTCCCCTGCATTGTATATAAATATGCAGTGGTTGACTTTATTATATCAGAGATGTATGTGTATATATGAACTTTACTTTTGGTAAAGGAATTCATATAAGTAATAGTGTTTTAGTCAATGTATATTTTCCGCCATTGTATACAATTGACAGGTATGGTATTTGATATCCCTTGTGGATTTCGTTTTAACTTTATGTTAATTCGGAGTTTACGGGAATAAGTATGAGTTCGCGACTCGGGGTCTGTCCGAGCTAATCAGATCTCGGGGCCGGGTCGCGACAGAAGGGTCCAGCAGCAACACCAATGACCGTAATGGTCGATTTCGCCACAATAGGGAAGAATTCATGGAGAAAACGGAAGGGGGAAGACAAATGTTCTCATCCAAATTGGCGAAACTCGAGTTTCCAAAATATTCGGGAGACGACCCTACTGAATGGTTTGTTGACACAAAAAAAAAATGTCACTTTGCCTCTCCAACCTCTAGAAAGCTACATGAAGTCGCAGCTTGCCATAAATAGGCAATGCTACTTCAAAAATCAAATCTTGTCAGAATTAAATAAAAACTGCAAGATCCTTCAAGACGGCCAAAAGAGGAGTACACAAGAAGTTTCGGGTAACTTCACTTCTCCGATAGCTGAACAGGAGCTCTCGGCGGCGACAGCATCGAAGACACCAAGTTTTCGATCAGAGCCTATGGATGGTCTGAAAATACGTCCAAAAGGCTCCACGTCAGGTTCCAAGTCAAACCGACAACGTTTAACCATACATCAGTCATTGAACAGCTAAATCAAGCATCTCGGCGACGAGAACCACCGAGGTCATCACTCATCAAACAGAGTACATGGCTGGCTTCAAGATGCTTACAAAGGGTTACACGTCAAGTTTTAGGTCATTTCGACAACATTTGACCAGACTTTGACTCTAGGAAGCCAAATCAGGCCTTTCGGCGGCGAAACTCCCCGGGACCACGGTTTACAAGACAGCCTGTGGATCATCTCAAAATGACTCCAATAGGTTCCCTGTCAAATCTCAGGTCAATCGGACATCGGTTGACCACACATCAAGCCGCGACATCTTCCTTGCGACAAAATCAAGTCTACTGGCGACAGGACTCCATACGGCTTCAAAACTCAAATAAAAGCCTATGGTTGGTCTTATTTATTGCTCAGGAGGTTTCACCTCAAATTTCAGGTCATTCCGACTTCGTTTGACCCAGTTTCAGCTTCTGACGGAAAATCGGCAGCTTTATGCGACATAATCTTCGACTTTCCCGGAAAATTGGAAACTTTGCACTCCAAAATGCAAGGATTCTCGTCAAGTTTTCTACAGGGGAATCAGGCCAACAAATGCACAAAAATGTCAAGAAAGATACATAAGAAAAAAGAATTGAAAAAGACCTCAAAACGACCGCGAAACGGGACCAAAAGGGGAAAAATCCCCCCAGGGTCGCCGCATGGTCGCCGGCTACCATGGAGCTCTTTCCCCCGGAGAGGTCTGTTTTCCGTCTTTTTTCCCGTTTCGAAGCGTCCAACTCCTGTGGCTTTCTAAAATCCATACTTTTGAGGCATAAAATCCTTCGGCATCCGTCAAAATCACAGATCCATCTTCAAGAGTATTAAAATCAATATTGATCGCCAACCGGTCAACCAAAAAAGTGTGCTTTCTACCCGACCGATCAAGAAATCGACAGGACAGATGACACCGACCCGCTGTTGGCAATCAATGCTTGAAGTTACATGGTCATTCGATGTGGATCTATATGAAGATCCATCAATGATCATCGCCAGAAGAATTCCAAAAGACGCGGCACAGCCCGCAACTTTTCAACTGCTTGGCGACCACTTAATGCGATTAATTGGCTAGCTTTATTACAGTCATTTATTCATTTCTTTGGATGACCCAATTAGAAGCAGGCATCCAGGAGTTATAAGTCAATTGATTCATGGCATTTAACCCATGAAACTCCTCCCATCATGGTGATTAAAGGCGACTAAATGCCCTCAATCTCCACCGGCCAATTAGAAACTAAGAGAAAGGATTACAAAATAAAGAAATAAATTTTACAACTCCTCCCTTTATGTAGTTTTATGACAATTAAAGCTCATAAATCCTCCTAAATGGCTACCTAAAAGCCTATAAATAGGAGAGCATTCCAAGAAGAAATGACACAGATCCCAGATCAGAAAAAAGCACAGAAAATCCAGAGAAGGAAAGAGAGAAAACTCTATGAAGGTTCTGCTCCGGCCACCACTACAAGGTGACAAAAGTCCCTTGGGGGTACCCCTCCAAGGTCCTTGCCTTCTCCTTCTGCCTCCAATGGCTTAGACGTGACTTTTCAGCCAGTCTACTTGGCTTTTTATTGAATATAGGACCTCCTCTTGGTCTTTGTCCTCTAAAAATCTGAGGTCATAGCCAAGCCAAGCGAATCAAGAGCATTCTCTGCTCTCATCTGCATGGATGATGGCGAAGTCCACACATGACTTGCGACCGTCAATCTGAAAGAGTCCCCCACAATCTCCTGAGAAGTTAGATCATTCTTTTCTTGCTTTTCATTGTATTTTGTATTTTTCTAAAAAGAGATAAAAATCACATTCTTGTCTTTCATTATTGATAAGAATTGTAAATCGGCTATAAACGCCAAAAATCGGCTATAAACGCCAAAAATCGACTATAAATGCCAAAAAATCGCCTTTTACGGTATATCAAGAAAATGTCTCTTTTCTTAAATATATGTGCAATGGAAAACTTGAAAGAAGTTGATTTTCTTTTTACTTGTGAAAGCCGATCTCCAGATCACTACCTGCAATTCCAAGTAAAAATAGAAAATCTGGCACACCCACACAAAAAATGTTGATACCCGCTTTGCCACCAGTCACGAAAAGGTCGTACCCCACGGACTCTCACGTCTGCCGACCTCAGTAGAACAGTGTGCAGCTGCGCGGTCCATCATGGTTCAATAGAGTGGATCAATTCTTTGAGTACCAAGGCACTACCGAAGCTCAAAAGGTGTCATTGGCATCTTTCCATCTTGAAGGCGAAGCGAACCAATGGTGGCAATGGTTATGCCGTGCTTACAAAGAAGAAGGAAGGGAAGTGACGTGGGCAATTTTTGAGGAAGAACTATGGGCTCGATTTGGGCCAACGGAGTGTGAAGATTTTGATGAAGCTTTATCAAGGGTGAAGCATGTAGGCTCATTGCGAGACTATCAAAAAGAATTTGAAAAGCTAGGGAACCGGGTGCAAGGTTGGACACAAAAGGCGTTAGTAGGGAAATTTAAGGGGGGGCCTTAAACCAACATTTGTAGAAGGAATCCGGATGTTCAAACCCAAGTCATTGAAGGAAGCAATAAGCCTGGCACAATGCAGGATGATCAACTAACTCGCCAACGGAAAATCACAAAGCCATTACACTTCAGTCACAACCAACTCGACCCTGCTTCTCCAACAAAGGCAACACCCGCCATGCCCATGAAACGCCTTACTTGGGATGAAATGCAAAAAAGGCGAGTTCAAGGCTTCTGCTTTAATTGCGATGAAAAATTCGCTCCAGGTCACAAGTGTCGACGACCGCTCTTTTTACTGGAAGGAGACTCTGGTTCAAGCAATGTAGATGACACGGACCCCATAGCCAATGAACCTGAAATATCACTACATGCTCTAACCAGGTGGTCAACTTCGAGGACCATGAGAATTAGAGCCAAAATTTGGAATCATGAATTGACTGTCCTTATTGACAGCGGATCCACTCACAATTTTATTAGCGAACGAATAGCTAACTGGCTGCAACTTCCAGTGGTACCAACCGAGCCATTCAATGTGAAGGTGGCGAATGGGAATCCATTAAAATGCCAAGGAAGATTTGAAAACATCCATATCTTGCTTCAAGGTATTCCATTCTCCCTTACTCTTTATGCTTTACCACTGATCGGATTGGATTTGGTTTTAGGAGTTCAATGGTTAGAGCAATTGGGGACAGTGACTTGTGATTGGAAAAATATGACCATGGAGTTCCGGTGGAATAATCACGCTCAGAAGTTGCAAGGGATAGATGCTCAGCCCATTCAATCCGCATCCATGAAGGCTGTTTCAAAGGAATTACGTCAAGGCAATTCCATGTTTGCTATTTGTTTACAAACTAAAGTTGAGTTGCCACAGAATGGGTTGGGTCCAATATGCAGCAGTTGTTGAAGGCTTTTGCATATATTTTTCAAGAGCCAAAACAAATACCTCCAGAAAGAGAGACTGACCACCACATCACTCTTAAAGAAGGAACCGAGCCTATCAATGAGAGCCCCTACATGTATGCCTATTTTCAAAAAGCTGAAATTGAAAAACAAGTTCATGACATATTAAAATTGGGGCTTATAAGATCAAGTACTAGTCCCTTTTCATCTCCTGTCTTATTAGTTAAAAAGAAAGACGACACAAGGCGCTTTTGCACTGACTATAAAGCCCTTAATGTTGTAACCATCAAAGAATGATTCACAATCCCTACCGTAGATGACATGTTGACGAACTTCATGGGGCAGCCTTCTTCACTAAATTAGAATTGACCGCCGGTTACCATCAGGTTCGAGTACATCCAATCGATATTCATAAAACTGCATTTCGTATCCATAATGGTCATTATGATTATTTAGTCATGCCCTTTGGTCTTTGTAATGCTCGCTCCACTTTTCAAGCCATTATGAGTTCTATATTTCACCCTATCTTCTCAAATTTGTGTTAGTATTTTTTGACGACATCTTGATTTATAGTCCCAATTGGACCATGCATCTTGAACATGTTCGAAAGGCTTTTGAAATTTTAAGGCAGACTCAAGAAATGTGCATTTGGCAAACAGGAATTGGAATACTTGGGTCATATAATTACTCCTCAAGGAGTAAAGGTGGACCAAGGAAAAACACAAGCAATGTTAAATTGGCCAAGGCCTACTAATATTACTGAATTGCGTAGATTCTTAGGCCTTACAGGTTACTACAGGAAGTTTGTTCGCAATTATGGAATTTTGGCTCGGCCACTCCCCAGTCACCACTCTATTACGAAAGGGACAATTCGGTTGGAATGCCTATTGTTATTGAGTCTTATGCTTCAAGGGATTTGTAAGATCCCGACCCCAGTTCTTTTGTTTAGCATCGTTTTAATCGTGGTTTAGCTTGTTAAGTGAGATTTGATTTAGTTTGATCTTGTTTTTGAGTTTGACTAGATTTTTCCTTAGTCTTTGAGATTTTGTAGACCGTTGACTTTAGTTTGACCCGGTCCTTATGATTCGTGTTTTTATGAGAAATTACTTCGGATTTCTAAAAATTCTGGATTTGGTGTATTTTGACTCATTTTATGAAGTTTAACAACTTTCATGTTTTGATCATTTCGGTTTGATACTCAGAAATCACGTTTTTCGAGGAAAAAGGGCAAAACTGACCTTTCACACTAAATCTGTCCATGAATTTCGAAAATTTCAGAATTTGGGGAAAATATACTTTTTGGAAAGTAGAAATTTCGCTGATCATTTTTGTCTCCTTCGTCGTTTTCATTCGGGACCCGCAAACATTAGTTTCAGCTTTGGCAAGTTTGGGGCCCATGGGGCCCAGCCCATTTGTTCTATAAAACCACCATTGGGTCTCTTCTCTTCTCCCATTCTTCATTTCCTGCAACAAGAAAAGGGGAGTTAGGGTTTTCTCTCCCAGCCCTTTCTCTCTCCTCATGTATCCCTCCTTCTTTGATGCTAAATGGAGGAATGAGCTCCTCATCTTCTTCCCCATCTTTCAAGCTTCCCTTAGATGCCATTTTTGAAATGGTTGAGCTAGAGAAGACCCATCTTTCAAGCTCTTCTTCTTGTTTGGGACACCCAAAGGTTAGCAATGGTCTTCTTTTCTTGAGATTCTTGTTTTCCTCTCCATTTGGAGTGTTTTAATCCCACATGCAATGGGTTGTCATGGAGATTTTCAATGATTGGTTTTCTAGGGTTCCCTTTGAGCTATTTTGGGGGTTTTGTAATTTTGGAGCTTGAGGCTTTAAGAGCACCTTCATGGAGTGTTTTGCACCTTCTCTTGACCAAGGCAAGTAGATTATCCAACTAATATGATGACTCTTGCTTGGTGTGAATAATCCCATGGATTTTTGTTCTACATTGTTTTCTTCTTGTAAATGGATAAATTTAACTTTGAATTCTTGCACATTGGTATTGTTTATGGCTTTCCAAATTGATGTTTCAACTACTTAAAAATCACTTGGTGATGCATCTCCTTGGATCCACTATGATTGTCTTTATGCTAGTATTTTTGATAAAGAAAGGTTTTGTTTGTATTTGATTCATTTGATGGGAATGAAATTCTTTAGTGCATTAGTGTTTTAATGGATTTGAATTGGCAAGGAGAAGCCCAACCATATGTGAAAATGTGTAAGAAGGGAAGAAGGGAAAGAAAAATCAGAAAAAAAAAATGCACAGAAATGGAGAATTCTGCACTCGGGCTGGACTGGGCAGGCCCAGTCCGCTCGAGCGAGCGCAGCTCAGTCTGGGCTCGGGTTCGGGCTTGGATTTGGGGATTTTTGTGGGCCAGATTTTAGGGACTTCCTTGGGCCTGATTCAAATCAGTTTTTGGGCCATTTTAAGACCTGATATTGGGTCATTTTAGGGCCTGATATTGGACTGTTTTAAGACTTGTTTTGTGGGCCTGTTCAAGGCCAGTTTTGGGCTGTTTTAAAAACTGTTTATTAGGGCATTCAAAGTTTAGTTTTGGGCTGTCTTAAAACTTGTTTTGTGGGCCTGGTTTAGGTTAGTTTTGGGGTTGTGTTTTAAAACTTGTTTGTGGACCATTAAAGGTTTAGCTTTGGGTTGTTTTAAAAATTTGTTTTGTGGGCCTGTTCGAAGGTTGTTTGGGCTGTTTTTAAGAATTGTTTTGTAGGCCATTTAAGGATTTGTTTTGGACTGTTTTTAAACTAGTTTTGTGGGCTTGATTAAGGTTGGTTTTGGATTGTTATTGAGGACTATTTTGGACGTGGATTAAGGCCAACTACGGGCCTGCTTTAAAGAGTTTGGATTTACTTGTGATGCTCGAAATTTGTGAAATGGGAATGATGTGAGAATGAGCTTATGTGAGATTATCCGGGAACCTTTCGGGTCTCGATGCGCACTTTATCATTTAAACATTTTGGATTTTCATTGGCATCAAAACACATTCTTTATTAATCAATGTTTAAAGGTTAAACGTGCATTGTGATGGTTCCTTGGTAAATCATTAAGTCATTCTCCACTATCCGTTCCATTTCAAGTTAGAAAAATATGTTGGTATTTGTATTTGCACTCTTTGGTAAACTGATTTGAATAGCATCGGTGATTTGCTATAAAATCATGTGGCCTTCCATGTTCGAAAGGATTGACCGTATGATTTTATACAAATCACTTTGATGTGTATTTGAACGGTTCACCATCGAAATTCGTATGCTTTCTCCGATTCGATTTGAAAAGAGATTGGAGTATGTTCGTCACATTCGGGATTTCTTCGATGAGATTATTGTTTTGATAAGACTCGTATTTGAAAATAAAACCTCGAGGCAAGACGGGGCCAGAGCTATGTGGTGCGAGCCCATGAGCCAAAGAGGCTATGATTCCGAAAATAAAACCCCGAGGCAAGACGGGGCCAGAGCTATGTGGTGTGAGCCCCTGAGCCAAAGGGATTAGTATTATGTTAGATTTGTATCGGTTTGAGTTTGAAAACTAAAGGCACCACTAGGCTTAGGTCACCTTGTCGGGCTGATCACCCGGCTTGGGATCTTTACTTTGTCCGCCAGCTGCAGCTTGGATTCTGTCTGTACCGACCATGGCAACGGTAACTATCTGCCGGTCCCATTTGTATGGCTACGGTTCTGATTTCTGATCTGCCGGTCCCATTTGTATGGCTACGGTTCTGATCCCATTTTTAGTACCACATTTAGTGGCTACGCTCTGTCTGCTCTTATTACTTCGGTAATAGGAGGATTTAGCTATTTGTGGTCGCCAAGTTTTATCCGCATATTACCTTATTTTATGATTCTTGTGGGTTATGCTTTTTATGCTTTGATTTGGTTAATGTGTACGATATCGATCATTTATCATATTGTCGCTATGATTCAGGATTTGAAAGGTATTTCCAACCATTAAATGCTTTATGCGGATTACTATCTTTCGAAACATTCGTACTTCTGAGATTGTTCTTTTATTGCTTTGATACTTATGTTCAGTCTTTCGATCGTTTTATCGTGATTTATTGTTATTATTGGTTAGACTCGTTATTCGGTTTTATGATGATTTCGTCAGGTTTTATATATGTTCTTTTGTTCATATTATTTGTTTATTTGCTTGCCAGACCGTCGTGTCTGACCCTTTTTGTTTGGTGCCAGTTTCTTCTCTTTCTGGTTTTTAGGTGTTTGATCAGAGGAGGCGGTGGGACCGCCGGTCTGACGTGAGAGGCTGCCCATTGATATCATCTAGATGTTAAGTTTGGCACCGGAGTTCGTATCAAACCTTTGAGGGTAGTATTTCTGTTTAGTTGGTTATATTTTTGTATGGCTATGTTAGCCTTTTTCTTTGGGTTTGTAATTAAGACATCTGTTAATTGTAACTTGAATATGTGGGAAATAATAGTTTGTTACTACCAGCTCAGTGTGTTGTGATTTATGGCTTGTGCCAGTCTTATTATGAGATGGCTTTAGACATTGGTGGCGTGCGACACGGAACCCGATGGCCACGGATTCCGAGTCGAAACACCATGTGTAGCTTCCGCGAAAAATATACTCTGATTGTGTTGGAATTTGTTTATCCTCATTCACGCGGATCTTGGGAACTATAACAAAAAGTTTCAAATTATCCCAAAATTTCGCACCCCGAGATCGGTTCGCTGCAGGTCCCGGTTTCGGGGCGTGACAGGTTTGGTATCAGAGCTGGTTAGTTTCTAGGAAATAAAATACTCTAGAGACATTAAGACGTGTGGTGAGGATTCGTTAGATTATGTCGATTTGTTTTCTCGTGTCCTTGTTTCTTTGGATTTGAGTCGGCTTTTCTTTCAGTTCGGGAGATTTTGCTTGTCTTGTCTTTTAGTTCTTGTTGTTAGGAGATTTGGATGACCAAATTTCCTCCTTAGTGGTGGAGAATTTAAAGTCTCCATACTCTTGTTCAGTGTCTTTTGTCTGTGCTTGTGTCGGAGACTGAGAGCCCTCTGGACTTGGTATGTTGTTTTCGGAGAACATCAGCAGACTTTCAGCCTTCAGCATCTTCAATGTGATTATTGAGAGAAGACTTGTGCGTTTGCCCGTCAGAGTTGGACTCGAGCAGTAGTTGAAGATCCCCTTTCAGCTAATCAAGGATTGTCATGCAGCGTACTAAGGTAAGTAAATGTGGATTTTTGGGTGAACTCAGACTATCTTTCCGAGATGAAGGACTGCAAAAGGTATATTAGCTGTTGATTTTATGAAGAGAGAAATGATTCTTAGTTAGTAAGGTTGAAAGCTAGTGCCAGAAACTCAGGGATTTCCCCGGACTCGACGAGCATGGTCATGGTTTTGGTTGAGAATTTTGGTAACTTGTAGCGTAGCCAGTGTAGTTGGTTCAGCAGGGATACCAAGTGGATGGCTAGTTGTGGTCAAGATAATTTCTGGCAGCAGAGGAAACGTTGTGGACTTTACCGACTTTTAGGGTATTGGATTGGACAACGTGCAGATGCAAGGGAGTACCTCAGTTTTGGTGATGTCCATTTCTTATTTAAAATGATTTTCATGATATTTTCATCTTGTTATGTTTTCCTTAATGTCTATGATTTAACCGTGTGGTGTTTAAACAATGGATTTATGTTTCTTCCTTAAGGCTTATTTTGACATAAACTATGTTATTATACTCTTTTCATAAGTCACATGATTTTGTTTTTATAAGGATTGGTGTTTCAAATTTTTGTTTAATCTCCTTAAGATATTGTTTTACAATGACCTTAGAATTTTGCTCTTGTTTTAATTCTCTTAAATGTTGACACTTACATTTCAAAACCTTAAAGATTTCAAAACTTTGTATGTGTTTGGCTGGAAATGGATTTCAACAAAATTTCATGTATGGTCATACTACATGAATTTGATTTATTTTTGAAAATCCTAATTTGAGGTTGTTGAGTATTTCAAGGATTTGTTGAGTTATGAAAAACATGAATTTCAAAATGAATAATGTTATTTCATGTTCAAACTTTGAAAAACCTCATTTATTAAGCTTTATTTGATGATTTGGAAGTTCAATTTTTACTATGTTTTAAAATGATAAAATTTAGCTAAGTAATTATTTTAGTCCCTATGTTTAAAATTTTAAGGGTTGTTTGGCATCGAATGGAAGGAGTTGTATTAGTTATGGCTGGAGTTTGGTAGTATGTGAAGAGAAGGGATGATGGATGTCCGGATGTGTACTAGTTCAGTTGAGGACAAGGTTGGATCTACGAGAGAATCAACATCATTCAAGACTTGGATTGAAAGTTTCAGTTCTTCAGGAATTGACATCAGATTAGTAGATGTGTTTTATTGATGACACAGTACCAGGGAAGAGATCAAGAGCAGCAGGTAGATAGAATCAGATGTGGACACGAATTCTGAGTACAGCATAGAAAGATTGGAAATTTGGAGTTGTGATTTCAGAATGAAGAAGGATTGACGGTATTCTTGGAGGCCAGAAGCTGATGATGCGTTCGAGGAATATAGTAAGAGCAAACGTATGGAATTCCAGAATTTTCGGGATGAAGATTTTTCAGTAAAAACATGTCTACGATCACACCTTCATGCAAGCATCGGAAGCACCGTGTACAGCTTTGAAGGATTTAAGGCACAGAATTCCAAGGTGATGAAAAGAGGCAGAATTTGCAGTTCTTAGACCGACAGAGACTGACAAGGTGAGCAAAAGAAATGATCCAATGCAGGAACGGCAGATGACACCAAGGGTACTTAGAAGAATTGTTGAATTCTAGTTTGGGCAGAGAAGTTTGTTTTTGAACAGATGTGTGGAACAATGTGAAGCCTTCAACCGAATCAGGATATTGTTGACCGTGCATCTCAACGTCAGGTTTGGTCAGAGGTTGTCTCAGTTGCCGAGGTTCAGAGTAGGGTGTCAGTGTTTTCATTTGTCTTTTGGGTTTTTGATTTTGATTGGGTTTAAGCCATTTGGAGGACCAAATGGGTTCTAAGGGGGGGAGGATGTAAGATCCCGACCCCAGTTCTTTTGTTTAGCATCGTTTTAATCGTGGTTTAGCTTGTTAAGTGAGATTTGATTTAGTTTGATCTTGTTTTTGAGTTTGACTAGATTTTTCCTTAGTCTTTGAGATTTTGTAGACCGTTGACTTTAGTTTGACCCGGTCCTTATGATTCGTGTTTTTATGAGAAATTACTTCGGATTTCTAAAAATTCTGGATTTGGTGTATTTTGACTCATTTTATGAAGTTTAACAACTTTCATGTTTTGATCATTTCGGTTTGATACTCAGAAATCACGTTTTTCGAGGAAAAAGGGCAAAACTGACCTTTCACACTAAATCTGTCCATGAATTTCGAAAATTTCAGAATTTGGGGAAAATATACTTTTTGGAAAGTAGAAATTTCGCTGATCATTTTTGTCTCCTTCGTCGTTTTCATTCGGGACCCGCAAACATTAGTTTCAGCTTTGGCAAGTTTGGGGCCCATGGGGCCCAGCCCATTTGTTCTATAAAACCACCATTGGGTCTCTTCTCTTCTCCCATTCTTCATTTCCTGCAACAAGAAAAGGGGAGTTAGGGTTTTCTCTCCCAGCCCTTTCTCTCTCCTCATGTATCCCTCCTTCTTTGATGCTAAATGGAGGAATGAGCTCCTCATCTTCTTCCCCATCTTTCAAGCTTCCCTTAGATGCCATTTTTGAAATGGTTGAGCTAGAGAAGACCCATCTTTCAAGCTCTTCTTCTTGTTTGGGACACCCAAAGGTTAGCAATGGTCTTCTTTTCTTGAGATTCTTGTTTTCCTCTCCATTTGGAGTGTTTTAATCCCACATGCAATGGGTTGTCATGGAGATTTTCAATGATTGGTTTTCTAGGGTTCCCTTTGAGCTATTTTGGGGGTTTTGTAATTTTGGAGCTTGAGGCTTTAAGAGCACTTCATGGAGTGTTTTGCACCTTCTCTTGACCAAGGCAAGTAGATTATCCAACTAATATGATGACTCTTGCTTGGTGTGAATAATCCCATGGATTTTTGTTCTACATTGTTTTCTTCTTGTAAATGGATAAATTTAACTTTGAATTCTTGCACATTGGTATTGTTTATGGCTTTCCAAATTGATGTTTCAACTACTTAAAAATCACTTGGTGATGCATCTCCTTGGATCCACTATGATTGTCTTTATGCTAGTATTTTTGATAAAGAAAGGTTTTGTTTGTATTTGATTCATTTGATGGGAATGAAATTCTTTAGTGCATTAGTGTTTTAATGGATTTGAATTGGCAAGGAGAAGCCCAACCATATGTGAAAATGTGTAAGAAGGGAAGAAGGGAAAGAAAAATCAGAAAAAAAAAAATGCACAGAAATGGAGAATTCTGCACTCGGGCTGGACTGGGCAGGCCCAGTCCGCTCGAGCGACCCACTGGGTCGCTCGAGCGGACCAGGCACTGTCTGGGTCCGCTCGAGCGACCCAGCTTCTGTCTGGGTCCGCTCGAGCGGACCTGGGTCCGCTCGAGCGAGCCCAGCTCAGTCTGGGCTCGGGTTCGGGCCTGGATTTGGGGATTTTTGTGGGCCAGATTTTAGGGGCTTCCTTGGGCCTGATTCAAATCAGTTTTTGGGCCATTTCAAGATCTGATATTGGGTCATTTTAGGGCCTGATATTGGACTGTTTTAAGACTTGTTTTGTGGGCCTGTTCAAGGCCAGTTTTGGGTTGTTTTAAAAACTGTTTATTGGGCCATTCAAAGTTTAGTTTTGGGCTGTCTTAAAACTTGTTTTGTGGGCCTGGTTCAGGTTAGTTTTGGGGTTGTGTTTTAAAACTTGTTTGTGGACCATTAAAGGTTTAGCTTTGGGTTGTTTTAAAAATTTGTTTTGTGGGCCTGTTCGAAGGTTGTTTGGGCTGTTTTTAAGAATTGTTTTGTAGGCCATTTAAGGATTTGTTTTGGACTGTTTTTAAACTGGTTTTGTGGGCTTGATTAAGGTTGGTTTTGGATTGTTATTGAGGACTATTTTGGACGTGGATTAAGGCCAACTACGGGCCTGCTTTAAAGAGTTTGGATTTACTTGTGATGCTCGGAATTTGTGAAATGGGAATGATGTGAGAATGAGCTTATGTGAGATTATCCGGGAACCTTTCGGGTCTCGATGCGCACTTTATCATTTAAACATTTTGGATTTTCATTGGCATCAAACACATTCTTTATTAATCAATGTTTAAAGGTTAAACGTGCATTGTGATGGTTCCTTGGTAAATCATTAAGTCATTCTCCACTATCCGTTCCATTTCAAGTTAGAAAAATATGTTGGTATTTGTATTTGCACTCTTTGGTAAACTGATTTGAATAGCATCGGTGATTTGCTATAAAATCATGTGGCCTTCCATGTTCGAAAGGATTGACCGTATGATTTTATACAAATCACTTTGATGTGTATTTGAACGGTTCACCATCGAAATTCGTATGCTTTCTCCGATTCGATTTGAAAAGAGATTGGAGTATGTTCGTCACATTCGGGATTTCTTCGATGAGATTATTGTTTTGATAAGACTCGTATTTGAAAATAAAACCTCGAGGCAAGACGGGGCCAGAGCTATGTGGTGCGAGCCCATGAGCCAAAGAGGCTATGATTCCGAAAATAAAACCCCGAGGCAAGACGGGGCCAGAGCTATGTGGTGTGAGCCCCTGAGCCAAAGGGATTAGTATTATGTTAGATTTGTATCGGTTTGAGTTTGAAAACTAAAGGCACTACTAGGCTTAGGTCACCTTGTCGGGCTGATCACCCGGCTTGGGATCTTTACTTTGTCCGCCAGCTGCAGCTTGGATTCTGTCTGTACCGACCATGGCAACGGTAACTATCTGCCGGTCCCATTTGTATGGCTACGGTTCTGATTTCTGATCTGCCGGTCCCATTTGTATGGCTACGGTTCTGATCCCATTTTTAGTACCACATTTAGTGGCTACGCTCTGTCTGCTCTTATTACTTCGGTAATAGGAGGATTTAGCTATTTGTGGTCGCCAAGTTTTATCCGCATATTACCTTATTTTATGATTCTTGTGGGTTATGCTTTTTATGCTTTGATTTGGTTAATGTGTACGATATCGATCATTTATCATATTGTCGCTATGATTCAGGATTTGAAAGGTATTTCCAACCATTAAATGCTTTATGCGGATTACTATCTTTCGAAACATTCGTACTTCTGAGATTGTTCTTTTATTGCTTTGATACTTATGTTCAGTCTTTCGATCGTTTTATCGTGATTTATTGTTATTATTGGTTAGACTCGTTATTCGGTTTTATGATGATTTCGTCAGGTTTTATATATGTTCTTTTGTTCATATTATTTGTTTATTTGCTTGCCAGACCGTCGTGTCTGACCCTTTTTGTTTGGTGCCAGTTTCTTCTCTTTCTGGTTTTTAGGTGTTTGATCAGAGGAGGCGGTGGGACCGCCGGTCTGACGTGAGAGGCTGCCCATTGATATCATCTAGATGTTAAGTTTGGCACCGGAGTTCGTATCAAACCTTTGAGGGTAGTATTTCTGTTTAGTTGGTTATATTTTTGTATGGCTATGTTAGCCTTTTTCTTTGGGTTTGTAATTAAGACATCTGTTAATTGTAACTTGAATATGTGGGAAATAATAGTTTGTTACTACCAGCTCAGTGTGTTGTGATTTATGGCTTGTGCCAGTCTTATTATGAGATGGCTTTAGACATTGGTGGCGTGCGACACGGAACCCGATGGCCACGGATTCCGAGTCGTAACACCATGTGTAGCTTCCGCGAAAAATATACTCTGATTGTGTTGGAATTTGTTTATCCTCATTCACGCGGATCTTGGGAACTATAACAAAAAGTTTCAAATTATCCCAAAATTTCGCACCCCGAGATCGGTTCGCTGCAGGTCCCGGTTTCGGGGCGTGACAGGATTGGTGCAGTTCTAACTCAACAAGGAAAGCCCATAGCCTTCATGAGCCGAGCCTTGGGGATGTCAAAAAGATCATGGTCAACGTATGCTAGAGAGATGCTGGCCATTGTTGTAGCTGTCCAAACTTGGAGACCATACTTGATGGGTCGAAAATTCTTTATCCAAACAGACCAGCGCAGTCTTAAATATCTCTTGGAGCAGCGCATCACTACTCCAGAACAACAAAAATGGGTGTCCAAGCTATTTGGGTATGAGTATGAGATAATTTACAAGCCCGGCAAGGAGAATTCAACTGCGGATGCGCTTTCACGCATGACAGGCGGCCCATGTCTTGATGCTTTATTTGTCTCACAAGCTCAGGTCTGGGATAATATCAAAGACGAGGCTATTAGTCATCCTTACATGCAGAAAATCGGAAAGTTAGCAACTGAGAATCCGGGAAGCCCATATACATGGCAAAATGGACTGGTTTGTTACAAGAACCGAGTGGTGGTACCTCCTAAATCCAACATCATTCAGCAGCTATTACGAGAATCCCATGACTCGCAACTTCGTGGCCATTCAGGGGTACTACGAACTTACAAACGGCTTGCCCAACAGTTCTATTGGCCATCAATGCATTGGATGGTGCAAGAATATGTCTCTTCCTGTGATGTATGCCAACGAGCTAAATCAGAAACACTCTGTAAGATCCCGGTCCCACTATTAATATATTTAATTGAATGTATTTTAGTTATTTAAGTGGTTAGGATTAAGTGGGGCACACGTTAGATTAAATGCGCGGATTGGTGAGTTAGGTTAATGGGTAGATGACTTGACCCGCAGTTTGACCCGACTCAATGACTTAAGCTCAATACTCTCTTAACCTAATCCCTTCTTTTAAATAACTGCACGTCTTTATCTCTCCCCACTAATCTCTGCAACTCTTTCCGTTTCCTTGTCTTCTTCATCTTTCAACTTCCCAAGCCATTCCAGCTTTAGGATCCAGCCATCAGAATCAAGATCAGGGGATACCATCATTCTTGATTCGACTTTCTTATCACAGGTAACACTCTCCTCAAATCATTAGGAGTAGATTTATACTCTTAGGTTATATTCTTATTCTTTCCAATGTTAGGTTTTGGGTAGGAATACCATAGATCTGTTCATTCGAGCATTTCTATCCCATCTTTTATGTCAGATTGGTGTTAGGATTGTGATCGAGTGCCCCGGTAATCTCGATTTGGGTTTTGGTTAGGAAACCTACTGCACACTTCTTCAACTTCGGATATAAGGCAAGTACATTATTATAATTTGTTATTGAATGCGTTAATTGATTTTTGATTTCTATCTAATGCATATAGGTTTGTTTATTTGCCCTTTTCTAAATGATAATGACAGATTCGGGATTTAAAAATGGATGTTTGGGTAATGGAAATGTGGGTTCTATTCTCTCTCTAATGGTTATGATTCGTGTGAATTTGGATGGATTGTACTCTCTTTTGGAAAAAGGGAGGAAAATGGATGTAACAGGGGAAAAACCCCAATTTATGTGATTGCACGAACTCGGTTAACATTCTGAACGTCAAACGTTCGAACGTTGCTTTGGAACGTTCGAACACGTGAATTCAGAATTGTCTGAGACAAATGGCAGAGACGTCAAACGTTTGAACGTTCCCTTCGTACGTTCTAACATTCGAGTCTGCTTGCCCCTAAGCCAAAAACCCGAGGCATCAAACGTTCGAACGTGCCTCATGAATGTTCGAACGTCTGATTTCCCTCATGTCTGAACCAAAAACCTGAGACCCTGAGCGTTCAAACGTTGGCCTCGTACGTTCGAACGTTCAGTGTACTTGGGCAATTTGTATTTATTTTTCATTATTTTGGCTCTGATTATTTTAGGGATTTATGATATCATGTATGGGACTTCATATGGATTTAATAACCTTAAATTATCTTCTTGGACTTGACATAAGAACCGTCTTTGGGCATACGGTATCTTATGGACGTATGATTCATTTACCTGTTATGATTTTAATGAACTCTAGCAAGAAAGGGTCAATACATCTCTATTGGAAATCCTTTATTGGATCTATGCGCCATGAAATTCGAGAGATGTAACGTCCTTAACTTACTAGCGTTATTATTGTGTGTTGACAGGTATATGAATATACGTCCAACCTTAGGATTGATTTACACTATGTCTTAACCTTTGTATTTGCATACATATGTTGGTTTAGGTTATGTATTCCTTTAGATGCATACCCTATTTTGTATTATGGATTGTGAGGTGGCTTGGCAAATTAGATTTATGTGATTTGACTATGATATGGATTGGCCAGCCCTTCATTTTGACTTAGAACTCTTGTGTCGGAGCATTATTATTCGGGTCTATTATGCATATATGTTTTCATTTATGTGGGTCATTTGTGAACGATTGCAGATCGTATGTGGACGGTTGATCACTGATGTGTCCAGATCACTTATAATCCGCTTTGAATGTGAATAGGTTATCCTGATATTTGTTTATCGATCGGTTTATGACCACCGACATTGTGGACGAGCTCTCCCGATTATGTAGGGTTGACCACCCTAAATGGGGACACTTGTCTCTTTATGAATTATATATTGCTCCCTTGGTGTCTTTTGGATTTATATAATACGTTCTTTCTTGTCTTTATCTTTATCATTGTTTCTTATAATCTCACTTTTCTTTACTCGTTTTGATATCGTATCTTAATTTCGAATTATGATCATGTTCTTGCTATTTACGTTACTACATTTGGTGCATAGGTACCGAGTCCTACTTTACCGAGGAGACGGAGGAGGATCATACGGTCCAAACGTTTGAGCCAACTGACGAACCCGAATGGGATGCCGGAGACGGTTTCTGTCACGGCCCCCGAACCTGATTAAAGAATAACCGGATCCGGAGAGTGAATTTTATGATTAATTAAAAATTTTGTCCTTTGGGCTCACGGATCGTAAGTCCACGGTGAGGATAAAATATTTCAAGCCTTTATAATACAATAAATATTGAGTTCATAGAACTCTAGGCATATGGAATATCAGTCAATGAATAATAACTTCAGTAAATTAAAGTTGCATAAAAGAATATAAACAAAACTAGTCAAAGAGTTAGTTAATTTATTACATTGGCCATCCCAATAAACAAGGCCAATAAAAGAAACGAGTCAATATAGTAAAGGTCCAACGAGAGAAATAATAAAAGAATAATCTAAATAAAGACCCATGTGAATCTCTCTCGTGCCGGAAGTGATGACGCTACTATACGTCATCGGCACGCCACTCTCATGCCTCCTCTACTGGTTGGAGATCCTCTTGGATCTCCTCACCGGTCTGCTCCTCGTAATAGAAGTCACCTGATGTGTCTGCACACCAAGGAACAGAGTCAACGACATGTTGAGAGCAATGCATAATAAACATGACATGCATCAAATGTAGAATAATAACAAGTACATGATTATCTGAATACAAGGTAATCGAAGCTAGGCATAAAGCGAGAATATTAACCAATAGAGACAATAACAGGAATCCTAGCAATCATCTAGCAATAACCACTATCCATGCAATGCAAAACAAGAACAAAAGGGAGACTCCGAGGATGTCCAAAGCCACCTCCCGGGGTACCAGTAACAATCCAATCCGGACTACTGATACCAAAGTCCAGCTCCAGTAGGATCCTTGCTCCCGGTCCTGGGAATAGTAGCACGGTCCAAGCCCGTTCCCAACTATTCAATGCCATGGACGCCGTCCAAAGCCGGCTGCCCACCCCGACAACCGAGTAACCGGCTCGTCATTAAAATCCGAAACTGCAGATGGCCATGATATGCAAATGATAATAAAGTGGTTCTGACACAAAGACAGACAAGACAAGCAAGTCTGGCTATTTTCATGTTCAAGATAAGATTATAGGGATTATCTCATCCAAGACAATACAAGACAAGCAAGCCACGTGATAATCCCCTTTCCATTACTAGCCAGTCATGTTTATCAATACATGACACAAGTTCCTATGGTACACTCTAAGTCAGGTCCAAGTCCTAAGTTCTATAAGAATTTATGTTTCATAATTTGTTAAGTGTTTTATACTAAGAGAGTGTACAAGGAACATAAACTACGGATACAAGTCAAAAGTCAAGGAGATATTACAATCCAATCCTAGGCAAATGGTGTCATCCATGTACCCCACGTGTTCTAACAGAGTACGTGTGGAAATTGGATCAACAATGCTCTTAGGAAAACTCCTTGGTGTACAATCATGCTGAACATCGTTCAATTCAATTCCATATGTATTCGGTTACATCACGCGTAATACTTGTAACGCCCCACCCCTTACCCATGCATGATATTGTCCGCTTTGGCCCACTGACCTCACGGTTTTATTTCTGATTGGCCTGAACCCATCAAAAGGCCTCATGCAAGGTAAGGGTGTAAGCTCTACATATAATCCCAATCACTTTCCTCTCTATAGTCGATGTGGGACTCCGGGGCGTCACAATACTCGAATACCTAGACAACCTATCGAATTCACACCAAGCCACGTGATTTGATATCAAACCCATTTATGGTCATGTGGTAGTAAATTAAAGGCTTCCAGCGTCTAAGTCCCAAATTCCTAGGTTTCATTCTTAGTTCGGAAGAAAACAAGCCAATATGGCAATTTCGGCTGACCCTCATGATAGTGTCGGTTGACCGACGTGATGGTCTCGGTTGACCGACACGAACCAAGGGCTAACCGACGGAAACAGAAGCCAATTTTCGCTCTCTGGTTTTGGAACCGTGGTCAGTGTCGGCTAACCGATGTAATGGTTGTCGGTTGACCAACGTTCAAAAGGCCAAAATATGGCTCTCGAGTTTTGTGACCAACATGGGGTTTTCGGCTGACCGAAGTATCGGCTAACCGAAGACCAAACCGAGAGCTGACCGAAGCACAAAAATTTATGAAACATGGCTCTCGGGTTTTCTGACCGACACGAGGCTCGGCTGATCGAAACCATGATGTCGGTTGACCGACACTGAACCGAGAGCCGACCGACAGTACGGAACTTGTACGGATTCAGGCCATTTTTGAACTCTTCCTTCCCCATTTCGTTTTTCTCCATTCTCAAACCTTTCCAAAATGCTACAACCTGTATAAACTAGAGCCTCCTGCTCTCCCAACAATTCATTCCATCCATTCCATTCCATTCCATAAACAATTCTAGCAACCTATTTCATCAATTTATCCATTTTCCAAAAATCTAACCTAACATAATTTCCAATTAAAATCACAACAGGTTTGGAATTAAAGGGAAATCTATCATGAATATATATCATCAATCAATGAAACAATACATACATAAATATTATGAAATGCATATCTACTTGCCTCAACCAAGAAGAAGATTGGAATTGGGCAAAACTCGAGGAGAAGCCTTTCTACCCCAAAATCCATGATCTAACCCGATAAATCGAAATCTAGGAAGCCAAGAAGAAGATAGGAAGGAAAAGAATTAAAATCGGACCTAATCTAACCAAATTTGCGAGAAGTCTTACCAAATTGGTACCAGAAGCAAAAGGAGATCCCAAGGGTGAATACTAGCGGATCGAATCGCGCAACTGATCTCTCCGGGCTAGAGTCCTGGCTTGAGAAAGGAAGGAGAAGAAGATGGGAGGCTGCGGTTGCTCTTCATTGCAGAGAATAATGAAGAGATTAGGGTTAATCCCTAATTAAGAAGAAGAGAGAGAAAAACACTAATTTGCCCATTAAGTGGGTCCGGTGAAGAATGGACTACTTGAAGGGTTTCTGATCGTCGGATCGTGACGAGTCAAGAGACAAAAATGATCAGAATGACGAGACCTTTCCAACGAACCCAAAAATCACGGCGTTTGAAATATTTCTGAAAAACACTCATTTTTTCCTAAATTGTAAACTACCCCCCCTGCTAAGATCAAACGAACTCGGAATCGAACGAAACTTCGCAGGCACTATTCTAATGCTAAAAGAAACTCGCTCAAGTTTTAAATCCACTTAAATATCTAAAATATAATTAATTATAATAATAACAATAAAATGGGTCAGGGCTTGATATTGGGCCCAACTGACCCAGTAAGGTCACGGACCTTACAGTTTCGGAGCCATCTGAGCTTGCATTAGAGAGAACGCCATCTTAGAAATTCTTTAGATGAATTTTCTTTTAATGATAAACTTTCTTTAGTAATTATTTAATTCATTCTGCAACTTTAACTATGAATGTTTATTTGATTTTCGTGTTGGATCTTAATTATGATTATTAAATACCAATTGAATGAAGCTTTCGTTGCATTTAATGGAATTTTATTTGGACTCAGCACGGTTTATGATTTTATGTGGGTCCACTTTTGGAAGCTTTTGTTGCTTTAAACACAGGAATTTGAATTTGATTTAATTTTTCACGTTTTTCCCCAATTCTTATTTTGGGGACGTGACACACTCTCTCCAGCCAGACTCTTGCAACTGTTGCACATCCCATGTCAAGTATGGGACGACATCACAATGGACTTCATTAAGGGTCTTCCGCATTCCAGCAGGAAGGACACCATTCTAGTTGTAGTTGATCGCCTTAGTAAGTCAGCACATTTCTTGGCATTGACTCATCCCTACACTGCAAAAATGGTGGTTGAGAAGTTTGTTGAAGGTGTGGTGAAACTCCATAGTATGCCCAGATCTATCATTAGTGATCGCGACCCAATCTTTATCAGTCATTTTTGGCGTGAGTTTTTCAAAATGTCAAGCACCCAGCTGAAAATGAATTCCGCATATCATCTGCAAACGGATGGCCAATCAGAAGTAGTCAACAGATGTGCCGAACAATATCTTCGATTCTTTGTCCATCAGCAGCCCCGAAAATGAAGTTCCCTCCTTCCATGGGCTGAGTTCTGGTATAACACGACCTATCACTCCTCCACGAGAATGACACCCTTTCAAGCTCTATATGGGCGCTTACCACAAACAATTCCACACTACCAAGTGGGCATGTCTCCAGTGAATGAAGTAGATCAACAGCACGCCGCACGGGATGACATATTGTGTCAGCTCAAGGCAAATTTACATGCAGCTAATAACCGCATGCAGCAAGTCGCGAATTCAAAACGGCGTGATCTTGAATTTCAAGAAGCTGATTGGGTTTTCCTTAAACCTCATCCCTACCGCCAACAATCAGTCTTTAAACGAGCATTTCAGAAATTGGCAAACCACTTTTATGGCCCCTATCAGATTGAACAAAAGATTGGTAAGGTAGCGTATAAGCTCAAGCTTCCAGAAGGTTCCCTTATTCATCCCGTCTTCCATGTTTCTTTGCTTAAAAAGAAACAGGGAGACTCCAATCCCACTACTATTGAGTTACCACCTACTGCTGATGATGGAGAAATTCTCATACAACCCAAAGCCATCTTGAACACACGTTAGATCAAAAAAGGGTCAAGGTTTGTTGAGGAAAGTCTTGTCAAATGGAAGCAGCTTCCAAATGATGATGCCACTTGGGAAAACGCTCAAGAGCTGCGGGAGAGGTTTATCAACTTGAACCTTGAGGACAAGGTTCCTCTAAATGGGGGGAGTATTGATAAGCCAAGAAGATCTCAACATGTGCCTATCAAGAATTCAAAGTTCATGGAGTTGTTGAGGATTTGATAGAGTTGACAAGTCCTGTTAGCTAGTGTTTTGTTATTTGAATAAGTGCCAGCTATTTAGTTGGAATCAGTTATTAGAGTCCTGATTTCATGTAATTTTGCTATTAATTTTAGGAAGAGTCTGTTATTTCCTTACGTATTTAAACTCTAGAATTATGCAGTAATAAAACAAGTTCATTCATTAACAAATTGATGTGGTTTATCCTCGCGCTAAGCATAATCCTATTTACATAACTATAACAGCTTTGACTGGGATCATGATCTATGGCATCTCGTATCTAGGTTCTTGCTATGAATTGAATGGCGGCATCCAGGACGCCAAAGAGATGCGAAGCTTCCTCATTGACTGCGGCTTTCCCGAATTTTCCATCATGATGCTCACTGGTACAAATCCCTTCCTTTTTCTTTATATGTGCTTGTGTGTTTACATGGAATTGAATACTTAAAAGGTCATGGTCAAATGGGCTCCAAATGATTATTAAAGTGGTAAGGGATGAAAGACATAAGGTGTGGGGAGATGTAAATGATAGGTGGGTATTAATTTCTCATCTCCCCTTACATATACTACAGGACGCCTACCTAACCAACACTTAGATCCGGCTCTACCCAAACTTTTCTAGTTTGCCCCAACATTACCCACTTATCCGACTGTTGCTGAGCAGTTTTTGGATATCAAACGGACCTCCCCAGATGGAAATCTTAATGTGACCGATTTACCCTCTTTTGCAATCAGTTTCGCTACAGCACCTGCTGCTCTAGTTAATTGTCCACCCTTTCCAAGTGTGATTTCTATGTTATGTACGGCCGTGCCTAAGGGCATATGGGTTGAAGTAGATTTTTCTTTTTGATAAATAAAAACCCCTTCCCAAACCGTACAAGCTTCTTCCAAAGCATACGGCTTTCCGGATGGGGAGATTATTGATTTTTTTAATATTTGTTTCTTCAATTTAACTACTTTTAAAATGTCTTAGAATTTCTAGTAATTCAAGGACATGAAACAAATGAGCCCTATAAATAATATTGTTTTATTGAGATCTTAATTCCTTTGTTGGTGTATTTGTTGGTTCGGTCCGTCGAATGGAATCTAATTCAGAGTCCCTTGTATGATTTTCATTTGAGAGAGAGAGAGAGAGCCATCAAAAATTAGGAGAGTGGATTTATTGAGTTTCATTACTTTAGGGGGAGGAGAGAGAGGGGGGGTTTGAAAGAGGGTTTGTTGGTCAAGCAAAAAAAAAAGAAGAGAGTTTGTTGGGTTAAGGTTTGACAGAGGATTTGTTAGATTAAAGCTTGAAAGACAATTCAAATGACCAAATATTAATTAATTAGGAATGGTGAAGAAATAGATTTTAAATGAGCAAAGATTATGATAATGGATAAGAAAATTGTGGAAGTTGAAAAAATGTAGAGGAAATGGGAAAGAAGGGTCGAATGAGTTATTTGTGAAAATGGGAAGAAGGGTCGAATGAGTTATTTGTTGAGTAAGATAGGGATTTTCATTGTCTTCTGGTGCAATTCAGGTGAGTCACATTGGAACCAACTTAATCCAATATTTGATTTCAAGTCAACTCAAAATCAGGCAATTTTTTTTTCATCCCTAATTAGCTAGTTTTGTGATTTAAATCATTATTAGCATTAAGTAACAATGACTTTTAGTTAGAAAAAAGGCGGTGCAAAGAGCAATAAACACAATGATAGATGTCTACTGTAATGGAGGACAGATTAAAATGAAAATTATTGTGGATTTAATTTTATAAAAAAAAATTATGTGCTCTTGTTAATCTTGGGAATGAATATTCCCCCTTCATTTAGGGCATGTCTATGCAGCGTTGCAAAACAAAATCCGAGGAGAAACTTTTATCTATTCCAAGGAAAATCTATTCTGACCCTCCATTGGCAAAGGGTTTTTCATGAAATTACAGAAAGACCAATTCGTCATTCCTATTTTACTCATGGAAAACGTTTGCATCAAAAGCGTTTTATATGGTAGTGTGTAAAAAAACTTCTAATTTCTATGCTGTTAGGTGGTAAAGTAGTTACACAAACGTCCGTCACATTTATGCAAGGTTGGACAACTCATGACTCGGACTTAATTCGTCCGACTTAAAAAATTTGACTTGGAAAGAGGCAATGGATTAACTAGGGAGAATCATGTTTTTAAGTAGTAATTTTAAAATTGTTTAAAAGTACTTGTAAAATCTATGTATACGCTTTTTTTTTACATGCATTCATAATAATCAATTCACTTTAATAAATATATGTTTAAGAGTGATACAATAAGAAGGAATAAAAATCTTTCATATTACACTTCGAGTGTAAACATCTTTTATTTTTTTGCTAAAAGGCAATTGTATTAGAAAAAGACAGAAAGGAAGAGAACAAGGATAAGAGCCCCCAAAAAAACGGCCCAAGCGGTAAACATCTGACTATAAAAGATCAAGTTTAAGTTTTAAAATCATATTCTAATAATCATTTTTAACCCGGGGGAGTAGTCATGTACGATTAAAAACCTTAGGGATTCCCACGTCATAAAAAAAATTGTCAACTCCAAACCTCAAGCAATAATTACTTTCACATAAATATCGATTATTTAAATAAAAGTCTATATACCAAATAACTCATAATACAGATAATTCATCACAAAAGAGTAGGGGGTGACTAGGCCATGTCCCCCCATATTTAACTTGGTCCTTCACCAAAATGAATTCATTCGTCAAGAGTCAATAGTCGATTGCCGAGTTTTATTACCTTGCCTACATGTCAAACACTTTCTTCTTTCATTCAGATTTCTTTGTTTTTATATTCCTCGACATCGAAAGGAATCATTGGCTAGCTGTTACACCTCGTCCCGAACTAATCACGATTCACACTAATTAATCAAGATTAGTGTGGATTACCAAGTGTTTAGTTGTGATAATGGTGATTAATGATTAAATTGAATCAAATTAGTCTCAAATAGATGAATGAAGCATAATGAAATGGATTTAGAAGAGACTAAGTTAATTAAGTTGATTTTAGACTCGAATTAGTGAAGTGAAGGATTTTTCCGTAAATACGGATTTTCGCGTATTTCGTCAAATGTGGTGAAACTTTATACCATCATGTGTATTTCGACGAGTACATTAATTTTCATAATACACTTAATTGCATTTGAGATGAATCAAGTGGATTTTAATTTAACTTAAAGTTGAAATAAGTATAGAAAGTGGGGGCTAAATGTAAAAGTTTTATTAAATGAGTTAAGAAGAAACAAATGTCAGTCATTTAAATGTCCCAGCATAGACCAGCTGAACTCTCAACCCAAAGATTTCATCTTCTTCGTTTCTTTTTCAAGTTTCTTGATCTAGTACTTGGAAAGGAGTTGCAAGTGATTTTTGGAGAGGAACTTGTCTTCTTCAACTTCTTCAATCTTCTTGAAGTTCAAGAAAAACTTTGGATTTCTTTGGTTTAAGGCTAAGGCTCAAGTTATCAAAAGGGTCTTTTTGTTAGAATCAAGTTAAAGGCAAGTATAAACAACGATTTATGTTTATATGCTAATGAAGTTGGTTTTCTTTGAGTTTAGTTGTAGTTTTGATTCAACTATATTCTTTGGATTTCATTATGTATATAAGATGAATGAAGGATTGGAGAAGAAGATTGATTTGGATATGAATTAGAAGTGTTAGATTTGTGTATAAATGATGTTTGAGGAAGGGAACAGTAGGTTCCAAGGTCTTCTTGCAGGTTTGAATTGGTTTGGAGTTCTGAACAGAATTCGATTATGAATTCTGTAATTTCTGGGTCAGTTCGGTTAGCCGAAATGTCCAGTTCGGCTAGCCGCAAGGCTAACCGTTAGGTGACCGAACTCACCTGGCACTATTTTTGTGCAAAATGTCAATTTCTGGAATTGTAACCGTGAGGTGACCGACATTGGTTGGTTAGCTGAAATCCTTAGTTTGATTAGCCGAAATTCCCAGTTCGGTTAGCCGAAATTCAATAAAATTTGTCAGAGAAATTGAAGGGTTCTGAAGAGCTAACCGTAGATAACCAAAGTGAATTCGGTTAGCCGCATTCCATGTGTCGGTTAATCGACAGATAACCGAAGTGGTAACCAAAATTGTGGAATTTCATATTTAAATTCTTTTTTTCTAGTTAAAGAGCTTATTGATTAAATCAAGGCTGTTAACATTGTTTATACCTCCATAGGTGTTAATTAATGGGACTTTAATGTATAAAATTCATATAAATTGTGATGTCTATCAAGAATAACACGCGTACATTAAATAACTGAGGATTACACCCAAATGATTGGTGTTGTTTAATTAAAATTGTACACTGAATCATTTCCAAAACGGATCGTAACTTAAATTAAAGCCTAAAGGGATTATGTAATGACTTATATCCGTTTATTTGTAATTAAATGGAATTAAACAGAATTAATGTATTGAATTGTGTTGTTCATTGAGATTGGCACTACATGATGATTTCTATAAACTCATTTGAGTTGTTATTGCTGCAGCAGATTGATGGACCGCGCCCCGGATGCTCGGGTTCCTACCGAGGTCGGCGGACGTGGGAGTCCGTTTGGTTCCGACCCTTTCGTAACCAGGGGGCAAGGGGCGTGCATCAACATTTTCTTTTTTTGTGGGTGTGCCAGATTTTCTATTTTTACTTGGAATTGCAAGTGGTGATCCAGAGATCAACCTTCGCAAGTAAAAAGGAAATCAACTTCTTTCAAGTTTTCCATTGCACATATATTTAAGAAAAGAGACATTTTCTTGATTTGCCGTGAAAGGCGATTTTTTTGGCATTTATAGCCGATTTTGGCGTTTATATCCGATTTTTGGCATTTATAGCCGATTTTGGCGTTTATAGCCGATTTACAATCCTTATCAACAATGAAAGACAAGAACTGTGATTTTTGTCTCTTTTGAAAAAAATACAAACTACAATGAAAAGCAAGAAAAGGAGGATCTAACTTCTCAGGAGATTGTGGGGGACCCGTTTAGATTGACGGTCGCAAGCCATATGTGGGCTTCGCCATCATCCATGCAGATGAGAACAGAGGATGCTATTGATTCGCTTGGCTTGGCTATAACCTCAGGTTTTTAGAAGACAAAGACCAAAAGGAGGTCCTATATCCAATAAAAAGCCGAGTAGACGGGCTGAAAAGCCACATCTAAGCCATTGGAGGCAGGAGGAGAAGGCAAGGGGGTACCCCCCAAGGGACTTTTGTCACCTTGTTGCGGTGGCCGGTGTAGAACTTCCGCAGAGTTTTCTCTATTTTTCCTTTCTCTGGATTTCTGTCTGTGTGCTTGTGCTTTTTTTCTCTGATGTTTCTGATGTTCTGTGTGTTGTCCTTTCTTCTTGGAGAGCCCTCCTATTTATAGGCTTTTAGGTAGCCTTTTAGGTGGGTTTATGGGCTTTTATTGTCATTAAGCCGCATAATGGGAGGAGTTACAAAATTGAATTGTTTATTTTGTAACTCCTTTTTCTTGGCTTCTGATTGGCCGGAGGAGATTGAGGGCATTTAATCGCCTTTAATCGCCATGATGGGAGGAGTTTCATGGGTTAAATGCCATGAATCTCTTGACTTGTAACTCCCGAATGCTTGCTTCTGATTGGGCCGTCCAAAGAAATGGATTAATGACTGTAATAAAGCTAGTCAATTAATCGCATTAAGTGGTCGCCGAGCAGCTAAAGAGTCGCGGGCCGTGCCACGTCTTTTGGGATTCTTCTGTTGATGATCATCGATGGATCTTCATGTAGATCGACATCAGATGATCATGTAATTTCAGGTGTTTGTTGCCAACAGCGGGTCGGTGCCATCTGTCCTGTCGATTTCTCGATCGGTCGGGTAGAAAGCACACTTTTTTTTGGTTGACCGGGTGGCGATCAATATTGTTTTCGATACTCTAAATGACTGACCCGTGTTTTGGACGGATGTCAGAGGACTTGGTGTCTCAAAAGCATGAATTTTGGAAAGTACCAGAGGCTGGGCTCTTCGAATCGCGAAAAAAAACGGCGAAAACCGGGGTTTCCGGGGCTTTCCGGGCGACCCCGGGTTCCAAGGTCGCCGGCGACCCTGGCCCAGGGTCACAGGGGCCTGCGACCCTGGGGGGGTTTTCCCCCTTTCGTGTCCCGTTTTGCTTCCGTTTTTGCTGTTTTTCGATTCTTTTTTCTTCTGTACTTTTCCTTGACATTTTGACCATTTATTGGCCTAATTTCTTTGTAGGAAACCTGATGAGAATCCTTGCATTTTATTTTGCAAAGCTTCCAATTTCCTGAGAAAGCCGAAGACTTTGTCGCGCAGAGCTGCCGATTTTCCGTCAGAAGCTGAAACTGGGTCAAACGATGTCGGAATGACCTGAAATTTGGTGTGAAGCCTCCTGAGCAATAAATAAGACCAACCATAGGCTTTTGTTTGAGTTTTGAAGCCGTTTGGGGTCCTATCACCTGTAGACTTGCTTTTTGTAGCGATGAAGATGTCGCGGTTTGATGTGCGGTCAACCGATGTCGGATTGACTTGAAATTTGACAGGGAACCTATTGGAGTCATTTTAAGATGATCCATAGGCTCTGTCTTGGAAACCATGGTCCCGGAGAGCTTTGCCGCCGAGAGCTCCTTTTCAGCTGTCGGAGAAGCGAAGTTAGGCCAAATGATTTTGAAATGGCCCGAAACTTCTTGTGTACTCCTCTTTTGGCTGTCTGGAAGAATCTTGCAGTTTTTGTTTGATTCTGACAAGATTTGATTTTTGGAAGCAGCATTGCCTATTTATGGCAGGTTGCGACTTCATGTAGCTCTTTGAATCTTGAAAAGGCAAAGTGACATTTTTGGTGTCAACAAATGCCCCCTCGAGGTACAGCGGCGAGTTGCTTAACTTTTGTAGTCGATGTGCCTCGAAGAGATTTTTGAAGGAGAGCCTGTGACTTGACCAAGAGTCTTTGAGCAGTCTTTCTTTTTGGTATTTGTAGCCTTTTGAGCTTTCAGGGGAATTTTATGGTAGTGAAAGGGATCACGTACCATCTCGAGGCAAAGTTTTGAAGATGACATCAGGGATGTGGATTTGGGTTTTGACCTTGTGACCTAACAGGCTATATGTGGCAGGTTACGGGGTCGGGTTTGGTTTTGATCGTGTGACCCAACAAGCTGTATGTGGAATGTTGGGGGATCAATTTTGGTTTTGATCTTGTGACCTAACAGGCTGTATGTGGCAAGTTAGGGGATCAGGTTTTGGTTTTTGGTTTTTGGTCTTGTGACCTAACAGGCTGTATGTGGCAAGTTAGGGGACCAGGATTTGGTTTGATTTTTGTGGAATGTCAATTTCAAGATTTTGGCTCAATTTGGTAGATGAGGCTGGATGGTTTGATTTTTGGAAGCTCATGGGGCTTGGAATTTTCTTTTGTATGGTCCAATCAACTCAAAAGAGGCATGGAACCATTTTTGTATGCTCTTGGTAAGAGGGATTTCTCTTTGACTAAAAGCCCAAAAATTTTTTTTTTTTTTTTTGTTTTTTTTTTTGTGTGCCTAGGTGGTCAAACCTGGCTCATATGGGCTAACCCATGGGACCTTAAGCTTTTGAAATGGCTTAGATCTCATATGGTGTCATTTTTGTAAAGAATATCCAAAAATATCTCATTTGGATAGAGAATATCCAAGAATATCTTTACTTGGAGAAAATCTCTCATGATCCCTTTATTTTTGAAATAGAATATCTCAAGATATCTTTCTTTTGGGAAAGAATCCGTCATAGATCTCTTTTTGGGAGAAAATCCTTCAAGATATCTTTCTTTTGGGAAAGAATCTTTCTAATCTCTTTCTTTTGGTAAGGTTACTAATTAGTAACACTTACCTCTTTCTTCTTTCCTTCTTTGGTTTGCTCTCCTCTATAAAAGCAAGGAGAAGGTTGGATCTCTTGCTCTTATTACTTTCTTTTGCAATAATCTCAAGAGGGCTTCAAGACCAAGAGCTTTTCTTCTTCAAGATCTTCAAGACTTTTCTTCTTCTTCTCCATCAATGGCTTCAAGTAAGTTCCCTTTTTCAAGAAAACTCCATTGTAGGAAAAATAAAAAGATCTTTCTTTCTTTCCCTTTTTTTTTTGTTTCTTTCTTTTTCTTTTCTTCTTTTTTTTTTCACGTGTTTTCCCCTTCTTTTTTTTTTCACACGTTTTTTTTTTTCTTCTTTCTTTTTTTTCTCATGTTTTTTGTTGTTTTTTTTTTTTTTGTTTGTGGGCCGTACGGACAGATCCGTACGGATCTGGCCGTACGGCCACGTGGCCTGTGGGCCAGCCCTCTCTTTTTTCTTTTTTTTTTCTTTTCTTTTTTTTTTCTTTCCCTCCCCCTTTTTTTTTTGAGAGAGTTTCTTTTCTTTCTTTTTTTGTTTTCTTTCCCCTCTCTTTTTTTTAGAGAAAGTTTTCTTTTCTTTTCTTTTTTTGTTTTCTTTCCCCTCTCTTTTTAGAGAAAGTTTCTTTTCTTTTCTTTTTTTGTTTTCTTTCCCCTCTCTTTTTTTAGAGAAAGTTTCTTTTCTTTTCTTTTTTGTTTTCTTTCCCTTCTTTTTTTTTAGAGAAAGTTTCTTTTCTTTTCTTTTTTGTTTTCTTTCCCCTCTTTTTTTGAGAAAGTTTCTTTTCTTTTTTTTTTGCTCATCATGATAATGCATTTTTTTTTTTCGCAAACCAAGATGTTCATGCATGCATTCAATTTGTAAATTAAATTTGTAGCATGATGTTGATAGCATACCTGAAAGTTTTTTGCAAATTTGGGAACTTGGAGCTCGCAGTGATGTTGAGCCCTTCCTGATTTTGCGGAGACTTTGAGGTTTTGAAAGTTTGGAGTTTCGGAGCTCGCAGCGATGTTGAGCCCATCTTCAAGCTTTCTATTTCTTTCGGGATAGTTCCTTTTCTTCGGAATTGCCCCATCATCATGTCAAAATCTCGACAGATTTTTTTTAGCGAGATTCTGTCATTTGATGTTTGATCTTTTTCTTTTCCATCCTTTTCAGGTGGTTCCTCCAGAGCGAACAAGGGTAAAGAGCATGCTACAAGCGTACCTCGTCGATCTTCTAGATCTTCTAATCCGGCCGTTCAGCAGGCTTTTGAGAAGGTTCCAGTATGTTGAGAGAAATCTGGAAGAGTGCGACTCCCTCAACAGAGATGAGATGAGGCAGCGACTGATTGCTCTCAAGGGAGAGGAATTCTATAAGATCATGGTAAGCAGTCGTCCATGGGTGATGGAAGATCAGAGCGTTTTGCCCAAGCCTACCTTCTTCTTTGGTGATGCAGTCCCTGATGACATGACATACCAGAGGAGATGTTTTCAGTTTTCCTTCACAGCAGATGGTGAGAAGAAGACTGTAGCTACCCGGTCGACGTTTGATCGCACCGTCTCGATTCTGAGCCTTGCCCCCACGTGCCCTAAGAGGGAAGATCCTCCAAGCTGGGTGAGAAGGACAAATGTAATCAAGACCGGGGTTTTGTTGGCGGTTCTCCTGGATATACGGAGAGGTCGCCTGTTGATATGGACTTGTTGATGCCATCCAGCGGCTACCAGGGCTCTGATTATCCGTCGGTCGATTTGAGACCGGTGGGCCTTGGTATTTTCAGTGGTGACGGCAGCAATTGGATCAAGCCTTTCCGACTTCGTGGCCGCTTCAATGCTGACTCCGAGTGGAAGTCGTGGACTGATCGCGTCCTGCTGATTGGTGGCGCCGTTTTGAAGGAAGCCGGGATTTTTGATGCGGTCCGCGCCTTTAGGGAGACCGTGATCTTTTCCGACGAGGCCTTCATGGCTATGCTGGAGTCATTCCTCCCACAAACCAATACCTTCGTTGTGACGAATGGTGAGATTGGTTTTTTCTTTGAAGGAGCTGAGCGCCATTACCGGATTGCCTATCCTCGGCCAACTCTATGAGGAGTTTATGCCGATTGACAGCGTCCTCGAGGGGCAGTCTGAGGAGTTCAGGCTTCTATACTTTCAGCTTGTCGCCTTCTATGATTTTTTGAAGGAGAAGGGGGGTTTGAAAGTTAGATCCAGCAGTTGGAAGAGTTTTAGCTCTTCATTCCCTAACTTTTTTGATAGCAGGGAGCCTTCTGATAGCGTGACCCAAGAAGCCGGAGCTCAAGATCCAAGTTCAAAGAAGATCTTGGCCATGCAAGAAGAGTTGAGAGATTTCTGTGCAAGTACAAATGCCATATGTCCTGACATTGCACTGCGGAGAGATCTCGCTGTTTACCTCACTTATTGGCTTGGTGAGGCTGTTTTTGCTGGAGGAGATGGAACGCACATCAGGCCGCATTGTATTTTCCCGGCTTGTCAGATGGCATTTGGAGAGCAACTTGCTTTGGTGCCAGCTCTTTACTCCTACCTGTGTACCGAACTGCAGGCTGCTGCTTTTCTGGTTCGGCTTGGGCTTCCCATGAATAAGGTATTTTCAGCCCATATCTTTTATTCGTGGTATGTATACCACTGTCCTGGCTTCCATCGGCTGGGTGCTGCACAGGATGATGATCCTCTGATGATTCGACTGGCTAAGGGCAAAGCCGTGTCCGAATCACTTTTGTTTGCCCGCATGAGGATCCGACGGTTCAGGGACGTCGAGATGGGGCAATCTTCAGTGAAGCTTTCTCCGGAGTTGCGGAAGAAGGCTTTTGATTTTTGGTTGCCTCCCGAGACTCTACCCAGGGCGGGGTCGGGAAGGCATTATTCCTTGACAAATGCAGAGAGAGAGTGGCTTTTCAGCATACGTGTCGGCACGATGGTGTACCGCAGACATCTTTTCGTCGACATCCAGCCGTATGTACCTTCTCGCTTTGCTTTGCAGCTGGGCTTTTCTCAAGGCGTGTTGGAGCGCCTTCAAGCATGGTGAAGTGCTTTGGAGGCTTACAGGACGGGAGAAATGCATGGGCTTTCTATAGTGCTGAAGACACTACAGTCATGATTTCTTATCCTGTGTTGCTGACTTCCCGGACTGCCGGCTTTGCGAAGTGGTTCGCGGAGAGCTTTTCGGCATATCAGGGGCTTTCCAAGAAGGAGCTTGATGTGAAGGTGGCATCTGGAAAGGGCCTTGGAAAGTCGGATGGCATCCGGCGGGAGGAAGTTTGGGCCTTCCTTTCTGGAGAGAAGCACAAGATAGGCTTTTCTCGGTGACCAAGGCGTCATTGGTTCTGAAGCTGTTCGAGAGATACCTGATGAGGCTTTGGAGCAGCTAGAACAGGAGGAAGCCGAACTTGGTGCTTGGATGCAAGCGGCACAGAGGCAAGCTTCCGTGGAGTCTACTGGCAAGAGCAGACCATCCAGTGAGGAGTCGAGTGGGAAACCTGACTCTGACAGCGGGGTAGGTTCTTCTAAGAAGCGAACCCGCCGGAGTAAGAGGGGGAGGAGTCATCATCGCAGCAAGGGGCAGCATGAGGACTCTCCTGACTTGGAAGTTCCTCTTACTATCAACGAGGATGTGCCAGTGGATGCTGACGAGCCTCCAGAGAAGAGAAGCCGAGAAGAAGAGACCGTCGGTGAAGGTATGATTCTTCCTTTTTCTCTTTCCATTTCTTTTCATGGGATTTTTTCCATGTTATGATTTGCTTCTTGTTTCTGCTTTTCTTTTTTCTTTTTTTAGCAGAGGAAGACTTGGTGATGCCTGAGGTCCCAACCGATGAGGTGGTGATGGATCCTGTCGAGGCACCTGAAGAAGAACCGAGGGACTTTGGAGTAGATCCAGAATCTCCAATTGGTACGACTTCTTTTGCTCTTTTTTTTTTGAGTTTGTGACTTGGTTTGCTAACATTTTTTTTTTGTCAGCTGACTTGCCACAGGGTTCTGATGACTTTGAACCATCGATGGACGCAAATGTTGATGATGCTTCCGATGAGTTCATGGAGGAAGAAAGTGTTCCGCCAGTCGTCGAAGAAGGTATTTTGTAGTTATAACTCTAATAATGATTTTCAAACAGGGTCATATTCATACCTTTTTGTGTTTCCTTTGCAGGTTTTGAAGTGGCAGAGGAGGGTCCGTCGCTTCCAGAGCAAGGGATGCCAGAGGTTAATCCAGAGGTATAGACTCCTGGGACCAGTTCTGACAATGTTGAGGAGATTCCTCGCGCTGAGATTCCTTCCCGAGCAGGAGCAGCCTCAACTGGAAAGAGTTCTTTTGTTACTCTTTCAACAGATGATGACATGAGCAGCCGACCAACGGAGTTGGGCGAATCTTCAGCTGGGCCATCTCTTCTTTTTGCGAAGAAGGTGGTGGTGCGAGTTCTGAGCTCTTGGATTGAGACTCTCTTTTCTGGGCACTTGGAAGCCGGATTTAGCATGATCCAGCATGTGCGTGAGATTCTCGGTGATGCTGAAGAAGCTGGTTTGGATGTCACATATGCCAGGGCGATCGTTAATAGGATCATTGAGCTGGGTGACAAGTGGTTTGAGACCATGGGTTTTCCTGACGATCAGTTCTTCAAGGAGATGTTCTCGGACCCTGCGGATAAGGCTCAATCTGACCTGGATGAGGCAACAGAAAGCAAGAAGCAGGCAGTCCGAGAGAGGAACTTAGAAGAAATAACCATCATTAGGCTGACACATGACCTTAACATCCTTGATAGGGAGGTCGATGAGGTCAGGAAACGTCTTGAGCATCTGCAGGCACAAGTCGCTGCCAAGTGGACTGAAATAACAGAGGCTCGTGAAAGGGAGACTGCTCTGATTCACCGAGTTGAGGATGCCCTTCGAGTTCTCAAAAGGAAGTCTGATGAGGACAAACAATGGAAAACTGCTCGAAGGAAGCTTCCAGTGCAGAAGAAGGGTTACAGCCCACCCCAGCATCTCATGGCAGGTTCCTGAAGAAGCGTGCCTTGGAATCCTTGACGGATGAAGCCAAAAGCTTGCTTAAGGAGCTGAACTCTTGGCTGGAGACCGTTTTTGATTGAGCTCCTGTATACAGAAACCATCCTTCTTTCTTTCTTCTTTTTTTTTGTACCACTTGCTCTTTCTTTTTTTGGTACCACATGTATTTTTTTTTTTGGTATATTTTTTTTGTAGTGCTTTGAACACTTTCTTTTTTTTTTGGTACCACATGTATTTTTTTTTGGTACTCTTTTTTCTTTTTTTTTTTTGTGTAGTGCTTGTGAACACTTTCTTTTTTTTTTATTATCCCTACGCTCACTTGAAAGTAATTGCTAAATGGGATTTGATCAAAAGGTTGTCATTTTGTGAAAATCTTTTGTCAAGTAATTGTTTTGGCATGAAAGCCAGGTTTTTGTTTGTGGCATGGAAGCCAATTTTGGCATGATAGCCAGCTTTTCTTGTGGCATTGATAGCCGAGTTTTTTTTTTTTTTTTTTGGCATCTATAGCCAGTTTTGGTGGCATTGATAGCCGGTTTGTTTTGTTGGCATTGATAGCCGGTTTGTTTTGTTGGCATTGATAGCCGGTTTTTTTTTTGAAATCCAAGTTTTTTTTTGTGGCATTGATAGCCGGTTTTGTTTTGGTGGCATTGTAGCTGGTTTGTGGCATTTATAGCCTGTTTTGATGGCATTTATAGCCGGTTTGTGGCATTATAGCCGGTTTGTGGCATTATAGCCTGTTTTGATGGCATTTATAGCCTGTTTTGATGGCATTTATAGCCGGTTTGGTTTTCAAAAAATGCAAGTACGACTAAAAGTCGCCTCCCTGCTGAATGTTCTTGCAAGTATCGATGGAATGTCGCATCCTTGCTAATTCGGTTGCGAGTATCGATGGAATGTCGCATCCTCGCGGATTTGGGTGCAAGTTATCGATGGAATGTCGCATCCTTGCTTTTCAAAATCTTGGTTTTGCGGGTATTGACTTGATGTCGTTTCCCCACGATTTTTGAAATTTGTGGTTTTCTCGAACCTTTGGATTATGGATATCAACTGAAATGTTGCGTCTCCACAGTTTTTTAGGTTTTTTCGAACCTTTGAAATTTGGGTTGTGGATATCAACTGAAATGTTGCGTTTCCACGGTTTTGGATTTTGCAAGTATCGACGAAATGTCGCTTCCCTGCGATTTTGGAAGTGTCGAACGTGGTTCGCTTGCTTCCGATTTGTGCGAGTATCGACTAAGCGTCGCTTCCTCGCGGTTTTTTGAAAAACCATTTTTTTTTAAAGACACGAGGGTCATAAGTTTTGACCTAAAACCATTTTGGCGGTAAAAGGAAGGGTGGACTAGGGTGGAAATCCCTGAATCCGGATTTTGTTTCAAACCATGAATTTTGGTTTAAGGGTTGAAAATTTTGGTCAAGTTAGGGAAAGGTTCCTAAACTTGGATATTTTTTTTTTTGAACAATGAAACGATGAAAGTAAGCATTGTTTTAGATTTCTAGAAATTTCAACATTTGATATGAAAATTCTAAAAAAGGGTGGGTTTAGCGAGCGTGTACCTGGAAACCGGTTTTGGCCATACAGGCATTGCTCTTACCCAGTTGGGTAAGTCTTCAAGGGTAGTACCGCTTAAGAACTTGCCGTTGATGGGCAGCATACATCTGTCACCTTCCATGTTTTAGGAGTGCGTATGCGCCATTGGAGAAAACTTTGTCGATGACGTAGGGTCCCTCCCATTTCGGCTCAAATTTGCCTTTGGACTTGTGAGCGAAGACCATTGGTCTTTTTACCGCAAGAACCAAGTCATTCTTTTTGTAGGCGCGTTGCCTGACCTTTTTATCGAAAGATCCTGCCATAACGTGCTTGGTAAAGTTCAATGCTTTGTTGAGCTTCGAGCCGTCTCTCATCGAGATTGTCCAGCTCATGGAGCCGCAATTTGACATTGCTTTCTTGAGTCATGTCATTTTGCAAGGATACCCTCAAGGAAGGAATTTGTACTTCCAAGGGCACGACAGCTTCGCATCCATAGACCAAGGAGAATGGTGTGCTATGGGTTGGTCCTCGAACGGTGGTTCGATAGGCCCACAAAGCTTTAGACATTTTGTCGCTCCAGTCTCTTTTGTGATTAGAGACCATTTTTTTGAGGATTTTGCAGAGTGTCTGTTGAAAGCTTCTGCTAACCCGTTTGCTGCCGGATTGTATGGAGTCGAAGGACAGCTTGGATTTTGTATTTGTCGCAGAACCTGTAGAATCGATGATCCCGGAACTGTGGTCCGTTATCATGGACGAATCTTTTGGGTATGCCGAAACGACAAATGATGTTGGTGCGCAGGAACTGAAGGACTGATGAGGTCTTCATTTCGTTAAACGCAAATGCTTCTGACCACTTGGAGAAGTAATCCGTAGCGGCGAAGATGAAGCGATGACCTTTGCTTGAAGGGGGAGAAATAGGACCTATAATGTCCATACCCCAGGCTTCGAAAGGCCATGAGATCGCTGTAGGATGCAGCCATTCTGGAGGCATGTGAATGTAATCTCCATGAACTTGGCATTGTTGGCAGCGCTTAGCAAATTGCATTGCGTCAGCTACCATGGTAGGCCAGTAATATCCTAACCTTTTTTATCTGATCATAGAGCTTAGGTCCAGCCTGATGAGCTCCACAAAAGACCAGCATGAACTTCTTTGAGTGTTTCTTCAGCCTCTTGTGTGACAAAGCAGCGTAGAAGTACTCCGTTGAAGGATTTCCTGTAAAGGATTTTTGAAGGAATATCCAAATGGAAGCTTGGGGTTCGCCTTTGGATGCTTACCCGTTCTTTTGGATCTTCAGGTTGGATTCCGAACATATGTAATCAATGAACGGATCCCTCCAGTCGCTAATTGAAGTTTGAAGGATTGAAATCCGACTTCCGACCACTTGGGTGGCATTCAGCAACTGCTTGGTGTGTGTTAAGAGGGGAAGGATTCTCTTTCGCACACTGTGATTTGCATGTTTTCCCCTTCCTGGATTGCCATGGATGCGGCAAGTCCGGCTAGGGCATCCACACGTATGTTTTCACCTCTACGAAGTGGGTGATGTGACAGATGTCAAACTTTTGCAGAAGTGATTGTGCCTTGTTGTAGTAGGGCAACAAATCTGGCTTCCTGACTTCAAATTTCTGATTCATCTGGTTGACGATCAGTTGAGAGTCTCCAAAGACTTCCAGCATGGTGATACCGGATTCGATGGCGAGTTCCAATCCTAAGATCAGAGCTTGATATTCAGCTGCATTGTTTGTGCATGGTTCCAGTAGCGAGGAAAGCGTGTGGAATCATGTATTTGTCGGGGCTAACAAAGAGGATGCCAACTCCCGAGATCAGCTGTCTTTTTTCATTTGTCCTGGTTGCACCGTCAAAGTACATATCCCAGGAGGCACTTTGTGAGAAAGTCTCCACATGGTAGACTGGTTCGTCTGGGAGATCATCTCTGAGTGGAGAATCTTTAGGCAATGGATGCTCTGCGAGGAAGTCCGCTAGAGCTTGCCCTTTGATTGCTTTTTTGTGTACATACCTAATATCAAATTGTGACAGAAGGATGGACCATTTTGCCAGTCGAGCATTGAGAGAACCTGCCTTTGTGACAAGGACCTTCAAGAGGTTGACCCTCGAGACTAGGTAGACTGTATTGGAAAGCAAGTAGTGACGCAACTTTTGTACGGCGAACATCACTGCAAGACATTCTTTTTCGACTGGAGAGTAGCGATGCTCTGCACCTACTAGCATGCGGCTGAGGGTAATATAGAGCAGCTTCTTTTCTTTGATCATTTTCTTGCGCAAGCAGAGCTCCCAGAGAGTGATCAAGGGCTCTTGTGTACAAGATGAATGGTTTTCCAGTGGTAGGAGCAGCTAACACTGGAGGTTTTGTCAGGTATGACTTGATGTCTTGGAAAGCAGCTTCACAGTCAGCATCCCAGACAAAGTTTACACCTTTTTTCATCAACCGGGAGAATGGACGGCATTTCCCCGAAAGATTGGAGATGAACCGTCTGATGTAGGCTAATCTCCCTTGAAGCCCTTTGAGTTCTCTCAAGGTTCTTGGAGAGGGCATTTCTAGAATGGCTTTGACTTTTATGGGGTCAAGCTCTATTCCAGCTTTCCGAACTAAGAATCCGAGGAACTTACCCGACGAGACGCCGAAGAAGCATTTCAATGGATTCATTCGCAGTTTGTGTTTGCGAAGCCGGAGGAAGACTTCTCGAAGGTTTTCGAGATGATCTTCTTTTCTTTTGCTTTTGACGGCGAGGTCATCAACGTAACATTCAACCGTCTTGTGCTGCATATCTTGGAATATTTTCATCATAGCCCTCTGATATGTGGCACCAGCATTTTCAGACCAAATGGCATGACAGTGTAACAATACACGCCAAATGGGGTTCGAAAGGATGTATGTTTTTCATCCTCAGGATGCATCTTTATCTGATTGTAGCCAGAGAAACCATCCATGAATGTCATTCGCTCGAATCCACAGGTATTATCAATCATTACCTCTGGTATGGGGAGCGGAAATTCATCTTTTGGGCATGCGCCATTCAGGTCTCTATAATCAATACAGACCCTGATCTGCCCATTTTCTTTGTCACGGGGAACATGTTGGCCAACCATTCAGGATGTTGTTCCTCACGGATGAAGCCGACGCTTTGAGTTTGAAACTTCTTGTTCAATTTTATCCATCACATCTGGACGGAATCTTCTTTGGCCTTGCTTGACAGGCTTGATCTCTTCTTGAAGATTGAGTTTGTGAACTGCTATTTTGGGGTCTAAGCCTGGCATTTCAGCGTAAGACCATGCAAAGCAATCAACGAACTCACGAAGAAAGGCGATATACTCGGGTAACTCATCATCCTTTATATTCTTGCTTATGAATACAGGACGTGGGTTATCTGGTGTTCCCAAGTCTATCTTTTGAACAGGATCTTCTGTTGGAAGGTTCGAAGGTGGTTCCTCCACAATATTTTCGGAGGCTTCCAGCTCAACGAAACCTTCTGGGGTTTCAAGGGCATTTCCAGACCAAGGTTTTGTTCCTTTCCACGGGTCTTCTTGATCGGTAATTTTCCCAAGGCTTGCTATGAGATGATCCCAATCGCCTGTTGAAACCGAGTCGAAGTAGGCTACTTCTTTTGGAGATGAGGGTTCTTCTGGGTCAGAAGTCCACACGTCTGTGCCATCGGACAACTCCTCTTCATTTTCGGAGAAATCGTGCCAATTGGATGAGCTTCCTGGATCTTTGTCAGGTGACTCATCAAAGAGATATCCAGGGAGATCGATGTCTTCATGGACTTGAGATGTTGAGGCTTGGTCAGTATATTGACTTTTAAGCCTTTGTGTCAACTGTCTCAAGGGAGTGTCAGGATCATACCCTAACCCGTGTGAAGACTTTTCTACATAGCCGTAGAGTCTCCAATCTTCCAGCTGGCTTTTGGTCAAGACGGGCCCCAATGGCGTGAGAATACCGCGTCCTTCTCCCAAACCGACTGGGTTTTGAGCGTCATAGCCCATTTTCTTCATAATAGCTTGTGCCACAGAACTGTATAAGGATAGTTGAGGCGTACCTTTATTTTGGAAAGGTTCAAGCATGGAGTTTGATGAAGAAGCATCCGATCTATGGAAGAAGATCGGCTTTTCCTTTGCTGAAGTTGCTGGAACAACGAAGGAAGCTGACGTAGGATCTTCTATGTCAGAAGTTGTCTCCATTGGAGTAAGAGCAGGCTGAACTTGCTGAGTGTCAGCTTGGCTTGACGATGTGTCGTCTTCTGGCTCTGAATCCGAGTCCGTGTCTTGCATGATAGACACGAAAGAGACAACAAATTTGCCCCCAGGCTTTTGTTTTGCCTTCTTCACTTTAGTTGTGATGACCAAAGGCTTTGAAGATTTGAGGGAGATGATGAAGGGAGTTTGCATGCTCTCTTCAGATTTACCGGATGGTTTGTTTTCTTCCGGTGATTGTTGAGGAGCTTTGCCTTTATCTTTCTGGAGATTTTCGGCAAAGGATGCTGCTGTATGCTTTCCTCTTCTTCTTTTTCACCTTCATACATCTGTGAGTCTGCGAAGTGGATTTCTTACCTTTGAAGGGTTTTCTGTCCGCAAAGACTCGATGTATCATGCCGTCGTCGCCAACAAACTTGATGCATTGATGTAGAGTTGAAGGGACAACACCATTCTCGATGGATCCAAGGGCGTCGAGAAGGATGTTGTAGCATGAAGGGGTCTTTATTGCATACACTGTGACCTCAGAGATAAGATCACCTATCTGCAATTGAACCTGATTTTGCCGATAGGCCTTTGAGTACTCCCATCGTATCCAAAGATAGATACAGATGTGTGGCTCAGTTTGCTGGGTGGGATACCCAACTCTTCAAGAGCGATGTGGAGATAAGGTTGAGTGCAGAACCTGGGTCGATCTGAACTCTATGCATAGGCATTCCTTGATATACCCTGTGAAGTACAGGGGTCGGTTATGCCTAGTTTCGCCAAGTAGGAGGTCATCCTTTGTGAAGGCGATGGTTGCACTGGCTGCTTTTTTAACCGAGAGGCATTCAATGCATGATCCCTCAGTTTTCTTCTTTTCTCCCTTTGAGGAGGCTTCTGAGTTTTTGACGCGGTAATCCATTTCAATTTGGAGGACTTGCGGGGCATGTTTGTCGACATCCTCATTCAGCTTTTTGTAATTCCTGAAATGAGATTATCACGAGTGTGCGGAGACATTCGCAACAAATCTAGGATGTGTAGACGTGCAGGTATGTGCTTGAAGTGTTCAATCAAGTCATACTTGAAAGCCTCCTTAGGGCCTGCATGTTCATCATTGTTGCCACTAGGGGCTGCTTACAACATCTTTTCCCGAAGGATTTACATATGTAAAGGAAGATTGGTTGTAATTTTTGTGGTAGTCCCGGCCAGAGCGGGTTGCCTCTACCACTTCGAGAGCTTCTTGAGAAGGGTCTTCAGTTTGGAAGATTGTCTTCAGGATCAAGAGGCTGTCGTTTTTCATCTGTGGAGGATGCATCAGCAGCAGAGTTACCATCCTCAGTGATTGTGTTGCATGGAGCATTTTCCGGGGAACAAGTCCTGAACAGATCCAGCAATCTTTCTTCTTCGTGACTAATTCATCGTCCCAAGCATCAATGGCTGGGAATTCTTCAGTCAGGAAGGGTGTGAACTTTGAAGTCACAGTCTCAGGAGAAGAAACCTGAGAGGGTGTCATCTCAGTGAAAGTCACGTGAGACGAGGTGGCTCCAGAAGATATATTGCTAGGCGTCGCCGGAGTGTAAGTGCTCTCATCAGACGATGCTTCGGAAGAGCTATAATCCCGAATTATCACATTACAGGAAGCTCTGACGGGAGACGTTGCCTGATCGGAGTCAGACTCATCTCGGATGTGAGAGGATCGTCTATCCGGCAATTTTCTCCATTTTCAGGAGTTAAGGGAGGATGTACCTGGTGGTCTTCAGGGACTTCAGGCTCTGGATTGCGAGGAGGCTCGTTGACGCGTTCTTGCTCTTGTTCTAGAGCGAGTCGCTGCAAGATCCTTGCATATTCTTCAAGATCAGGCATGGGAGCCGGATCTTCTTCTTCATCATCTCTTTGTGGCTCAACATTGTTGATTTCCACTGGAGTGATGAGAGGTGCTGGGTCAGCAGCATTTTCTTGTACAGCTTCTTGGTCTTCTTCATCATCAGACCAGGATCCTTGTGGCTGTAGGGGGTTATACCAGATTACTGGCATAAGATGAGACTCAGGAACCCATTCTTCATCGGAGAGATATTCTCCTGTTTCAAGGGACTCCTCCCACTCATCTGTGTAGTTGGATTCGAATCCATCATCGGTGTCGCTGGACTCGTATCCATCAATGGAGAATCCAACTACCGAATTGCAAGAGTATGATGCCTCCTGCATGGCTTCTTTGAATTGAGGTGGCATGAAATCACTGAGAGTGAATTTCCTTACCCCCTTTGAAGTCTCTGGAAGGGATGTTTTTGTTACCTCCAGTGAAGCGGTAGAGGAAGCCTCTGCCTTTTCTTTGACCTCTAGTTTTGGCTGGGTCTTCTCTTGCCGTTTGAGCTTGAGGAGATGTTTCCTAGCCTGCCTTCGCTGTTGAGCTGTAGGCTTTATTTTCACGACCTCCCAATTTTCATCTTCCAGGAGATCGGGATGTACCCATATCGGTTGTCCGTCTGGTGTCGGGTAAGGAACCAGTTCCTCGGACGCTTCGATTGAGTTTATCACCTTGAAGGAAGTAGTGATCTTCTTCTTCGGTGATCTTGATGTTTGTCCACATGTCACCATGTTGACGGAGGCAGACCCATAGTTTTTGTCAAAGGTGATGACTCCGTTTTTCCACATCTCATTTATTTTCTCTCTCACAACGAAGCATTGATTGAGAGGATGCGAGATCATCTGGTGGTATGGACAGTACCGAGGATCGTTGGTTTTGCCAACATCACCCGGTCTTTTTGGTTCAGGCAAGGTGAGCTTGCCGTTTGCCACAAGAGCCCCGAAGATTTCATCAACATCTTCATCAAACGGGTATTTCTTCTCTACTCGTTCTTTGAAGGCATCAGAGAGTTCAGGTTCTTACCAACAGCTTTGTTTTCAGCTTTCTTTGGTGGCTGAGGAGCTGACTTGGTCTGCACATTGAGGACCTCTTTCTTCTTTGGTTTAGAGGTTGCAATGGCGGTTGGCTCTTTTCTTGATGATTTCTGACTGTTGAGGTCTTTAATCACCGTTTCAGCTTCCATGGAAGCTTCTAGGAGTTCTCCCAGGTTTTTTGATTTGTTGCCGATGATCATGGAGCGGATTCTGGCTCTCATGTTGTTTCGGCAGATGTCGACTAGCGACGCTTGTGGCAATACATCAGAGCATTTGTATGCCATTGCTTTCCACTTGTG